>JAREIS010000101.1:3590000-4010216 GCA_030060385.1 Muscicapa striata striata
CCTTACAGAAATGGTTATTTATCCTAGTATTTGAATCCACAAGATGAGGAGCTCCTTCACAGTGTTGAAAGAACATTTCCTACCCTCCCAGCCTCTCATAAACAAGTGCTTACACCTATGTTTGAGGTTCTCTTCCATTCCCGAGAGATCCTCCCCACTCCACCCTCCCCCCTGAATCCACTGGAGGCTAAAGCTGGTTGTCACCTCTAAAAATCAGACTCACGTTATCTAACAATCTCTTATGCATACACCTCATAAGACAAGTCACTGAGCACAGAGACATGATGAGAGTTGGTCATCAGGTCTCAAAGCAAATACTTATATGCTTAATATTAAGTCATGCTAGTATCTGTATATGTTTGATACAACATTTCCCTGGCATTTAAGTGCATGCTCACTCACACGGCTGACCTGTAATCTCAGGTGGTATAGGTGGACTCTAAACAGGCATCAATTCATGTCAGACAGGAAAGAAGACAAACTAATTTAAGCAAGAATTAAGTGAAGCCTGCAAGGGATTTATTAAGGGACATGTCCTCTATCCTACCCCATTTGTGCCTTAAAAGGAATTTGCTAACACCCTTTTCTTTTTTTAAAACCAAAGTGACTCTACCTTCTGTCACATTATTACATTTCTTTCTTTCAATTATTCAATTCCCTTTGAAACAAAATTTCTACAAATGTAATTATTGCTTTCTAAATCAATAAAGTTTATGTTGAATTATAAATGAAAACTCAAGCAGAGAAATCACTAATGCTGTGTCAGCTTCCTCTAGGGAGCTGATCGCAATTAGGTGAGGTGTGGGTGTAGAATTAGGAATGCAAGTTCATTACAGGAATTTCTCCAGGGTATTAAAGCTTAGAGAGAATGTAGCATGTGTGAGCATACAGGAAATAGAAGACATTAGAGAATTGAATAAACAGACCTGAGAAACCATAAATTTTGCAAGCACAAGCTTGTGGATTGAGAGAAGAATAAAAATCAGGGTAGACACAACCCTGAACAAAATGATGGAGCTGTGGGCCTTAAAAACTGATGTGTGACCTGGGAGTAGGTACTGACCAGTGACTGTAACAGGGATGTGGCACAGAGCCCTTAGAAGCACGTGTAGTTAGTGGGACTAACTCAGAGGGACTATGACCTTTCCCCAGTGATCCTCATTTCTGGGCTGCTCTGCTCCTCTCCAAGCAGAAGCAGCAATGCAGCTGTAAGTCTGTGCTAAGTCCCAGGCCTGGGAGATAGAATGTGCTTTGTGGTTCTGCCGTGTCATCAAACTGGGGATGCCAGGTGCATGGGGACACCTGGGATACTACTTCACCTCGCAGGTGATGTCCAAGCTGTCCAAGGCCTCACTCTGGGTCAGCACAGCAGAACTGCTCCTGCTGAAAGTTAAAAGCGAGTGTGACAGGCATAGGAGCTGTACCTTGCCCCTACAGCCATGAAGCTTTCATACTGCATGCAGTTCATGTCTCTGCAGAAAGTAGAGACAACCACCTTCCTCTAAACTAGCCAAAGTATTTTTAACATGACTGAGCTGTGTAGATGGATTTTTCCGCCCGGATTCCGCATTTCCCATAAAAGAAAGCGTCCATATGCTCCAGATTTACTACCTACTGCTTGCTTCAAAACTCTGCTTCTGTAACCCACATTTATACAAAAAGTCACTTGAGGTGATGCAAATGTGAATCTAGTTCTTGCTATTTTTTTGTGGATCAGCTCCTCTCAAAATCAGCTTTGCACCTCTATCATTTCTATTAGACCGTTTGTCATGTAGTCATTCAGTGAAAAATCTTTAAAGGTAAATGAGGTTTCCTCAGAGGGTTTTGGGTGAGGTATATACTTAAGAGACAGTCACTACACATCCCACATGCACTAGAACTTAACAAAATAACATTAATTGCTAATCAGCAATAATGAAGCTAGTCTGTGAAAACTGAGAAACATGTAGCAATGAGCTGGAAAATAGCTGGGAGTTAGTGTTTCAACAAAGCCAGTCTTTTCTTCACCCAGCAACCAGAATCCCTGGATATGCTCTATGCTGGATCTGTGTAAACTTCGCTGTTGCGGTGCCTTCTTGTCTTTGGGTGACCTATTTGGACAAGATGCTGCAAAAGGCTAAGTCTAAAAACAAGAAGCAACAGAGCAGCAAAGTATATATTCTTAAAATAGCAAGGGAAACAAGATAGCCACAAAACACCTGTGGCACAGATCTACTTTCAACCCCTTTGTTCATTGATTTTCTTAATGGAGAAATAGCTAGGAAAGTACTAGATAGGAGAAATAAAATTGTGAAAGTACTTTCTAAAAATAGCTTTGCTGTCAACATTAGTAAAAGGGGAAAAAAACAACATGTAAAATCTATAAAGCAATTCGGATTCTGCTCCCTAAACAAAAACAGGAATGTTCAGCCACCAGACTGCAAAGCAATAGAGCAAGCTGTGTGTACAGTACAATTGTAAAACATCATACAATAACATTAAATCCTTCTTGTGACTTAAAATTTGTGAGCTAGAAACACATGTATCTTAGGAACAGTGTAAGTATTTACATTTATTCAGGTTAGAGAAAGCACCTGACTTATGTTCAATCTTTGGGTTTTTTCTGGTTATCAAAGATGTAGAGAGTTCAACGACTAAAGTTCTAACAAGGTCAGACTCACACAGAATTGTTTGGAGCAGCTCCTCATTCCTGTTGGGCTATACAAGGAGAAGCTGACTACCCAAACAAGGAATCTGGTGCTGTATTCAGAGTATACTTCTGAGGCTTGAGATTATATCATCCCATGTTTTCCTATACCCTGGAACACAGGGTCCCTAATCATGATTGACATTAATATGATACAAAGAAGAAATCACAGTAATTCTAAAAGCAACAGTTAGGTTTCAATTTCCCTAACAATACTGGCCAAATGACTGTTCAAAAAGAAAGTGAGGGCAGATATTTAAAGACTGACTTCATCCACTCCATTGCACTCTAGTTCTTTCTTTTACAGCATTTGAACAGATTTTAAATGACCTTTACATTACAGTTATTTTACTGAATAATATATTCAGGGCTGATATATTAAAACTTAGTAGTTTCAACTAATATTCAGTCTTCCTGGATGATAGCAATTTAGTATACCTGCAGAATCTGCAAATTCCCTCATGCCCTTTCTGTTTTGTACCGAGAAGCACTTTCACTTTATTTTATACTGTAGAAATCTTTTGTGCTCCAGACTCCAAATTTGGTCTGGAATTTTTTTTCTGGGATTACACTGCTCCTTGTGCAGTAGGTATGTGTTGTGCATCACCAGATCCAATTTTACTTTCCATCCCATTAGGCTGACTCTGCTCTGCTCTGACACCACTGAAGTACTGCATTTTCCAAAGATTCTTGCTGTGGTTTTATTTCACTTCATCAGTCACTTTTTCTGGCTTATCCTGTCTCATTTGCTGTTTCTGTCCCTGCAGACAGCTGACTTGGTGGAAGTTCCAGAGGAAGGCAATAGCTCTGCAGGCACACTTAACACAAGCAGAAAACGCAGCAACAGCGGTGAGTGCCCTCCAGACCAGGACAGCACCTTCAGGTGTAAAGGCCCATGGACAGCCTGTTTCCCCCAGATGGGAGGTTATGGCATGTCCAGGTTTTAGCAATGTTGTCATTTTCAATGCAGGAGGTGAGCTGGTGCAAGAATTTGGGGAATGTTGTTTGCCATTCAGATGAAATTGAAGCCACCACTTTCCTTTATGTGGTGTGTCCAAAACTGCAACTAGACAAGGTTCAGGTCCATTCACTATCTCCTATCATTACTTCATGATCATGACTGTAGACTTAACATGCTTTATGTCCACATTGGCAAAGTGGAACCAAAAAATACTTTATTTTCCATATGTATGATTTTTTCCACATGATTTTGTATATCATAACCTCTGAGACAGAAAATGAATCATAAAAGATCTTTGTGTCTCTAAAATACACAATATAGTGAATTTTTATTATAATTGCAGCTTCTCAGTACAACTGTAGTATGTGCCCAGTAATATTAATGGCCCAATTCCTTTGTTTGATTTGCAGTACAAAGGTAATGTTTTTTACAGCATTGGCTTGATGAGATTTGAAAACCAGCATAGCATCAAGAGTTTAGTAATGAAATCTCAGCCACTAAGAGTTCGTGTTTGTGACCCCATTCTTGAATTCAGTCATGGTGGTGGAAGTCATAAACAAAAAGAGTTACTGCTCAGTGCAACTTCAGGCCCAAACCATCAGGGCAACTTCGCTAACAACAACTGAAATCTACTTTACTGAATCTCACAAGATATACAGAAACAAAAACCAGACACAATGAGTATAACTTTTTTCTTCGTGGTATCCCCAGTGCTCCTCACATACTGCTAGCAATTCATGTAGGTGAAAGGCTGCCTTCAGCTGTGTGTTTCTAGATTATGCCACCTCCTTATTCCTTTCCTCCCCTCTTGGTCCTATCACCTCTCCTCACTGTGTTCAATCCTCTCTCTCATTTTGTGAACATCTCATCCATATTATCTGATTTCTCTTGAAAATTTTGTTAAGTTTCTGTCTTGCAAGTGCAAGTTGACCTGACCTGGTTAGAGAATTCAGTCTGCACCACTTTGTTTAATCCTGCCAACCTGAGATTACATCGACCCTGTTTGAATGTTCAGATAATTTTTTATTTCTTTGCAAGTCAATAGCTTCATTTCTGAAACCCAGAGAAACGTTTTTCTCTGAGATCTGTATTCACTGAATGCACAAGAAAGCATTCAATGAACTTACTTGAAGAGATTAGTTTAAATACTCAGCATGTGTCAAATCTCCATATAACTTCCGTGGCACATTAATGATTCCTTTGATTAGCTCAGAACTGGGTTTTTTACAATCCATCCTTTAGGGGCTCAGGGTATAAATTATGCATCAGTCACTCAAAAAATTTCCTCTTGGCAGATTTTTAATAAACTGATTGCACTGTTTGCACAAGCTATGGAAATGGTAAACTCCTTTTCAGAGTGTAAAACTCCCTGTTTTTTTCTCCTTTTTTTGGCTGCTGCTACTAGGGCAAACAAATATGAAAGTAGATTGATATCTGTTGTGTGGAGATATGAACAACATACCTCTGTGGCTTTCAGATTCTTGTGCTTCTTATTAACATCCAGAGACCACAAATTATACATAGATTAAAAATTTAAGTACAAAATGATTTTATGAAGTGACTCATGACTCCTTTTCCCTCAGTTGTCCACTGCCTCTTTATCAGAAAGTTCCCCATTAATGCCTGGATGACTCAGGTCCATTCTGGTTAAGTTTGTGTCGTTTGGTTTTTTTTTCTATTAAAATACTGTTCTGCAAATAAGTATTTAGGAAAATGTACCCTTGATACTCTTTGGTAAAGGGCAACTTGTGAAAAGACAGCCTCCAGAAGGGTAGAAGGATCCAGCACATGTGTGGCTGAGTAATTTTTCCTGTAGAACTCCTATGACAACAACTTCAAGGGGTGATTCTTCCATTCAGGCCCTTGCATAAATCCTATGAAGCAAAGCTTTCCAGTTTACAACTGTGAGCGGTCTTACCTAATTTCCAGAACTTCAGCTTCCTCTGAACCAGTTATACTCTTTCACTGTGACCTGCTGTTTGTAACAGAAGTCCCAAAAGCCAAAATGTACTTTAGATTACATCTGTGAGTCTGTTACCAACAGAGATTTGAGCACTATCCCCTTTGAATCAATTATGGGATGTCCTCACTGCAAACCCAATTTTAGTGAGCATTTCTCAGCCAACACAAGGATACAGTTCAGCTGCCTCTGCATGTAGTAGGTCAGCTCCACAGTTCATCACTTTACATTATTAACTTGTTTTATTTTCTGTCACCAAACAGAATTACTCCAGACATGATGCTGAAATACTTTTACGTCATCTGGTGAATGACTTTTTGCAAGTCCAAAGGTCCCCTGGTTACCCAGCTCAGTATTCACCAGAACATCTTCAATTTGCCTCCTAACTCCAGTTCCTCTGAACATGAAAAACAAAGCATAGTGATTTGAGTAGGACTTAAAGACTGCCAAACTGTAATAGCAGCACTTAAAACCCCTTCATACAGATGCCCAACATATATGTATCCCTATATTAATTCCTATATTAAGGAAATTAGGTTTATTTCTAAGGTTTTCCTTCTGATACCTGTGACAGTTTGCAGGGTCAGAGCCCCTTTGCAACAGGACTTGGTGAGGAGCATATTGAGGCCCCAAGCCCACTGCAGTCAGGACAGCCAGACATAATAAGGGGCATTTTCACATTGTGGCAGGTATCAGATCACATGCTTCCTTCACATTCACAGGTTGAACTTTATGACTACAACATTGTCTTACATTTTGTCAGAGAAGATGTGTGTGTTCATGAATGCCTGTCACTTTGTACAAAATCTTTCTCATGCATGTTGCGGCTGCTGTTTTGTTTGTCTTTCACCTGTTACAAGAATACTGTCATGTTTTTCAGTATCCAAGTACAGCTCTCCACTATCAAAGAACCTTACTATTTCCCTCATGAAGCTTCTCCACATACTCTTAGGTGTAAGGTTGTCAATTACCATGTAGACTAGACCCAGAATGAAAGAAAGGATGAGTAAGTGAAAGAACAGAGGAGAAAGATTCAGTGGTATGGTGTTCCCTGGACCTTTTTTTCCCCTGAATGCATGCAACTGTATTGTTGTAATGCATTGTTATGACTCTGTATTGTCAATAGTTTATATTGCACTGAGAAAAATGGTTTGTTCTGTACTCCCCTGAAGTTCCATGAAGTTGGTTCAGCCCTCCCCTAGCCCCTCCCCACCGGTGCAACCCCATTGGCTGCAGCTCTGTGTCTCCTCCCCTCACCTGAGATTTGAAAAGACCCTGCCCAGCTTTGTGCCTGTCCTTTTCTGTGGGCCCCGTTCAGGAATAAACCTTGGATTATCCCGGAAAAGGAGCCTCCTTTGGTCTTTTGCTTTGTCCATGTCAAACCCCCTTCATCTCTGACCTAGACCTAGCCAGAAGAAAGGTTGGAGAGTGGGGGGATCTCAACACGGTATGACAGAGAAACAAAAAGAAAGCATCCCCAAGTCACCTGATACTATCACTTTGGAGATTTCCAAATTGTTCAACACTACAAAGTCCAGCTTCTGCTCAAAACACCTACAGAGGTAAATGGTAGGAGAAGACACTGATGGTTGTAGCTGCTCAAAGACTCTGGCTATTAAAAAAACAAACAAACAAACAAACAAACACATTCAGACTTTATCCAGAAGCAAACACTGGGCAATTCTTAAAATGTGAAGGGGGAATTCAGTCAAAATGATTAAACCACTGTGTTTTCTACGAAGATAACTGAGAACAAGTATCAGTCAGCTCATGAATCAATTACAATAGAGGGTAACTGATTACTTATCAGGTATGTTAGGTGCTGGGACTTTATCTTATTCTATGAGTTTCTGATTTAGTAACTTAAAAACAATTTTTTACATCTACAGGCCTGTGTCTAAGTTTACCCACCCTGATTTGAAAGCAATTCAGGTACATCCTGTAAATTCAGAGAGAGAAGTAGTGGATCCAGTGCACCCCAGGCGTGGACTAGTTGAGAGAGGGACCAAAGAAGGCTATCAAACACTTAGAGGTAGAGAGATCAGAGAGGGGAAGAAATGGGGTTTGCATACAAATTTTCCCAATATTGCTCATATATGATCATCTGCTTTTCTAGGTACTTTAAAATGAAAATACTGCTTATCCTAAACATGAAAATACAGTACTCAACGTGAGAAAAAGTCTGCTGGACTTTAAGTAGTAATGCACTTACAGTACCTAGGTTCTGTTTGTAGTGCTATACTTGTGTGAATAATCATCTGATCAAAATGGTTCATTTATTACACTTGTAAATTCTGGAGGAGAGAGATTATGTCATGTGCCAACAGCACATCGGTGGGTTTTTTGGGAGTGCAGAAGTGTTCAGAGGAGACCACAAGGAGTCAAAGAAAATAAGTAAGAAAGGGAAGAGATCAACAAAATACAGGTGATCCTGTTAAGGTGAAGAGTCTGAAGCTACTCCTAAAATGTCATGTATTTTCTTTATTTCAGTGTTTACATACTCTGAAAATGGCACAGAACACTTTGGAGAAGAACCAAAAAGTATACATTCCCCGGTATGAGCATAAATTTTGTGATGATGCAATGGTAATGGGAAATCGTGTAAAACTCTTGGTTTTGTGGCTGAGGACCTTTACTAGGTCTGATGGGTCACCAATATCTGTCGTGTTCGTACACCATTTCTGGGCCACTGGCCACAGTTGAGGCAATATATATTATTGGATGACTTATCCTTTGTCATCGCTTTATGTTTCTCTGCTTATTGCAAATTGATTTGGGAATACAAAAGATCCAGTGTGCAGGTTGTGTAATCACAATAGAACTGCCATAATATAAAAATCACATATTTGATTTTGAAAATTATTTAGTGTTTGTTTTAGCTGCTTTTTCTTTCCCCCCCCCCCAGATTAACAGTGGAAAAGACAAGAAGAGAGAGTAGCCAGTCTTCTCTGTTGAAAACCCAGCACAAAAAGATTTGACACGTTAACATCACTTTAAGAAAGCGATTTTCCTTCTCTGAATGTGGACCTGTGCACTGTACAATTCTAGCTCCATCCACAATGCGGACTGTAGACTAGACACCTTATATAGTGCCAATAATACACTACTCGGCTGATAGAAGCTATCATATATACTAAAGAGAGAAAAAAGGCACACTCATTTTTAAGATCTTGTCCCAAAGACCAGCCAGTGCAAATTTCTGCTTGTGTTCTTTGGAAGCCTAGAATTTGATCTTGGAGTTCAAATAATCTTCTTTCTAAATTAAGATAGATACTGCCTTAATGGCCTGTAATGTACTAGGGCCATAATCCTCCAAGCGATGAGAACAGAGAGATGATTCTGGCTGATTTATTGTAAGATCAGGTCCTGGTTCCTCTGTTTCTAACAGAGTGAACCAAATTAGTTTACAGAGCAGATATTTAAATGTTATCTTTTTCTTTTTTTCTTAAAGGGACCATTTTATAAAAGCATGTTACAAATGAACACCTATGTTGCCTTGTACAAATTTGTACCACAAGAAAATGAAGACTTGGAGATGAGGTAAACTCCAAAATATTTGTTAGTTGATTTGACACATTTGCACTGATGGTCATTTGGTTATATATGACTTTGGGGAAGGGAGGGTTTCTTCTGATATTTTTAGTACACATTTTTATGGAGGTAACCATCTAGATACAAAGATGTTCTCACAATTAAAAAGAACAGATGACCAATTATTTTGGCAAAGATACAATAGATTAAAAGTTTCAAAAACACTTACATCACTTTAGTAGCAGGATGGCTTTCAGCTATAAAATGTTCTCAGTTGCTTTGTTTTTCAATCAGAAGTTTTCAGCTAGGAATTACCCACCAGCTCTCATGCTAATGCTACAAATTCTACAGTCCTGTTTGATCCTCCCTCTTACTCAGTTGTGTCTGAAAAAAGAGAATGGAGTCTAGCTGCTGGATGGCAGTGTTTTCACGTGAGAACTTTGCAAAATAACCTCGTTAATTGCTATTTTTAGCACTTACTTCCTCAGTTCTGCATCAGTTGCTTGCATTACAAGGTCTAATCCAAGCCCATTGAAGGAAAAGAACAGCATTTCTTTCACAGAAATTATTTTGTTCATGCTACTCACATTTTGCATGGTCTTGCTAGAGTTCTTACTGTGAAACATGTCACCTGTCTTCAAGGCATCCCTTTATCAAAATAATCATGCATGTGCCACAGAATTTAGGGAATTTGACAGAGAAATCTTCCTCTCCTCATCATCTCCAACTCTGAAAGCCTTTTTCCTGTTCTGAAAGCCTTCTCACTGCTCTGGGAACTAAAGGGTGGGATGTAACTATGAAATTACAAGTTTTCCTATCATTGTGTTTTACTGGCATTTCCTGATCATTATTTTAGGAATGTTAGCTCTTCAGGAAATAACCACAGAATATAGGAACCTTTATTGGAACTTGCCAGCTATTCTGCTTGAAAGATTCCACTTTGCATCCCGCTCTTTAGGAGTGTATTCCATCTTGTGCATTTCTTCCATGACATAGAACATCTCTCAGACAAGCCAGCACTGGACTACCATCCTCATCCAGACACAGAAATCCAGAAAACACATCAACCTTCAAAATCCTCCTGTTCCACATTTTAGGGGGAAAAGCAGCCTGTGGTCTGAAACGTGCTCTTTCAGGGGACACCAGGCTCTTTCCTGGGATATCAGGAAATAGGAATACTAGGTTTTAGACTAGTGGTACTCAACCACAGCAGTGCTGTTTGTCCCTTGGTCAGAAATTCCTTAATATACGTGTTAACATTCCTCTATAAGGGATGCCCAATAGGTGGTAACATTGTTTTGTTTCTGCAGAGCCAGGCAGGATCCAGCTCAGTTGCATGAATACCCATTTTGCATAGTTGAGGTGCTGGAAGTACGTTCAGCAGAGCAATGTTGTCAAGACTGACAAGCACTGTCCTGGGAATCTGAGTTGGGAACCAGCCAGGCACTCATCAGCTTCATCATAACAAAGGCAAATAGCAGAGGAAGGACCTGAGCTGAGAGGAAGAGAGCAGATTTCTGGAGTTCCCAGCTCATCTCTGAGAGGATACAGTGAGTGGCAGATTATGCAGTGAAGATGTGTAGCCCTGAGTTCAACTGAAATTATAATTTACCACAGCCTGGATTTCTTCCCTAACAGCAGGAGCAGTCAGTTAGATTTTTCAGTGCTCTGGCATAAGTAAAGTAGGACTTGTAGTAATACACGTATTCTAAGAGATGGCCTTATATTACAAGAGAGAATCCTGAAGAGGCAAGCAACCTCATGTTTCAGACACTGCAGAGAACGGAACGGAGCGGAATAGAATATAGAATAGAATAGAATAGAATAGAATAGAATAGAATAGAATAGAATAGAATAGAATAGAATAGAATAGAATAGAATAGAATAGAATAGAATAGAATAGAATAGAATAGAATAGAATAGAATAGAATAGTTGTAAGGAACCTATCTTGCCACCTGCTCAAATCTAGATTACTGAGGTAGAGCAGACAACTTATCCAGGGTTGTGATTTACAGAGGAAAAAGATAAGAGACTGATTTCAACCAGTAGTAAGAACCAAATGGGTTACCCCCTATCAAGATTAGCAGCTTAAATCTAGGCTGCAAAAATAACAAGTCCAGATAGAATTTCTATTTTGAATCCTTTCTGGAGATTAAAGACATCTATATTAGCTCTCTTCTAGGAAAAAAAAATCAACTAAATCAGCAGGCCTTCAACCTAAAATTCTTTGTGCTCAGACAAGTGATGGGGAGAGACTTTAGGTTCAAATGCCATCTTTCTCTGACAGCCAAATAAATTTATATTTTCTGGTTATTTTTCTAACAAACAGGCTGAAAGAGTACTGGGTGGACAAGGCTCTCTAAATCCTTACTGAAAGTTTTTCTCCTTTCAGTATAAGGGGTCCAATGGTGTTGGCTCCAGTTTATTCATTTTGAAGTTATGGGTGCCTTAAAACTTCTTTGAGCATTTCATATTAAATATTAGCTGTAGAAAAGGACACAGATATTTTTTCCCATTGAAAAAAAAAATCTTTCACAGCTGGGATACCAAGTTGTCCATTTTCTCTAGCTTCCTTCCTCACCTCATCCATTTTCTCTAGCTTGCTTCCACACTTCAGCAACATTTAATTATACTAAATACACTGAAATAGTTTCTTGAGGAGGGCTTGAGGACAATCCTGTTTCAGATTGCGCAGTGTTAGAAGACTAAATGCCTGTTTCTCCAGTTGTCAGCAGCAATGATAACCACTCGGAAAGTGGACCAAAGGGGCCCACCACTGACCACACCTTCAGCTGCATCCTGGACATATCCACGTTTTCTATGCATGCTCTGAAAGAGCCCGCTAAATTGGCTCTGGACCTGTTATCCATCATAACAGATGCTCCAGATGTGTTTGCAGGCTGCTGTGCTGATACCTCAGCAAAACAGTGAGCCTAACGGGGAAAGCTGAACAATTAGGGGTCAACAATTAATTTTATTAAGAACAACATACCACTGTTATAATTACATAGGAATGTTGATGAGGTCTCACCAAAGCGGGGGGGTGAAGGTCAAATAGCTGCTTAGCTACCTGCACAAAATCAGCTTAACACATTTTGCTATTAGTGTTTCCAACCAAATTATTCTCTTAGCTCTCCTTTGGAACTAGTCAGCTGGATGCTGATACTTAGCAATATAACTCAGCACCACACATTATAAAGGTAAATATGTCCCATTCAAATAAAAAAGACATTCTTGGGCAGAATTATATTCCTGCTGACTAATTGCCTTTGTCAGTAAAATAGAGCTATTTTCCTGCTGCCTTCCTTCTGCAATCACAGCTTGAAAACACAGATGATGAAATAGTGTGTCCCAACAATGTGAAATGTCTTAAAATAAAGCAATAATGCCTTTAAAAAGAGGGACTGTATTTTAAACAGTTTCTTAATAAACAGGAAGCAAAACTTCCAGTTCACAGATGTTGTCTCCAAATAAAGATCTAGCCCCAAGATACAGAGACTCTCTTTCTACATTAATGTGTGTGACTGAAGAAAACCTTGCCACCTTATTGAGTCTACCTTCAGTGTCGGCTCAGACAAAATAACCTTACTATTAGAACGGAATTGTGGAAGCTCATTCAACATGACAATTAAGAGTCATCTTACATACTATTCCTCTTCTAATTACAGGCCAGGGGATATGGTAACACTTCTGGAAGACTCTAATGAAGACTGGTGGAAGGTAAGTGCTAGTCAGTTTATATGTTTTCTTTCCAAAAGGAAAAATATCTTCTTTTAAATACCAAACTCTATCAAGGCTGCTACTGATAAGAATCTTCTATCAATATGTTTCCTTCATAGGGAAGAATTGATGACAGAACTGGATATTTTCCTGCTAACTTTGTTCAGAGAGTGCAACAAAATGAGAAGATTTACAGGTGTATCAGGACATTCATTGGCTGCAAGGAACAGGGACAGATAACTCTGAAAGAGAACCAGGTAAGATCCTCTGTGCTGGACCCTCACTGGACTAGGGCATCCAGCAGTCTTACCAATGACTGAAGGGAAAATTGTGTAAGATGAGGACAGGCAGATTTTTTCACTGCAATTTTACAAGTTCTATTTTTTATATGGTAACAGTGTGTCTTGGTTTAAAGGACAGGTGTCTGCTAATAAAAGGCAGAAGCTCTTTTTTGAAATAGAGAATTTGATTTCACTCCTTCTAAGTATTATAATTGTTTGAAATCAAGGACTTAAGGCAGAGATAAGGGGGTAGAAGTAACAGCTCTTTTATTAATATTTATCCAACCGCACAAGCAGAAAACAACAGCAGTTATTAAAATTACCAACAAAACAGAACAGATAACTCGGTTTTAGTCCTTTTTTAGCTGCAGGCACACTGCCTGTGCTCAGTCCCGGTGGTGCAGGCGGGACAGAGCCGGCACAGCTGCGGAGAAGCAGTGGGAGTA
The DNA here is from genome assembly GCA_030060385.1 of Muscicapa striata striata. Classification (NCBI taxonomy): domain Eukaryota; kingdom Metazoa; phylum Chordata; class Aves; order Passeriformes; family Muscicapidae; genus Muscicapa; species Muscicapa striata. The sequence goes on from JAREIS010000101.1 coordinate 3,603,587, forward strand.
GGAGGGGAGGGGGCGGCAGCGGCCACGCTGGTCTCAGGTGGAAGCAGGCTGGAAGGGGCAGCTCCTCGCTCACCGTTTGTGTCCAGATGGTCAGCAGTGTCCTCAGATGTAGCAGGGCAGATGCAGGGCAGTTGATTGGAGAGGGTCTGGCTCTCTGCCTCCTGGCCACATGCGCTGTAGACTGGAGTCTTCCAGCACCGAGCCCGCCGGAAACACAAAAGCCCCTCCCGGAAGCCCGCTCCCACCTTCCCCTTTTGTTTAGAATTATCAAAGATCCTGGGTGTAACCCAGCAAGCCCCGTTAGCATGATAATGGGAAAATTCTTTAAATTGATACAGTAATAGAAAAAAAAAACAAACCTCAACCCCCAACAGTGGCTAGTAGCCAGTTAAGAGCAGACATTCATACTTAACACATCCTTAACGTATTTCTCACTCTCTTAATGACTTCAGAGGGATGAACACACAGTCTTAGCAGTAGACCTTGTGTGCCTGAAAATGATCTCGTTTCCTCACTATTAGAGCTAATCTAATAAAATATAGTGCCTGCCTCCCCAGACTTTAACTTACCTAAATAACTAAATACCGGCCATTGTCTTTGCTTCAACAAGAACAGAGTTAAGACAGCATCACACAAAGCTGTAAATCCTAAATGTAACACTTGTTTGCTAGTTGCAAGGTGTATTTAATGCTTGTGTGTGTGTGTGAGAGCACTTAAATATCCGCTCTACAGGCTGTAATATATTTAAGGTATACGTGCTCCTGTGAGTTAAAGTACACTACAGTGAGGACTTGCAGGGTCCATTCACCCTGGTGTATTTTCAGCAGCTCCTTCTACTTTGTGTCCTTCATGTGGGTTCACTAGGCACAAGCCATGACTCCAGACTTCCACTAAGGGACAGGTTTGTGGCATCAGGTCATCTAAATAGGATAATGACATGCTAAGGGTGATGCATAGCTTGAGTTCTCTGAAACCTGGATGCAATAAAAAGGCAGATCTTTTTCTTGCTGTACCTTGCGAAGCCCAATGTTCTTCCACCTCATTAGGTCTTTCCTTTCCTGTGGCAACTCACCAGATGTGTCACATAACCAGAAATGGTTTTCCTTACAGCCTGAGCAGCCAGTGATTTAATAAAGTAGAGAAGAACTCAGAACCAGTGTGGACTTCAGGGCTGCAGATTTTTCAGAACTTCTTTAACGCTTCACTCCACTGGTGGATAAGATTAACTTACAGCTTGGCTGCTTCTGATTTGTAGCATAGCAAAACATGAAAGTGCTAACAATCCTTGGCTGCACGCAACTTTCTAAGGAAGGCACAGAAATAAAGTGACCAGAATATATTTTAACTGCCCTGTACACATAGTACATTAGGCAGTTTTGCAGTTTCTAGAAAGGAAGTTCTTACATTATTTTTACCCAACATCTCTCTTAATTTTTTTCTGTCTATGCACATAAACAAAAGAAATATTACCAGAGCAGAACAAGAGTTTTTAGAGTATTTATGTTCTAAAATAAGCAATAAACAAGGGCAAAGGTAGGAAATGGTAGTGTTGGAGCATGGCATGCCAGCATGAGGGAATGGTCAAGATCTGTGTCACTTCTCATTAGGGGACATAACAGATCATCTTTGTCAGTGTGGCTATGGCTGCAGGCAGTGAGAGCGCAGTCGTTTGCCTCAGTTGTCACAAAACCATGGTTTCCGAGTGGGCAGCTCTGGCAGCTTCATCTAAACGCAAGGACCTTCCTATTGTCCGTATTTCATAATAGTGTCACAAATGGTCAGGGGCGCCTCATCATCTCTGGCAAGGCAGGAGGTAAGGAAAGGGATAAATCTATCCTGTCTCCCTACTACCTCCTTTTATTAAAAAAACTTTTTCAGCTCTATCTCAAGCCCACACAAGTGCTGAGGCTTAATATTAATGCTGTCGGGTGCTCACTTCACATGGGAGAGGCTTCAGAGGAAGAAAAAATATTTGTTGTGAAACAGAGGCCAGAGATCAGACTGCACAAACCATGAATGCACAGACATGAGAGGAAAGGAGCATAACATACAGATCGCACTCCTCTCTCACACTAATTATGCAAAAGGGGGACATTTAAATAGCTTGAAGGACATTTTGGGTACTTCCCAAGTGGGACAGTGACAGTGAGGCCATGGACACTTATCTGCTTCTGCTGTCCCTCCATACAAAGCACAATCTTTTGTATTTCTTTAATTAAAAAAACTTCTGCCTTCGCTGTGGAAGAACTCTTATTGTGAAAAACATTTTAACTGTTATTGTGAATATTTTACTCTAAATTTTTATTTTCTATTTCCAAAGTCAAATTTCCTTTCTTATTTCTTCAGCTGTTTCTCTTATTTTCTGTCCTTTATTTCTCCATTGTTTTCCATGTAAAGCTGAAAGAGGTGCAATAGGGAAAGGTATGAAGAAAACAAAGTCATCTGAATGGGACTTGTGGGAAAACTTTGGCAGAATTTTTTTGTTTGTCTTTTGTTCTATTAGGAATTTCTGTGGGATGTCATCAGCTATGTTACCTGTCTCTGAGCACAGTGCTGTGATGGCAATACATGTACTATGTGCAAAGCACTAACTTCCAGGTTAGCAAACAGGGGAGAGTATTCATCATTACTTATTCCTGTCAAGTATTACTTTAGCTAGAAAAACTCATTAACTGGTCTAATAAATTCCTGTGACTATAGTATGGCGAAGTTACTTCACTGAGTCACTTTCCGTGTAGTCTAACGAGTATAGAACCATTCTGACAATGAAAGCAAGGATGATATACTAACAGAAAAACTTATCCAGTGACAACATGAATTTTCTTTACATTGCTTGATGTCTTCCATGGTTTATCTTTCAGGTCTCTGTCCCCTCATGCCCTATATGAATTTTTCTGGTAGAGAGTCTACCCTTGTAAGGCAAAAGGCAATAAATTCACATCAACAAATTCACATGACTACCCTAAGAAAAGCCATTTTAGGCAAGCAGAGATATTTTCAAAATTTAAGGCACAGTGAGTGATACTTTTCTGGAATCATTTGGCAGTTTCATGCCTTGGAAATAACATTTGTAGATTCAGCTTCATGCAAACCTTTCTAGCAAAGCCAATATTCAGGGAGAGGGCTGAAGAATAACCAGTTTGTTCACCCACCTTGAGAAATATGCACAAGATAGTCTTCACAAAGGATCCCTTGAAAATTTCACTATGCAATATGAAACCCAGGCTGGAGGAGAAAAAGTGTTCTGCTTCAGAAATACCAGTATCTTACCGCTTAGGGTTGACTAACAGATTTTTGAGTCTTGAAACCACTTCAGAAGATGACTGGGCACCACAGGGTTCAATCAAGGTTCTGTAGGAGGTAGGCAGGCATAGCCCCTGACATCAGTAAAGCAAGATTATCAATAAGGAAACCAAACGTGACCAATTTCAGTGGTTTTCCACACTTGTAAGGTGTTCTCACAAACAATGTGAACTGCATAATTTCCAACTCTGATTGATTGTATCATCACTTGTATATATGTCAAATTTTCTCCAGCCTGTAACTTCTGCCCTAGACTACCAAAATTCATGCCCAAACATTATACAAATACTTCTTTGCATAACAACAGGCTCTGATTTGACCTCTGTTCACAAAATAAAAAAAAAAAAATCACAATATCTAATATATCAATGTTTGGAAAAACATCTCTTAACAATGTCTTTAAGGTATTTGATCATCCGTATTTTTAAAAAAGTCAAAATAATCTGCTGTTTGAATGTCTGCTTTACTTTGAAAAAGATCCTACTCACACCTTTCCCTGACTACTTCTGGTATCTACAGTCACACTAACACAAATTAGTTTAGAGCTGGGGCTTTTTGTAATTAAATAACACAATTTATTTTAAATTGTGCAAGTGATCTTGGGCAACAGAGATTACTCCAAACCATGACATTTGTAACAAACTAGGAATCAGAACCTCTTTGCCTCATCCAGTACGCACTGAGTTTACATAAAAGTCAATGCAACCGACCCATTTTCTGATGGGTGTTTTACAAACGTCACAAATCCACAAGGCTCGGCTTAATAAGGCGGGATTGGAGGACAGATCTATAGACCCAGGAAATCCACCTCTCTTAGGTCTTCTGATTAGCCTGGGTGCTTTGTTGCTACCTGGCTTTTCACCTCATTTCCTAGAAGTTGCTTTATGGCCCCATATTTCTGGGATGCTGTAAAAGAAGCTGAGCTTCTAACAGCATGACTCGGCTGCCTTTGGAAATCAGTTTCATTACAGTGACTTATGCATTCAAATTAAATCAGTTAAAAGGCAGACTTATCACTGAAAGCAATGTTGCAGTTCTTCATGTACTTCGCAGCTCTAAGTGCTGCACTTCACAGCTAGGCTGAAAAGGAACAGGGTTGTTTTCCAGCTCTCTCTGATTTTCTTTGACATCAGTCTTGCTGAGAAGGTATGGATGTGCCCATTCATTTAGGGATGCTGAGTGGCACAAAAGATTTGCAAGTGTCCAAAACAAGGGCACAGATCATTATGCATCCAGTCTAGTCCAGGTCTTCTTTAAAACCCTAATTAAATTATGTAGGTGAGACAAGACAGTGTTGTAGGTCCAAAAGTTAGTGAAATAGCTGATATAAAACCATTCATTATCATTTGCACTGTAACTATATGAGTGTGGAAACTGAACTGCTTAGCATTTCCACCCACAAGGTTCACATAGGCAAGGATCTTGGTGCACTGGCAGCAGCAGATATAGGAGCTCACAGTGTCCCTGTGCTGTCATCATTCTTGCAAACAGAAGACGTGAACTTGCAGACCTCTTGACCTGGCACTGTCTGCAGGCTCCAGGACAGCTCTTGAAACTGTACTGCCCTCATAACCAAAGTCCTACTTCATCAGAACTAGTCTGTGGCTGTCAGACAGGTTAATTATGTGGAAGAAAGAAGACAGCTGCAAAAAGTTACAGCAAGTTCAAAATTACTCCCAAAGAGAACTGGCCATTTAAACCCAAATTGAAAGAATAGGATTTAGAAGAATAGGAGTGTCCATGCAGGTCAAAGGACAATTTCCTAATTGCTCATCTCCCCCACTTTCTCAGGGCTGACTGATAGATAAAAAATTCTCAGAGCATCTTTTGACAAGTTCAGACAACAGTCACAATGTGAACATTTGTTTGGGTTTTTTTTAATGTTTTGGCTATTTTTAAAAGAAAATTAGATGAAAGAGTGGGGAAGTAATTTTATAATAATAGATTCCACTTTCAGATAATTCCGAAGATAACTTGTTGAATGAGAAATAGCCTGAGATGTGGTTTCTTACCCTGTGGCATTCTCCACTACTAATCTCTTGAGCCAGAGTGCTAGGGAAAAATCCCAACTGTCTCTCTTTGTGATCCTACCAAAATGACTGGAGTGTGGTTTCTCTGTCTCACTTTTCTAGTCAGGCCAGCAGCCTGCCACTCAAAGCATGCCAGCCTGAGTAGCTACCATTTTAAACAGTTTTCAACTTTATCCAGAAAACCATGACCACCTGTCAGTACTTCTGGCACCTTGTGTCTTCAAAACTATCATCTTTGCCATCTCTCATCAGGGCTAATCCTCAACAACAGCTGATTCATCGGGTGAAATCCAAAACTCGGAATGCTACCATGTCCTCATCTAGGATTACTCTGAATTTACACCCACGTAAGAAAATCAAGAGCCAAATCTCCAGATGACAACTTGTTGGTGAAATTCTTGTAGCATACATAAAAGGGGATGAGAGCAGAAGTGGCCATAGATGGTGGTTTTTTCAGTCTTCTCTGAAAACTGCAGAATTTGGAGCTGCTCCAGGGCTTTGAGAAGTTCCAGCAGCTGTCACAGACCCAGGAGACCTCCTGAGTTGCACAGGATTATTAAAGTGTGGCATATTGTGGCCAAGCTTACTCTGCCCTGAACCCTACCCTTCCTTGGAAAGTAGTGGAAGAAAACTCTGCCATCTGGGGTCTGGCACATGCAAGGCTTTGTGTCTTAGTATGAGAGAATTTCAGCTGGAATTTGGGAGAATTCAGGTGTATTGGTATGTAGAGTGAGAGTTCTCACATAAAAGCAATGTACTTCTCATGTCCAGTGAAGATCCAAAGTTATTGCTGTAGCAGAGCACTCTCACTGATATCAAGGAGCACTCAAACGAGCAACGGGGGAAAAAAAAAGTAATACTCCACACCACTGAAAAAAGAAGAAATTTGCCTTATTTTTCACTCCAAAAACAAAGAAAACCGATGTTAGAAAACTAAGTATTTTTCTTTTGTCCACAAATCATTCTCCTGACAATACAAGACAACAGGGAAAACAACTCTGTTCTTGCAATATGTTCTGCACAGCAGCAGGTTAAGCAAAAAACTGCACCAGGGTTGGTGAGCAATGTAGACCTGCTGGAGATGTGATTATTTTGGGGATCCCATCAAAAAGCTAGATGTCTTGCAGACATCTTCAGTTAGGAGAAAAGCACAATCATGTAGTGAATCACTCCTTTTAACCAGCCACCTCTAGTTACAGAGAAGCTGCAAAGGCAGTAGGGATCAACTACTGATCAACTTTTCAACTAATGCTCCTTCCTACACTTGGATAGTCTTCTATACTAGGCCATTCTTAGTCCTGGGCTTCTTTGCAGGCTTTTTCTCTCATAATTTCTTTCTCAGAGACAAACATATAGCAGTAGTTAGAAACACCTTTCTCTGTCCATGTGCTTTGCACCTCTCTGTTTTGAACGGTGATGTGACTGCAGAGGAAGCAGACGCTGTGCTGGGGATTCATGACATAAATAATCTTGGCTGTTTTGCAATAGAACCTAAACCAGGCAGCATCAATTCCAAACCTCTCCCACACTTTCCCTGTGATTTAGCCCAAACAACAATACATTACTCTTTCTAATTTCATGTCAGCCTTGTTGGTGTGCTCAGTCATTCTGTCTCAGGGATCCAAATTCAGTTAGTGTTGAGTAGGCACAATAAGTGAGTATGGACTCATAATTAATGAGTCCATTTGCTTTCCAAAACTTTGTTTTCAGGTACAGAGATCCACCTCCCTATTTCTAAATACTAGAGGTGGTAAATATGAAGCATCTTCACTTCCTTCTTGTAACCTTTCATTTCATTCTGGCAGCATCAGTGCTGCTAATAAACTTTATGTATGCAACAATTTAGGTGTCCATAATAGTCATGCTGAAATGGATTTATCCAGGAACACTTTAGAGCTATTTCTGTTCATTTCATATCCTCTGAATTACTGTAAAAGAACATTTTAAATACTTACCAGACAGAGATGAGTGTTAGTCCAGAAAAAGGGCTGGCACTGACATCATGAGAAATTAGTGTGTGGAGTGGTCTCGATAGGACCATCAGTTTTCCAGCTGTTTTAAGTTTGTTTGATTGGTGGGAAATATATAGTTATTGGCACAGGCATTTGAAAACAAGTCTTTATTCTGTGTGGTGCTGTGCCCAGTCTAAAGTGTCTGTGCCACTAGGCTTTCAAATGGCTCGGCCATCATCAGATGTTTCAAAAAGGGCCTTAAAGTGGAAATGCCTGAGATCACAAAGGCCAGGAGGAAATTAAAACCTTTACCACAATGGATTTGGGTCACACATTTTGGTATCCAAAACAGGCATCTGCAGATGCGAGGGCTGAGCAAATAACAATCAGAAGTACTGAGACTCCTTTAACATGCAAAAGAGAATATGCTTGCATTCAGGTCAGATGCTACAAATGAACCACAATTACTTTTCACCACCAAGTGCTGAGGGAGTCAGATAGCTCGTGATATTTCAGATATTTTTCTCATACACAGACAACAGCAGCATGATCATTGCAGTAGGCTGAAGTCAAAATTCAAGTTTCAAAATCTTTTATCCTTTTCAAGGATATTCAAACCTTTTCAAGGTTTCAGAATCGTTTAATCTTAACAATTTTGATCTCTCTCATGCTTATGTGGCAATTCAGGGAGATGGGGGAAAGGTAACTCTCTAAATACATGAGTTTGAGATTCTTATCAAAGCAGTGAGAATCCAACAGGGATTGCTCTACTTATAGAAGTAACTAGCAGGATGTCTAACCTGCCTGATAAACACCCGGGAATAATTTGTCTCTTTGATCATGGCAAAGAGTTTAACATTTTCATACCTTTTTTGTATTCAGATCTGTGTGACTTCTGAAAAGGAATACGATGGCTTTATCAAGGTATACAGCGGGAAGAAGAAAGGCTTTGTCCCCATAGACATCTTAGAAAACATCTGATTCCAACAGCCCAGTCATTGCAGTGGGAGCCCTTTGTTGGCAATGCCTGTCTGCCTCATCTCACACTGTGTCAACCCAGATGGACTGTCTTGCAAATGTTCAGGGAAATAGTGAGACAACTGCAACAACATGAAGAAAAAGACATTTAGACTGCCACAGTAATACTAAAAATATGAAAAGTTGAATATTTGAAAGAAAATGTAGTCAGAAACCACCAGAAATGAGAGGTCCTTGGATTCTAACAGGAATAAGGTAAGGGAGGGAGAAAAACAAAGCTTGGGCTGATTTCTGGTGCAAGATGGCTGCTACAACCCTGATGGAGACAGACAGCTTGTTCTGAAGGACTTAAACTAGCGTCCTGTTCTTGTGTCTTGGAAAACTGTTGGACTGCTTTATTGTTTGAAGTGTGTATTTTAGGGGAGGGGGGAAAATACTGTTCAAACTGTCCTCGTACTACAGTCCAATGGCTGTGGTTCTACAGTTTTGTCCCCAATACCAACTGAGTTTAAGCATTTAGTCCTGGTATTTAGTCTCACAACTAATCAGTTTGGAGACACCGTGTGAATGTCAGTTCAAGAAATGCACTGTGCCCTAGAAGCTGGCAACTTTCTGTGCAATCTTCCCATAAGAAAGAGTAGTGAATTTGTGTGTCCTCTGTCTTCTCTGTATATGAACAAAAGCTCTCAGCATGTGTTAAGTGTGTGTTGGCTGCTCTCATAGGTCACAAAAATTTCCGGTCCTTGGATTCACAAGACTGCTTGGAAGCATTGCTCTGTGTTTCCTTCACCCTTATCTGGTGATACGGAAAATGGGTAAAATACTGGGAGACAGCCAGGCTTGAAACATTTTATATTTTTATGTGTTTATTTCACTTAAAACATTTTATATATTATTCCTCTTTATAAAAAAACCCAAACAGTTCTATAACCCACTGGAAGGCTGAAATTGTTAGGAAAGGATGGGCTGCACATAGGACAGAAGTCTCTAATTGTCAAAATGCAGAACTCATGACAGGAAGGCACTGAGTGTCTTAGTGGGGTGTTCACACATCAAAGCTCTCTTCTCCATTTGCTAAATAGAAGTTTTGCAGATTCAGCTATAAATACACCAACATAAATTTTTCCTTGGCATAAACCATGATCATCCCTTGAGTCTTTTCCATGCTAGTGAGACTGTGCAGACATCCATGTTTTGTCTATATAGGCCTCCATCTTCAAATATGTTCTGGGCACAGGAACCTTTCAGTACTGGGCAGCGGTCTGTGGGTCATGTGGGTCTTGACTAAATTAAAAAAGTCAGTTGGTGCCAATGCTGTTGTCGAGCAAGGGCCCTATATTTGAAGAAATTTGAAACCTAATTTCCAAGTATTTAATTGGATGTAATTGCACCAAATACACTTAAGCAGCTTAGCATGTATTATGACGTAGAGATTAAGCCCTGTCCTAAAGCTCCCTGAATTCAATGCTGAATTCATGCCTTCTTTGACTTGCTTGAAACTGAATGCCTGTCTTTTCTGTCACTAACCACAAATTGTCCTGTATCCTGATACTGCATGTCAGGCTAATATAGGCCTTTGCAAAGCTGATGCTTTTTTTAAAAAAAGCAGTTACTGGTCCTGTTCCCATATATTGAGTCAGATTGAATTTGTGTTGCATAGCCCAGGCCTCAGTAGCTGAATTGTCCTATTTGAATAGCCGATCTTGCTCAAAGCCTTATAAAATCCAGGTGAACTCTACACTGAACTGGAAGTTCTCAGAGCAGATTGGTCATCAGCCTCTCAGAGACATATTTGGCAGTTCTTATGCATCATTTAATTGCAGAGGAAGTTGCTGGGCTGTCAACTGCTGAAACATTGCCCTTTCTAATACAACCGGTCCATACTGATTACTAACAAACTCCTGGATGGTGAAAAGTATCTAATTTCTTCTCTTCTATGGGAATATCAGCAGAGATTTTTTTCCACTTTAAACAATATTTGCTCAGCTCATTTTCTTAAGTAACCAATAAACACTGTGGGAGAGGATTCTGATGATCCTTGAGGATCAAGAGGAAAAGAAGTAGAGACATATTAATCCAGTCTGCTTTATAAGATTATTTTTTTATATATACATTCACCCATGCAAATGAAGAACTCAAGCATTTGTTACAACTAAAATATTTGGTACTTTTTTGATCAGGCCTGTCAAGTGGACAAAAGGAAATCTGTATTAATCTCTCTGTATGGGCTACTGTTTACATGATTGCATAATACTGTGATTCCCCCCTTTTCCAGTCTTCTATGACTTTGATTTATCCCTACAATGTCCATCGTACTATTCAAAGAATTATATTAATATTACCTACAAATCACAATGGCCTTTAATCAATGTCAGTTTTATTCCTCTTGATACTAAGCAATAAATAATAAAGTGACTGAGTGAAAACAAAACAGGCCTTATGTGGACTGCATTACATATGAGAAACTATTGCTTCCGAACCAAAGCTTTCATGTTTGTCTATTCTTTATTTTTTTTTTTTTGTTTGTTGAATGTTTTTGTCTTTTTACTGGGCTTTTGCTGCCTTTCAATATGTAGATGTAATTTATGCCTAATTTAGCAAGAAGCACATATCATACATGAGTCTTTCTTTAAGCATGTGATTCATTGTCTATTTCCATGCTTAAAGCTGAATTACTTTGCTAAATTAAGGGCATTTTACTCAAATTTATTTTGGATACTTTACTCTCTATCCAGACAAGTATCTCATAAATTTTTTTACTACCATATGCTGTTTGCAATAGCTACTGTGTTAGCAGTAAAAAGTCAGAAGATGGAACGTATTTTATTCTGACATATGTTCAGAAAAATTGAATTTTGGTAGATAAATGCTGCTCAGATTTAATTTAATATTCTGCTTAATAAAGACTATCTGATGGTTGGAAGGAGAATAGAAGTGTATGTGTCTTGGCTTTTTTGCATCAACTATGGAATTTTCAGTTACCCACCTTGAAGCACAGTCACTAAACCCAACAGCAACAGATGCTACTGAGCATTTCCATTTGAAATTTACAGCACTTGCATTTGCCACATCTAACAAACCGTTTCTAATGTATCTCTGCAGGGTATGTAACATGTAGACTCATGGAAGTTTTGTGGTGTGGCCACCCTAAACACTGGTTTCTGGCATATCAGAAAGTAGTTTTAGCCATTCAACATCTTATTGTAGCATAAAACTGCCTATATACTATTTTCCTATGTGCTAAGAACAGCTGACCAACACGAATTGAGAATGAGCTGCCCAAATCATGATCTCCCATCAGTAAATAACACAGTATCACAGTTTACTATGACCTCTTCCTACACTTGGCCATTTTGACTCAGTGACTCCATCTGAAGATGAGTGCTGCAGCACACCATTCAGCTGTGGATTCATTGTCCCATGGGAACTACCCCACTGCCTACAAACACTGGATACCTTGGAATTGCTTACAGCCCTTTTTTCTAATTATTTGTTGAGATTCAATTGACTAAATATAGGACTCAGTGCCATCAGAGGAACATTCTCAAGGTTGGCAGAAAGTGTCATGGGAGATTTGGAAGAGCCGTAACCTTCTCAAGAAGCCACTGGAGACCATGAAGGTTTTCTAAAATGGAACTAGATAGATGTCTTTGTAAAATGAACCCAACTCTTTTTTTTTTTTTAATGTGTGCAGACAGGTCTGATTTATTGGGCATTTAAAAGACATCTTTCCATAAAGAATGCAGAATAAATGCAATATGCCATATCAATTATATCCCATTTAAATCCAAAGTAAAAAAGAACTCTTGAATGCCATAGGGACTAAAGTTCATTATCTTGCAAAAGGCTCGTCAGTGTTACTGTTCTCCCAAACACCTATGGTGTCATTTGTCTGATCTGTTTATATCTGTACCAGGTAACACCTGACTACCACATATCTTGTACTTTTTACCGTACCTCTGGAGACATTGATTGTGATTGTTACTAGAAATGAGAAAAAAGGTGCATTTTTCCCTTTTTTTATAGAATTTCCTTTACTGGCTGGTGGGTAAGGGTTGCTTCCTAAATAGAACAACATGAAATATAAGGAGGGAGAAATGTGAATGATATTCCCATGCATACTCCTTATGTACTTTGCTCTACTACAAATAGGATCAGATGAACACAAGTGTTACATTTCATATTTGAGGCATTTCATAATAAATGCTGCCCCAAATTATCCAGATTTTGCAAACTACGTTTTGCAATGCAAGCAGAATAAATATTTTCCCAAGTGGTAATATATGTCATCACAATGTTGAGTTTTCCATGGCTAAAAAGAGCATTTGGATCTAAGAGGTACATGAGAGTTATTTTTAAAATCACCCTTTATATAGAAAACTGTTATGTGCCTCAAGAATTAACAGTTGGCAGGGTTGGCCCAGAGGCCCAGAAAAACTTCAGTAGGACTGCTGCAGGTCAGCATGTGCATCCATGTCCTGAGTAGCCCAAGAAACTCTTCATAGCCCTTGCCTGCATAAATGTCATTTTTTCAGTCAAATGAGCTAATTAATTTCATATTTTATTCTTGTTATGCAGGCAACACATGCATAAATATATATGTATGTATGTATGTATATCTTACATATTTTAACAGTAATCCAATTGCAAAAGTACGTGCTCTTAAAAGTTCTGTCGTGACTGACTTTTTTCTTACCTTACTGTGCTCAGCATCAAGTCACAGTAATGAATGGTGCCCAGTAAGTACTGAGACAGGCAGCTAGATAGACAAAGTCTAGAAGTTTTGTCTGTATTAGACAATGTATATAATATATGAAGCCAGAGTTGCAGCAGTTGAACTGGAAATAATGCAGTACATTGAGCAGAGTCTAGATGCTCATGGCTCTGAAGTGCATGCCGTTCATCAGACAAAGAGAGCACTGCATGCCACATACAAACTGGCAGCCTGAAAACATTGTCAGAGCATCGTTTAAATCATACTGTTTTGACCCAGTGCCTCACAATCATGAGACACTGAAAATAAAGAGTAACTTCTCCTGGGATGCCTGAAGAAGAGGAACCCAGGAGGCTTTAAAAAGTGCTAATCAGTCACATATGCACACCATGAGAGCACACCTAAATCTACCTTCATTAGAATTAAGTAAATCAACATCTGGATACGCACTATGTTACCCAGCAGTTTGCCAGCTGACCGGGTCAGAGGCTGACAACACAAAAATGAGAGACCGTGAGAGTTGTTTCAGCTTTGCATCACAAATAGTAAAAAATGAGACATAGTGTGGGTAAAATTCAATTTTTAAGAGAAGCAGTGCAGCAGTGGTACTAAAGCAAACCCTTCAATGTGTTTGTCTGTTCCATGTAGCACTCTCTCCCTGGCAGGCCCAATCTGGGTGGCCATGGCAGCAAATCCCACCCCTTGCTCTCTTCCACGGGCAGCACTGCACGAACAACTGCACAACTGAAAAGCAAATCTCTGGGCTTTTTCTAGACTGCCTACCCCATGCCAACAGAGCCAGCCACTCTTCCTTTCAGCAGCTATCTTTCCAGCCTTTCTTCATTTCAAGGGTCATGCCAGTTCAGCTTCTGTCTGCCAACTGTTTGCCCTTGTGTCTAGCAAAAGGTAATAATAATAATCCCAAGGAAAACAGCAGCCAAACAAAGCAGCAGTCCCCAAAACCTTGGAATCTGGCCTTCCTGCATGCTCCTACAGTGTTGGAAACTGCAAAAAATGGTGGTTCTTTGTGCCTCCCTGAGAGGTGTCAGTCACCTGTTCTGCTCCTGGTCGTTCTCTGTCTGGGCAGGCTGCAGCACCTTTCTCACAAGCTATCCTCATTTTACACTGAGTCTTACTCTGTCCTGCCAGGAGAAACCTTTCAGGCTCATCCAATGCATCTGCTCTGTTAAATGTTTGCTGTCAAGCTAGTTGTCTCAAAACAGGCAGCAGCCTGGCTCAGCCTTCCCACATGGAGATCAATGAACTGCTTGAAAAAGCCTCTTTCCAAGGGGGATGGGCCTACTGTGAGCCCCATTCCCACCAGCACAGGGGATGGGCAGGGTCCACTTCCACATGATGAAGGATAGAAGGGGGAAAGCTATCTTATTTTGAGCATTTGGAACAAGTCTGTGTCTCTAAGCCGAAGTGTTGCATGAGTCATACTAAATATGGAGGAACAACTTCTGGTTTTAGCCCATCCACATTCTTTATTACTCTGTATTGCCACATTTTGGCTCAAGAAATGTAAAGTGAATGCAAAACCTTTCTTGCTTTCTCTTTCACTCACTCCTCATCAGCTGTTGCCTTGTGTCTTTCAGCTCAGTCTTGCAAAGGTCTCCTATCCCTGGCTTTTCCCCTCCTGCCACAGGTGATGATTTGTGTAGGTTATCCAAGGTACAGTGACATCATTTAGCCCTATTGCTGTATCTGTATCTTAGGCAGAGCTGAATATGGCCAGCACAGCCCCCTGGTTTACAATTCATTCTGCCGCAAGGCAACATAGGGTCATGTGGGCTTTTTAAAACTCCATAGTAGACCACCTAAACACAAGTAGACAGACCATAGATGAGTACTGGGAAGCTGAATTATTTGATTTCGGGGATTGTGATCAGACCCCTATCAGTGTTATTGGTATTTATATAGTTTGTAGTATTTTACCATGTAAATAGAATGGTAAATACACAAAAGTAATCCAACACAATCCTCATCTTATACCTGCAGCTTTTAAACTGCCTGCTGTAGTTTTTCTGTAGAGATGCATACAGTCCTATGGCTTCTGGAGGTTACTGTAATACATATTATTAGTACAACTGGCAAGCATATCTGTTTTACTGACATCCTGAAACTAACTCACAGGTGCTTTACGGAAAGAACAGAAAAATTGTTTCATTCCTTTACACAAATCTTCATTGGATGCTAAGGCATTTCTTAACATTTTTCCTTAGGAGTGCAAAAGCTCCTACATACCCAGTCTGGAAGAGAGACATTTCTTCCTGAAGACTGCAGAGAGCAGTGCTATCCTCCACATCACTGGCAAGGGTCTGCTCTCTAAAGACCCCAGAGACGCCACAAAGAACCTATGCTGATCCTCCACCGAAGTACCAGGAGTGCAATTGGACAGGCAAGCCTGCATGAAATGTTAACTGGGACAATTTCTGTATCCTGCACACTTACATGCATTTTGTTCAAATAAAAGATGTCAAGCTAGTCATCCTGTATCTACAGAATACTTCATGCAGACAATGAAGCTTTTTTTCTTAGGCTAGGTCTCAGCTGCACTGCAGCAGGGCTGGAGTGCAGGGTCAACGTTAGCTGTGCAGAAAGCACCACTTCTCAATCTGGAGTTGGGCAGCACTTGCCCAGGGTTGTCCATATTGTATTCACAGGTCATGATGCTACAGTTTGATTTCTCAAAAATCTCTTTATGTTGGCTCATTTGGCATTAGTAATGTCACTTCTCTGCATAATGCACCCCCCAACACACAAATCCAATCACCATAACACATGAGCCAAGAGATCAGATGCTGGAGCAGACACAGAGACTGCTCTGTACTCACCCCTCAGACTTCAGTTACATGAGGTCTGCTAATTGAGAAGGAAGGGCCTTAATTTCTTGAGTTTTAAGTGCTCCTTAAGAAATCTTCCTGCTTCAGCGTTCCAATAACGCGCCTCATAGAGTTAGGTCACTAGTCACGTTTAATGCTAGCAATTAATGAAACAATCTGCAGTAGGCCAGAGGCATCAAAGGAGACTCTTGCCTTCAGTGCTGTCTCTGAGTGAACTCCTCTGCCTGCCAGATAAGTGAAGCATAGGGTGGTGAAGGTCACTTCAGGAATGGTCACTTTTGCTCTCCTTCTTTTAAGGGTGTTCCAGGTTCCACCTCCAGACTAAGCCACATCCTCAGCCCCTAAAAGTCCTTTCTGAAGGCAGGCATCACCAGGTAGTGGTCTTTGCAAGTTTTATTTTCAAGATCAGGGTGATACTCCCTGGCCCATCAGACTAATACCACTTTCATAGCCAGCTTTTAAAGATGTCATTGTTTTGTAAGTCAGATTTCACCTTCTTTTAAGCAATATCACTGTGGCTTTGGTCTCAGACCAACCAGTCCAACAAAGTCCTGACAAGTAGATAGAGCAGCATCTAAAGTAATGTTGTAGCCTCTGAGTCTCTCCATGAAAAGATGAAGATTCAACCCCTGCTTAGTGGAAATCCAAACATAGGTGGGATAAGTGCCTTGCCTTCCCCTCACTGTCTTGGGAGCCAAGGAAGGAAGAGGTGACAGTGTTAATGAGCTGTGTAGCAGGGGATGTAATTATCATCTGAGAGTCTGAGTAGGATGAGACAGATGTTTCTTTTAGGGTTCATTGCTCTATTAGTGGTACCTGCTAACGAGTTTATGTGATCCACCCCTTGGCTCACCAGATACAGACTAATATTAAATGAACTGGATGAGGTAAAACCAAATAACTGTAGGTGATACCAAAGCCAAATTCAAAGCTTCCCTTAAAAGGTGGAAGTTCCAGCAGGAACTGTAAACAAGGACATAAATGACTCTTAAATAAAGTAAATATGGCATTCCTGCTTCCTGAGAATCTGTCTCAAATCTATTATGTCATTATAAGTGCCTTACTCTCAAAACAGAACCATCAGCTTTGCACAGAGCTGCTGAGGAATGGTGACTCTCTACTTGGCTTTAGGCTGAGAATTGTGGGAGTCTTTGTGCAGGGATGGTCATCAGGACAAACTCAGATGCTCTCTATAAGCTGGTCTTGAAGTCTGCAGTTTTTTGTAAAGGGCGTGGGTATACAGGGCCCTGCTGAGAGCTGCCAGTCGCAACTCAGAGCAGGGCGGAAGGACAGTGGGGAAGAGGTAAGAGAAAGAAGTAAGAGAGTGGTGGGAGAAGTAAGAGAGTAAGAAAGTAAGAGAGTGATTTTCCCGTCTACAATACAATAAATCTTCTATGTTGAATATTCTGATTTCCACTAACCAAACTAATACAAGATACAAATCCTATAGCATTTACATACAGCCTATAAGAATCATTACATTACCATCATGTGTTATACTTTAAACCCTAAAAACTACTCTTTGGACCCCTTCTGCCAAGCTAGCAGAGTCTTCTCAGACCTTTGGACCTGCTCTCCAGGAGAAGACATTGTTCTATCAAGAGGGGATTACTTTCAGCAGCCATCCTATTGTCTTCTAGTTATTTAGCAACTAAGGTTTGGTATCTCAAAGATGGCTTTCATTTCAATCTCGCTTATGGTTTCTATATTCTCAAAATCTTTTGCTAAGCACTCATATTTATAAGGTTTTCCTGATTCATCCTTTCCAACAGAGAATAATCTAGTTAACCATGGGTTTGAGGTTATTGTAGGAAGGAGTTCCAGCTGACATTCACCGGTCAGATTATGTGGCACTGAGGGAATGGAGGCAGCTCTCACCACGGAGGGAACAGCACAAGGAGCCCTCAAGTGTGTAAATGCCACAGGTGATTGTCAAATCACTGTCAAGCACTTGAAAAAATGCCCATCATGACAGATCATCACTCAAATAATCAGGATACATTTGAGTGTTCAGTGTTGCCCTAGAGAAGATGAAGGGAAGCAAGAAGATTTTGCGAATCAATTTAATCCCCTGCTTCCTGCATGGGCTATCACAACAGTTGTATTCTGTGTGAAGTTTTGGATCTGTTTTCATCCATGCTACTGAGGGCTGAAAACAAGTGGACAAGGGTGATAAAAATCCATTAAACACGGGACAAGATGAGTTCAGACTGTAAGGCACTTTGAGTCTTGCATCTCCTAAGTCCAAAGTGTTACCACAAAACAGACACTAGGCAGGAATTAGTGCTCTATAAATCACTGTAGACTGTATTAGATTAACTCTGAAGTTACACCCACAAAAAGCAATGCTCTTGTTCTTAAGCTTGTCTGGATTTTGAGGAGGAACATAAGAGCTTAAAGGAGGGTGGTATTAACAGTGTCAATAGGCACAAAAGAAATCTATTTTGTGCCACCACTCCAACTTGACAAGAGAAAATAACTATCTTTTGAAGTTGTGTTCCCTCATTTAAATATTTTTCAGGTAATGAACACTGGGTACCAACAAAGCTGATGTTCCTTGAAGAAGAGTGAAACATTTATTACCCTTCTTGTCTTCCTTCCTGAAATGATTGAGATGAAAGAAAGGTTAAAAAAGAGAATCTTTTTTTTCTCTTTTGTCTTTCCTATTGTTTCCAGGAATGGGAAGTCATTAAGCACCTATCAAGACAGCAGATAGGAGTTGTCTTGAGGTTAGAGAGGATTGGAGAAGATAATTTAAGCATTTAAGTTAATTGAAATGAGTAAGATGGGGACAGATTCTTCATTCAAAAGTAAGTAGCAGGTAATAGGCAACAGAGTTGGACTGCTATTAAGAAAAATTGAGTAAGGAATCTTAGCTGATGTAGATGGAAAGTAAAAAATTATTTATAAGGTAAAAATTAAAAACAGTAAAAGAATGGAGAAAAAAATTTATAGTGATAATCTCAGTTTATTTATTGTTTCAAATTATTCATCTAGTAACCTCTGGCTCTGCCTTTCCTCCTTATTATGTAGTACTGTGCCAGTAATACACCGATGAAGCAGTGGTAATCAATCAGCAGCACCTTTCAGGGTCCCAAAGCAGAACATTTCAGGCAGCGATTGCATTATGCGTATCTGTGACAAAGTTTTCTCTCCAAGTTAGACTCGGAAGACACTGCAGGTATATATCCTGGAATGCTGCAGCTGCTGTGTTTGCATTTTATATTTTGCTGAATTTTGATTTTTATTTATCCTGTGCTTTTGGCACAGCTGCTGACAATTCCACCATCTTTCTTATCACACAAGCTTTCCTGCGTGTAAAGGCCTGTCTGAGAAACTTCTGCTGAGCGCTCACCTCTCCTAGATTTGCTGCAGACTCACAGGGAGACTTTTTTACTGTGCAGACAAAATGACTGCAACACCTTCTGTAAGGAGGTGCCAAAAAAATGAGGAAATAGACTGCTTTGAAGAGCCAACACAACACAATAAAACCTGCCCACAATCTAAAAATACCAAACAGATTCCTATGAGCCCTTTCCTCTGAAAAGTCTTATGTTTAGAACAATTGGGGATGAAATGCTTTTTATCATGTTCAGAAATAAAAAAACTGCATTCATAAAGGTCATTGGGAGGTAAAACTTGCCCAGCATACAATTGTGAGATGTTCCATAATGACACGTGTCATTAGAGAAATACACCATGGAGTCAATATAAACAAGAATACTGAATTGAAAGTAAAGCATGGACATGAGACACAGGAAAATATAATGATTTCATTATATTTGTTAAAATCACTTTGCTGTGCTTTTTGGTTTTATGTATTTTTGACTTTGCCACTATAATCACTTTTTATGTATAAGCAAATGCAAGCTTGTACGAACAGAAACAAACTTGTCACTGCTGTTACCTGCTTGCTAGGAGTGTAACCTGAGAACTTGTTTGAGCCTTGTCCAGACCTGGTGGGGGCTTGTAGCTAGCCAACATGTTAGGACTTGCCCGGACTTGTACCCCAGCACAGTGGGCATGTCACAGGCCACCAAGAAACTGCCTATAAAAGAGGCAGTGACCAAAGGTTAAGTGGACGTGTCGGTGGATTGCAGACTCCCCGCGTCCCCAGCACTGCTTGCCTGTTCTTTATCAACGGACTGATAAATTACCTTATTGATTGACCTACCCAATTTTGGTGAGTAATTTATAACACAATCTTTTAACTGCAATCAGTTTTCACATGGGTTTCTTTCATCTCTTCATTAAGCTCAATACATTCTCTATTACATAAATTTGATGCACCATATACATGCAAAATGCAAAAAATTTCTTGATGGCATATTCTGAGTTGGAAGCTCAAAAAATTCCAACTTTAGCCACTACATATTGCTATTTCTATAAGAAAATGGCATATAGAAAAAAAATTGAACATGACAGTGGATGCTGCTTCTTATGTACTTAGATGTTTAAAGACAATGTAGGGGCTACAGGGTTATGTGGTGTCTATTTGCAGGGTCTGCTATTCTTCCCTGTTGAGACTATTTGTGTTTTCAGCCAGGGTCTGGTACAACACAGGGAAAACACACTATGCTGCTGTCACAATCCAAATTTGCCATAGGAGCAGCTGCCAAAAAAGCCCTTTGGTCTCAGAGGAAACTTGAGGAAGGGAAAAGTTTCCAGGAGGAAAAATTAATTACAAATTCATCAATATCATCAGTGACAATTCATATATTGTTTTTACCTAGAAGAAAGGAGGAAACAGGACTAAGATTTTATTTCAGAGATAGTCATATTTTCAGAATTTCTCTCCTGGCTGTTACTGAATAACTCACAGGCTATAAACTAGAGCAGAGGACTAAGTTTTCATCTTCTCTGTGCCTCAAATGTGCATCTCTGACTGAATCCTGGCATACAGCCATCAAAGGTCAGGGCCCCTTGGAAGTTACCTCTTGGAGCAGACTTTGGTCTGGGATGGTGGTTTTCAGATAAATTAGTCATTACTCTCCTCTTCCCTTCATTAAAAAAAATAAACAAAAAACCAACCAAACAAACAAACAAAAAAAAAAAACCACAAAACAACAAACAAACAACAACAACAAAAAAAAAATAGCAAAAAAAAATTCCACCCAAACCTGAAAGAGTACCCTTTGAGTTTTGATGAATGACTTTATAAAAAGGCATCCACAAACTCCTTGGAACTGACTAGAGATTCCTCTGCTACATGTGTGAATAATCCAGTCATTACTTTTTAATTCCTGTTGAATAAAAGACCAATTTTGATAAAACTTTGATGACTTCTATTCAAAGTTCAATATTTGTTGCGATGACCAATTTTTGCATACATATACTCATCAGCTTCTAGGCAAAAGCATACAGAGCCAGGTTGATCTAAATAATCAGTCTTGAGGAAATTGGAGAAGTTCATAACAAGCTCTCAGACATATTTGCAATAAAAAGATAAACACCATTTATGCATTACTTGGCTCATCCTAAGTCTTGAAAGACTGATAACATCCAAAGCATCTGTAACTGAGGTTCACATACTGAGCTGCCATTTAGTGGACATTAAACTGATTACAGTCCTGCTGGCTTCAGAGAGGAACTGTTCTGTAATTATCTGTGATATCTTTTAAGGCTGTTGTATCACATGTATCACATTTTCATGAACTGGAAATAAATCTCAAAGAACTGCAAATACATCTAGGGGAAAAAAAAGTTCAGGTAGCAATTTCATTAAATTGGGAACTTGAAACTAGCTCTGCTGCAACATGGTAGATTCCACTTTCCAAAAATTCTGGTTTTTTCAGATATGTTGGCTGGCACAATTCTCTTTGCATGCACTATTACTGTCCAGTATGTGGGGCATGACTCATGATAAGAATGATAACTAGAGAAAACTGAGCTTCTGAAAAGTGAAATTGAAGGGGAAAAACATGTCTCAGGATAAGTTTCAGCCCGTCATCCAACCCCTGGCAGTGGGCTGTGGACACACTTTATCTTTCTAGTACCCTAAGGGAAAAGTCAAATAAATAACTGTAAGTGCAGCATGAAACCACCTGCTACCAAGTGCAGGTATGCTGGTCCTTGAAGATCAAGCCCTTGTATTTTTTTTTCCAGCACCCACTCGTCTTTAGTCCTCTGGTAAACAGTCCCAAGACCACCAGTCAGCTCTGCCTACTGGCATCCTGCAAGGACAGACACCCACAGCAACTCGCCTGTGATTCAGGTCTCAGCACTGCAACCCATTCCCACCCAGCAAACCTCTTGTTTGCTCTGGATGTAGTGGGTCCAAGCCCAGCTACACACCTTCCCTTGGGAGGAATGCTGCAGTCCAGCTTTGCCCTCACAGTAAAGACCTCTGTAGTACAAGTACCATCACAATTTTTATATTGTTTTTAATGTTTGTTTATTTGGTTTTTTTAATTGAATAATCTGACTTGAACATTTGTTTCAAAGTTCTTCCTACGAACTTTGTATTTGTCAGGTGGGGTCTGTTATGGCATTATGTGACTTCAAGCACTGCTTACAACTAATAAATATTTGTGCAAACTTTGCCCATTTTTAAGGAAAATACTTTTTTTTTTATTTCCAATATTTCATACTGAATGGAATACACAAACAGAGTACAGTGCATGAGCTGAGCAGATCATGACTTATCACCTCAGCTGCTTCCTTTGAAAAACAGAAGAGGTGACATGTTTGGCAATTGGAAGGCAAACAAGGAGAAGGAACAGTCCTCTCAAATCTCTTGCTCGTGTAGTGGTTCTGTAGATAAACACACAAAACTAAGTTAATTATCATGCCTTTTTTTCCCCCCCAAATTACTATCGCTCAGTAGTCAGATGCAGAGGCTAATGTTATAAAAGAGTGGATGGTTTTAAATTAATTAAAATAAAACGATAACTTCATAATAGCTTTTTCAGAACATATGCATCCTTCTAGGAAAAAAAAATAGTCAGATGTTATTGTAAGAGCTGGTAAGCTTTCACACCCAAATTGCCACAACATTGAAACCTAAATCCAGGCAACTCGTGTATTGTTTGTTATCCTTAGCCTTTCACTGAGCGTTCAACCTGCCCTTTTGTTCTGCATTGTTTTCCACACTCAGAAATGAGCTGCTAAAACTCTTCTCAGAAATGCCAAGATATATGTACCCAGGACAGCCATCTTGTGTTGGCCCACGCCCTCACCCTCCCACTTCACAGACATCTTTTGTTAAATCAATACCACAGGAAAGGCAACAGAACAGGTTACATCTTTCTTTGAGCAAATGCATATAGCACTTCAGTTTTGATTGCCCTTGAAACAATTGGGAGTAAAATAACACTGACATGCCTCTATTATCCTGAAAAAGAGTGAAATCCCAGAGGAATAAATGAAATACTTGTGCTCCATCCTTGCTTTAAATGTGATGGCCTTCATCCCCATTGAGTAAAGTCCCAGAGGTGCCATTGGGATTTTGTGTAGGCAAAAGTGTTAACTGCCAAAAACTCGTGGCTCAGACCAAACAGGTCCTAATCCTGCTTCTCCTGATAATTTGAGAATCTTGAAAGACTCTCACAGAGACTGGAATCTGACCTCTCACTCCCTGTTTAGGGCAGGTTAAACAAGATGGATTAAGAAATTTATTTTTCAAAACAGGTGCAGTGCAAAAGGCAGAGAAGGAAGAGGTGGAGATTCGTGCATTTGAGAAAAAACTTAAAATTTCAAGACAAGAAGAGATCCCTTAATGGAACATCATTGTTAGTAATTAGAATGTTTAGGATGCCTACATGCGTACTCCTTAAAGAAAAACATCCTCTACCCAGTGAAGTTCATATATGCCTACCTAAGAAGATATTGCAGCCAGGGTGAGGGTGCTGCTGTGTAGATTGTCAGTAGAGAGGAATGAGTTTTCAAGTCACTTTTGTGTGAGAAGATACATTCTGGTGAAAAAAGGATGCTAGCCCAAGGACACCATCAAATCCTTGTCTCTATGGAGGAATTCTAGTGCACCAACATGAAAGCAATCCTTTGCTAAACACTCTCTCTTGTTCTCTGATAACAGGTGCACTTGCTGATATTACAAGACAGAAAACTAGAAACTGATAGAAATGGACATGGAACAAATTACAACATATAAAAAATTATTCTGTGTTTCTTCTTATTCTTTGATTTTCATTTCCTATGCTCTACACATAAAAAATCTGTGCTGAAGATACCAGGTTATGATCTAGAATGGTCAGGATTGGGAGAGAGAAGTTTTCAGAGTACCTCTGTTCAACTGAAGCTATATTAAGAACTGCTAATGTTGATGCAGAAGTTCCAGTTCAGCACTAGGCAAATACAGCTCTAATCTTATTGTAAAGTCGTAACAAGAGATACTCGCAAGGAAGTGAATCATCTGTAAACAGACGCATTCAAACATGCTGTGTTCTGACAACCCACAGACACAAGATCTCTCCCAGGCAGACATTTAGAGATACCACAGACCTTCAGATCAGGACAGTCACAACCTGGAACTCACTGAAAAGAATATAAGATCTACAACTTTCCCACCCAGAACAAAAGAGGTTTCAGCAGGAAGCCCTAGGGATTTAATAAAAGATCCTAGATCTAAAAATAAATATGTGACCTGCTGTAAGGGAGATCATGTTAGCTGTGCAGGCAACACAGAGAAGTTGAATACTAGCTACAGAACTAGTTGCAATTTAGGTGCTGAAAAATCTAGTGCTGGAAAAGGCATAAAAAATTATGTCAGACACATCAAAAATTACTTCCAGCAAGACAGTTACTCAGAAAATCATCAAAAAGATGGTTTCTGAGTAATTTTTTTCAGCTGATGTTAATGCTTTCAGAGAGCAAAGCCAAGGCCATGACAAGTTCTTTCGGCCAAAGAAGATATAAAAAGCCCCAATACCTCAAAGATGAGAAAAATCCAGATTTTTCTGTAATGTTTTGAGGAGCAAGGGTAACTGACTGGTTGAACAAGATGCCAGAAGAATGATAGAGATGACAAAGAGAAGACTTAGAAAACTATCTTCATTCTGCACAGAAGCTACTAGCCTCAAAAAAGCAGTAACATTGCCAGACCAGGAATAATACAGGAAATGTGAAGGATAGTATACAGGTCATGTCAGAACTTAACCTCTGAATTATTGAAAATCATTGTTATTAACCTGAAACATAAAATGGTATTCAATCACTGAGAGGTATTTCCCGTAGGTATCCTTACTCTTATGCAGAGTATTCAGAGAACAAAAAGGAACAAGGAGTTTAAATGACTTTAAGCATTAAAAATGGCACTTAATTTGTCAAGAAGAGCTGCCCAAGTGTTTACAACATTAGCCAGAGTTTTCAATTCTCTAACCACAGTAAATCTCAGCCTTGAAACCACTTAACAGCCAAGCAGTCACTGAGAGAGGAAGGGGAGGAGGGGGAAGAGTTTGATGTCACACAGGGTGTCAGAGCAACCATAACAAAGTCTACACAGTAATGTAAAGCACATTTAATATAAAACACACAAATATTGCAAACCACACATATTCTAACTGTGGGGATTCTGCCATGCCAATGTGACTGGCACGAGTCAGCAGCAGTGAGAAGCAGCCTTGAGGGCTGACAGACACCTGCTCAGCCAGTCCTGCAAAGAGTTTCCCACAAAAGCACTCTTCTAGCCAGGGAGGGGCAGCAAGCACTTGCAACCCTGGCATTGGAGGGAAGTAAATTAATCCAATAGCCACTCGTGCCCTCCTATATCCCGAGGCATTGGTTTTATGGAGGAAAAGATTATGGGATCAGACAAGTTCCCTTGGTGGCCAGACTGGGCATGGAGTGATCACCTATATAAGTTTATTTGTCACTGGTGGAGCAGAAGACATGGTGGCATGTGTCTGCTGGAAATTACTCAGAACATTCCTGATCAGTGCTTTGAAAGCAGCTTTTCTTCTCTTCTACATAGCTGTGGTCATGGGAATTATCCTTTTTCCAGTACAGTGTTTGACTTTGTTGTTGATGTCACGGAAAAAAATACTCAGTTGTTTACCAGAGCATTCGATTTCTTATCAGCAGATCTGGCTATGAATAATTATATCACTTATTAATACCATAGTAAGCCAGCTAATGGGCTACAGATGCCTAACAAATAACAGGATGAGAGAAGAAAGGGCAGATTGGCAGGAGGTTGTTTGCCTTGTTGTGAGGGTTGAATTATAGAACTGGTCAGGATTCAAAACTATGAATCATTAAGAACATGCGCTCAGCAGTTTTACATCAGTGAGCTCTATTGACTGTAGAGGAGCTAATATTGATCTAGTAAACATATGGGAATGGGGAAGCAGGTCCTATATAGTTAAAAGAATGTTTTAATGTCTGTCCTTTTGTTATGAATGAATTTGGATTGTTCGATTTGTCCAATTAATCAAACAACAAAATTAAATTTAGCAGCACTTTATTAATAACAGCAGTTGTGTATAAATGAATAAAATCAAAGTATATTAGTTACATAGATACAAAATTTGGCAGCGAGTAATTTAGTATAATTAAGGTTCAACGTTTGAATAAAGTATAAGCAAAACTGACTGGGGATACACCAATCAGGGGTATGGGTGCGGCCCTTCCTCTTACACCTTACCAAATTAATCAAGCTAAAAATCTCACTTATATACTATATGCTAATACATATTAATACAAAATCTTCTAGAAAGCTCCTCCGAGTTTCTATTCCTAAAATCTACGTCATTATATTGCGAACGCTTCACCAGTGGTCGGGGGTCTCTCATCCTTTTGGGCGTCTTGTTTCCAATGAAGGCTCTGGGTCTTCATCAGTGTTTGCTGTTTGACCTTGCAGGTAGCACAGGCGCACTAAGTTTAGGATTATATAATTAGGTATATATTCCCACGACAAGCCTTATTCCAGTGTCTAATGGCTGGAATCATCCCAGTTTGGCCCAATTCAAGGTCAGAAACTTTACTTCTAGCTGCTGTTACTAGACCTACATCCTTACTATCTTTTACTCCCACCGAACATCTGGAGGATAATTCTATCTGCTT
This sequence comes from Muscicapa striata striata, assembly GCA_030060385.1. NCBI lineage: Eukaryota > Metazoa > Chordata > Aves > Passeriformes > Muscicapidae > Muscicapa > Muscicapa striata. Next base: position 3,630,429 of record JAREIS010000101.1, read on the forward strand.
TGTTTAACCATTTCCTTTATCCTTTTTGCTGTATAACAATTAAGTACAATTTTTCTATCGCTATAAAGCAACAATTTTGTTAATATTGTTACAATTTAATTAGCACAAATCACATTTATAACACTTTGAATTGTGTTGGTTCCCTGAAACACCCATGCATTTCTGACATCATGACCAGACCTTTATCCAAAGCCTTTGAAAGGATAGGTGTCTTTTTAGGTTCACAGTGATAGAAATCTTTAAAACATGACTGGAAACAAGATCATTGTGAGTTACCTTTCTTATCTTGTCTTGTATCTCCCTTATCACATTAGATCAGTTTGCAGGATCTACGGTGATGTTTCTATTAACTGAGGTGTTTCTGAATATAAAATAAAAATAATTAAAACATTATGTTGCCTTTCCTTAGTAGCTGGGATTTATCTTCATTTGTGAAAATCGGACAAAAACTTGCCTCACTAGGCTGCAGGTATAAGTGTTGTGGGCTCTGACATCAGAAAAGAGGCTGCTGTACAGCATTTTGCTTTTCATTCCTGAAAGAGAGGAAGAATGAATGTTGCATTCAGGGAAGGGAAGTCAAATTAGAACTGCTTTTCTACCCATAAACACAATTCATTGTCCATTACAGGAGATAGCACAAATTAGCCTAATGTTATTATCGGCTATTTCATGGGGCAACAGGGGAAAAAAATAAATTAGGCACATATTGTATTTTATCTGTTTTATTCACAGGACTTGGAGACCCTGTACTAGCATCAATTAGACCAGGATCACATAGGCTTCCACCAGTGTGCTCTATGTTGGAATAGAGCATGTTGGCATACAAATAACAAATTTGTTAGCAAGCTGGCATATCGTAGGTGAACAGCGAATTTGGGATCTTAACTATACCATGAAATTTTCTTTATGTGCTCAGTTCATGCCATGGGTCATACATGGATCTTGAGAACATACTTGTATCTCTCCTCAAATCTTAACATTTGTTTAATTTCGTTCATAAGACCCTTCAGCATCATAGTCTCCCATCTGTAGTGACTTGGTGCAGTGTTGGGGGTTGGGGTTTTGTTCCTTTAATGCGTGAGTTTGGAGAATTTTTCCCATTGTGATGCTAACAAAACCCGCCAGCTGTGCCCAGGGTCTTGTGATGGCCCTGGACGGGCGGGTAGGTGGGACCGGGGCTGCTCCCTGGACGGGTGGGTAGGTGGGACCAGGGCTGCTCAGAGGACCAGGAGGGCTTCCGGGCGGGGCTGCACAGAGGAGTGTGTGGGCTTCTGGAGGGGCACTTCTGTTTCCGGCGACAGAGCGGAGAGGAGGGATTCCCCCCGGTCTGCACCGCACGTGGCAGAGAAGCAGACAGCCAGACCCCACTGCAATCAGCTGTCCTGCTACCTCGGAGGCACTGCTGACCACCAAAGACCAAACGCCTCCTACCTCTGGGAATATAACTGATCTCTGGACACAACAGTGGGCGGGGAACCGGCTCCCACCTGAGCCAGCCCGGCCGCGGCCACTGTCCTCCACCTCCCTCGCTCCTGCCTGCGCCTGCAGCTGTGCCGGCCCTGCCACATGTCACAGCCCTGGGAACAGACAGAGACGGAGTGTGTCCGCGGCTAAAGAAAGGACTAGAACTGGGTTATTTTCTTCTGTTTTTTGTTGGTAATTTTAATAACTGCTGTTTTTTTCTACCTGTGCAATTAGATATAGTAGTAAAGAGCTGTTACTTCTACCCCTTATCTCTGCCTTGAGTCCTTGATTTGAAACAATTATAACACTTAGAGGGGGTGAAATTAATTTCTCTATTTCAAAGGGGAACTTCTGCTTTTTATTTGGCAGAACCCTGTCCTAGAAACCAGGACAGATTTTGGCGCCCAACGTGGGACTGAGGGCATTAAAAGGCGAGTTAAGACAGGAGTAGCAGCTCTTGAGCGGCAACATGTTGTCTAGTTTAATCTGGTTTGGGCTCCACGTGGTCACAGATATTTCTCTCCCATTTGCAAGCCCTTATTTGAATATGGGCCCCCTCACCAAATTTGTTGTAGCTATAATCCGATTTGTGTGGTGGATTGATTATGTCAGGAATTCATGGTTTTTTAATTTTGTCTGGAAATTGGCCACATGGATCCAGAGCTATCGTACTCTAACTGCGTGTTTCTGGGATTATTTCAACAATGGCACATACTGTGAGGCAATGAATGCAAGGGAAATTTTCTCCCAACCCGTCACCCAGTTTTTTGAGGCTACCCCACCAGTTTTCAAGGATTTCAGATCTGCTTTAATTGCTAGTGTTATTATTCAGTGGCTGGTGTTGCTGATGGGCCTGTTTTACTTAGCATTCAGAAGCAAGGGAATACTGGCTTGGATAACAACCCTGAAACATGCTGCCCCAGAGTCTCCCTGTGCCCCAGGGAATAGAGGTGCTGTCCTAGAGTATCGCTGTGCCCCAGGGACTAGGGATGCTACCCCAGAGCCTGCCCCAGGGACTAGGGATGCTGCCCCAGAGCCTGCCCTAGAGACTAGAGATGCTGCCCCAGAGGCTGGTGTTGCCCCACAGCCCACCGCAGAAATGAACCAGCCAGAGTGGTTGGGGGTTCTAGTGAAGGAGATGCAGGACATGGGCCAGGTGTTGAAGGAGCAGGGCCAGGTGTTGAAGGAGCACGACCAGATGTTCAAGAAGCACCTTTCCCCAGCTAGTGAGAAACTTTCCCCCTGCCCTAAAGAGGGAGAGTCTAATGGTGCTGCAGTGGAACCCGTAGATGTTACATCTGTCCAGGTTCCAGCTGGATCACAGGGACAGCCACAGCCAGCAGCAGTTGCCCCTGTGGAAACTAGGAAATCTAAGATTAAAACAAGGCACCTAGATAATGGGGATCAGCCAGGAGGGTCCTCACAACCAGCAAGGGAGCCAGAGGTTGAGATTGTCACCGAGTCTCTCTCATATGACAGTCTCCATAACCTGCGAAAAGACATTGTGCGACGGGGCCGTGAGGCTTTTACAACTTGGTTACTTTGGGTCTGGGATCTTATGGGAAGAGGTGTACAACTGGATGACACTGAGGCCAGGAATTTGGGATCCTTGGCCCTGGACTCAGGTATGGACCAGACATTTGTAAGGGAGCAAGGCCTCCTTTCCCTCTGGGAACGGCTTCTAATGAGTGTGAGAGAGAAGTTTGTCCACAAACAGAGGATGCAGGAGCACCACCATAGAATGTGCTGGAAGACCATTGAGGAAGGGATCCAGCAGCTGAGGGAAGTGGCAGTATTGGAGGTACTCTTTGGGAGGGATGGACAGCATGACAATGACCCTGACAAGGTCAGGTGCACAGGGTAGATGTAGTGGGATCTGGCAACCCTGGGGCCATCTGAATTTACTACCTACATTGCACTGATTAGGGCTGATGACCACCGAGAGACAGTGGGTTCTGTTGCGAGCAAGCTCAGAAATTTTGACAGTATGATTAATGGCCCAATGCAGGCCAAGGTCTCTGCTGTGGCCAGGGACCTCCAAGAGGTCCAAGAGGAGATGAAGGGGATGAGAGGGTTGAAAGGAGAGGTGAGGGAGATTATAAGGGAGGAGATAAGGAAGACCAATGCAGCACCAGTATGAGTCACAGGCCCCAAATCTCACACCCAACACCCTCCAGCTAGGGACAGAGGATACACCCCACGAACTGACCTGTGGTTCTTCCTGCGAGACCATGGGGAAGACATGGAAAAATGGGATGGGAAACCCACTTCTGTTCTGGCAGCACGGGTGCGTCAGCTCAGGGAGGGAAATGCCAACCGAGGGAACCGTGCTAAAATGAAGGTAGCCTCGACCTCCCACAACCAAGGTGCAGGGTACTACAAAAGGGAAGATGATCTGTCAGATCCCCTGGAAGGAACCTCCACTATGTATGCCCAGGAAGAAAATAATAACCAGGGCTAGAGGGGCCCTGCCTCTAGCCAGGGACAGGCATGGGATGGCAGGATCTATTGGGTAGTGTGGGTGCGATGGCCTGGCACATCAAAGCCACAGAAACATAGAATGTTAGTTGATACTGGTTCAGAGTGCACCCTGATACCATCAGAACATGTGGGGAAGGTACCTGTTTCCATTGCTGGGGTGACAGGGGGATCACAGGAATTTACTTTGCTGGAAGCTGAGATTAGCCTGACAGGAAAGGGGTGGCAGAAACATCCGATTGTAACTGGCCCAGGGGCACCGTGCATTCTAGGCATAGACTTCCTCAGGAATGGCTATTACAAAGATCCAAGGGGATTCAGGTGGGCTTTTGGAGTAGCTGCTGTATCGGCAGAGAGTATTAAGCAGTTGAACACCTTGCCTGGACTGTCAGAAAGTCCATCTGCAGTGGGACTCCTGAAAGTGACAGAGCAACAGGTACCAATTGCCACCATGACAGTGCACCGTCGGCAGTACCGGACAAATCGAGATGCTGTGATCCCCATCCACAAGATGATCCGTGAGCTGGAGAGCCAAGGGGTGGTCAGCAAAACCCACTCACCCTTCAACAGCCCCATCTGGCCTGTGCGCAAGTCTGAAGGGGAGTGGAGACTGACTGTGGACTATCGTGCCTTGAATGAAGTGACTCCACCGCTGAGCGCAGCCGTGCCGGACATGCTGGAACTGCAGTACGAGCTGGAGTCCAAGGCAGCGAAGCGGTATGCTACCATTGACATTGCCAATGCATTTTTCTCCATTCCTTTGGCAGCAGAGTGCAGGCCTCAGTTTACTTTCACCTGGAGGGGTGTGCAGTACACCTGGAACCCACTGCCCCAGGGGTGGAAACACAGCCCCACCATCTGCCATGGGCTGATCCAGGCTGCACTGGAAAAGGGTGAGGCCCCAGAACATTTGCAATACATTGATGACATCATTGTGTGGGGGAGCATGGCAATGGAGGTCTTTGAGAAGGGAGAGAAAATCATCCAGATTTTGCTGGAAGCTGGCTTCGCCATCAAGAAAAGCAAAGTCAAAGGACCTGCCCAAGAGATCCAGTTCCTGGGAGTGAAGTGGCAAGACGGACGGCGCCAGGTCCCCACTGAGGTCATTAATAAGATCACTGCAATATCAGCACCAACAAGCACAAAGGAAACACAAACTTTCCTAGGTGCCATATGCTTTTGGAGAATGCACATCCCTGAGTACAGCCAGATTGTGAGCCCTCTGTACCTGGTCACCCGCAAGAAGAACGATTTCCACTGGGGGCCTGAACAACAGCAAGCCCTTGCCCAGATCAAACAGGAGATCGCTCATGCTGTAGCCCTTGGCCCAGTCAGGACGGGACCAGAGATAAAGAATGTGCTCTACTCTGCAGCCGGGAACCATGGTCTGTCCTGGAGCCTTTGGCAGAAGGTGCCTGGTGAAACTCGAGGCCGACCCCTGGGATTCTGGAGCAGAGGTTACAGAGGTTCTGAAGCCAATTACACTCCAACGGAGAAGGAAATCTTGGCTGCCTATGAAGGAGTTCAAGCTGCCTCAGAGGTAATTGGCACAGAAGCACAACTTCTCCTGGCACCCCGACTGCCAGTGCTGGGCTGGATGTTCAAAGGAAAGGTTCCTTCTACCCACCATGCCACAGACGCCACATAGAGCAAGTGGATTGCCCTCATCACGCAGCGCGCCCGTATTGGCAACCCAAATCGCCCTGGGATTTTAGAGGTAATTACAAACTGGCCAGAAGGTGAAGATTTTTGTCTCGCCAAGGAGGAGGAGCAGAAGTAAGTGACCAGGGGTGAAGAAGCTCCACCGCACAACCAACTGCCAGCAGATGAAACGTGCTACACTCTTTTCACCAATGGTTCCTGTCGCATCATGGGAATGAACCGGAAGTGGAAAGCAGCCGTATGGAGCCCTACACGGCAGGTTGCACAGGCTACCGAAGGAGAAGGTGGATCAAGCCAACTTGCTGAACTCAAAGCTGTTCAGCTGGCCTTGGACATTGCTGAAAGAGAGAAATGGCCAAAGCTCTACCTCTACACTGATTCATGGATGGTAGCCAATGCTCTGTGGGGTTGGCTGGAAAGGTGGAAAAAGGCTGACTGGCAACGTAGAGGAAAGCCAATCTGGGCTGCTGATGAGTGGAAAGACATTGCCACTCGGATAGAGAAGCTACCCGTGAAAGTCCGCCATGTGGATGCCCATCTTCCCAAGAGTCGGGCTAATGAAGAACACCGGCACAATGAGCGGGTAGATCAGGCTGCACAGATAGAGGTGTCAAAGATAGACTTAGATTGGGAACACAAGGGAGAATTGTTCCTGGCTCGATGGGCCCATGATGCCTCAGGTCATCAAGGCAGAGACGCCACCTATAAGTGGGCACGAGACCGAGGGGTGGATCTAACCATGGACAGTATTTCCCTGGTTATCCATGACTGTGAGACGTGTGCTGCCATTAAGCAAGCCAAGTGGGTGAAGCCCCTCTGGTATGGTGGACGATGGTCCAAATATAAGTACAGAGAGGCCTGGCAGATTGACTATATCACACTGCCTCAGACCCGCCAAGGCAAGCACTACGTGCTGACCATGGTGGAAGCCGCCACCGGGTGGTTGGAGACATACCCTGTGCTCCATGCTACTGCTAGGAACACCATCCTGGGCCTGGAAAAACAAGTCCTTTGGAGACATGGTACCCCTGAGAGAATTGAGTCAGACAATGGGACTCATTTCAAAAATAGCCTTGTTAGCACCTGGGCTAGAGAACACGGCATTGAGTGGGTGTACCATATTCTCTACCATGCACCAGCGGCTGGGAAAGTCGAACGGTGCAATGGCCTGCTTAAAACCACCTTAAAAGCACTTGGTGGGGGGACTTTTAAGAACTGGGAGATCAATCTACCCAAGGCCACATGGTTAGTGAATACCTGAGGTTCCACTAACTGAGCAGGTCCTGCCCAATCTGAGCCCTTGGGAGCACCAGATGGAGATAAGGTCCCAGTGGTACACCTGAGAGGCATGTTAGGGAAAACTGTTTGGGTGAACTCTGCCTCCAGCAAAGACAATCCTGTTTGTGGGGTGGTTTTTGCTCAAGGACCAGGTTGCACTTGGTGGGTGATGCAAAAGGATGGAGAGACCCGATGCATACCCCAAGGAGACCTTGTTCTAGGGTGAACTATCTATGATACTGTGCCTGTAACTGCCTGTATGTATATGATTTAAAGGTTTTAATTTGCTGTAGCATGTTGGCATGGAAAATATTCGGGGTGGACAATGTTGGGGGTTGGGGTTTTGTTCCTTTAATGCGTGAGTTTGGAGAATTTTTCCTATTGTGATGCTAACAAAACCTGCCGGCTGTGCCCAGGGTCTTGTGATGGCCCTGGACGGGCGAGTAGGTGGAACCAGGGCTGCTCGGAGGACCAGGAGGACTTCCGGGCGGGGCTGCACAGAGGAGTGTGTGGGCTTCTGGAGGGGTACTTCTGTTTCCGGCGACAGAGCGGAGAGGAGGGATACCCCCGGTCTGCACCGCACGTGGCAGAGAGGCAGACAGCCAGACCCCGCTGCAATCAGCTGTCCTGCTACCTCGGAGGCACTGCTGACCACCAAAGACCAAACGCCTCCTACCTCTGGGAATATAACTGATCTCTGGACACAACAGTGAGCAGGGAACCGGCTCCCACCTGAGCCAGCCCGGCCGCGGCCACTGTCCTCCACCTCCCTCGCTCCTGCCTGCGCCTGCAGCTGTGCCGGCCCTGCCACATGTCACAGCCCTGGGAACAGACAGAGACGGAGTGTGTCCGCGGCTAAAGAAAGGACTAGAACTGGGTTATTTTCTTCTGTTTTTTGTCGGTAATTTTAATAACTGCTGTTTTTTTCTACCTGTGCAATTAGATATAGTAGTAAAGAGCTGTTACTTCTACCCCTTATCTCTGCCTTGAGTCCTTGATTTGAAACAATTATAACACTTAGAGGGGGTGAAATTAATTTCTCTATTTCAAAGGGGAACTTCTGCTTTTTATTTGGCAGAACCCTGTCCTAGAAACCAGGACATGCTGACACCCTCTTATTTCATTAATCCAAATATCTGTCACATCATTGGCACTCTGAGCCATAGTATAAGCCTAGATAAATAGGAGCTGAACATGGTCCTCTTCTTTCATTCTGACAAGCCGGAGCACATCCACAAACCTTAAATGTCTTGGCAGTCTTCAGTAATAATAACTAGCTCTGTTGCCTGTTGAAATACAGAGATACCTCTCTTCAGGGTAAGATTACTTGAAATACAAGACATTCTTCAATTCAAAGGCTGATTTTCCATCTCTCCACTGTAATGAAGTAGGTGTGTGTGTCAGTTTCAAGGCAAAGTCTGTTTGCAACATGACCTCCAGACTTCGTTGCCTATCCAACAGTAAACAAACTAAGCCTGATGGAAATCTATGATTTTAGCTTTGGCTATTGAAAACCAAGAATACGTGTGATTTAATTTTCAGCTCTTTATGAAAAGGATGAACAAGGCACAAAGCTCTTTCATTTCTTCTGTTAATCCAATCTGTCTCATAGAGAAACCGGACCATAGCCCTTTGCTGACCCTTTTCCTTTTCTTTTATGTAAGAGAGAGGGAGACTAAAGGATTTTTTTTTTAAAGCAAGGGAGATAAAATGATGTCTCAAATGACCAAGGCATTGAAAAAAATTCTAAACCACCAACTCACCTTGAAGTTTCCAAGTCTCCAGTTTCCCAGATCTTTTCAGGGAGCCAAACTTCCTGCCTTTATGTGGACCACAACATTATCAGCCTCTTCTACTGAGAAAACACATAAGTTTTTAGATGATGGGCAAAAAATGAATACTTGCTCTAAGAATAATCTTGGCAAGAAAGTATCAAAGAAGGATTAATTTAGGGCTGATTGGCCTTGCACAGACATTTGGTATTATAAAATGTGACCACTTAGAGTCACTCAGTCACAATCAAACTGTACATCTAATTGCATCCCAGCTTTCCCTAAAATGCTTTTGGAAAAAAACTATATCCCTGAAAATTTAAGTCAGTGCAGAATATACTAGATATTTATAATCTATATACAGTCAAGTAATTATTGCACCATAGAGAGGAGAGCATAAGCTAATGGAAACAGGGCATGAAACTTTCTTTTCCTATCAAGTGTATTTAATGCAACTATTTTATATCTCTAAATAAAATGCAGCCTTTCTGACTGTAGTAGAACTGCATTTGCTCAAATGAGAAGAAAATCTAGCTTATAGAGCAAGAGATAAAAAAAAATTAATGGAAACCCTTATTTCCCTGAAAATAAAATGGGAATACTTCACTTAAGGAAGCTGAGCAGCTTTCAAGAACTCAAAGTTTTTTATGGTAATTTTATAATGATCAGATTCACATCTTTTGCTATATAATACATTTTTAAGCATAGTGAATCAAAACCAATTTGATTAAAAAGGAATCTTTGGTATAAGGTCAATTAATTTATTTTGCACAGGGCTTCTAGTATTTCTAATTATTGTTGCAATGCTCCTAACACGATTAACTCTCTTCCCCATCAATTTAGCCTTCTTCAGCTCAGACAAAATTCTGGTAAAATTTTCACTCCCACTCTTCTCAGGCATTGTGACTGCTGGATTTAAACTGCTGCGCAGCATTGAATATCTTCAGTCTTTAACAGGTCTTACACCCATTGGACCTTGAGCAGACTCTATAGAGATAACTAAGCCGGTCCAATTGGAAGAGGCGACTTGAAAGTTGCTTTGTCAGAGGCTTCTGCCACAATGCAACCACATGGCTTTTTCAAAAGGAAGGACTAACCAGAATGGTGTGCAGAAACCAAAAGAGATCTTCCCCATTTTGCAACACAAGACAATGTAGTCCTTCAATAACAACAGAGTGGGAGAAAACTCATTTTAAAAGGGATAACAAAAAGAAGAATCAAGAATATGAGTAGTCATGAAGGCATGAAAAAAAAAATAAGGCAAGATTCTTGCTCTTTTCCATCTGAGCCCTGGATACCATGAGATTACCCCATTTTCAGTCTTGTGTTTCTCACCATCAATTTATTTGATGCTATCTGAAGTAATACAGTCTAGTGAAGTAATATATCCCCATTGCTCCTTTTCACACTGATCCTGCACTCTGCTTAGAGCTTGGATTTCAAAGTTTCCTATTCATTCCCTGTATAGAGAGACAATTACCTTTGCTAGGCAACAGACCATGTTACTCACAGAGCTACACCGGCAAACCCAGAAAATTAACTGAGGATCACAAATTTCACAAAATTTCACAAATCCCATTTCAATGAGATTTCAAACTGAAAATTCTGAAGAGGCTTGCCATTATCTGACTCTTCTCCACCTCTCAAAAGAATTCTGTACAAGAAGGGAGCTGCAAAATGGAGATTGCTATCAAGAAAATCAATTTCACAAGAGAAAGGGCTATAGTGCTAGCTTCTTAATGGGAGGCTTCAGTTACCTGCACTGTACATTTGCTTATTTTAATAGAAATAAGTATGTGGAATTGGAATACAGATCTGATCATAGCAACTAAACTGAAAATAGGAACCTGTACAGTAAGTATTCATGTGGTATTATTCATAATAGAAGTGGAAATATGGCCACTAATGGAATTAATGACCATTAATGACCAAGACAACTGAAACTGATCCCCCAAAGAAAAGGATTTAGAATTACCATCATTACCATAAAATAGTCTCATTATGTTGTGCATTGGACCCAATTTTGAATGTTTAATAAGAAATCCTCCCTTGCCCATGTACTGCTGTTGAACCCAAAGGGACTGTTTGTGGGGTGATTATTTACATAATTAAGGATTGTGTCACAAGATGTAGAGTTGACTTACCAACATGTTCTCTGTATTTAATAAATTCTCTTAATATATTTAATAACCAAGTAAATATGTTGAAGCATAATGTAATCATTATTATTTGCATTTTTTAAAAACAAGTGAGAGAGGCAGAAGGGAGGGGCAGAGAATCCCGCACTGAAGGAAGGAAGGAAGGAAGGAAGGAAGGAAGGAAGGAAGGAAGGAAGGAAGGAAGGAAGGAAGGAAGGAAGGAAGGAAGGAAGGAAGGAAGGAAGGGAGGGAGGGAGGGAGGGAAGACTCCAGGCAAACAGAATGCTGAAGAAAGTTGATACAAATGAATCTTTTTTAAAATGCATGAAATATGGCAAAAGAGAAACTATGATATACAGTGATTTTGCAAAGCATCTAATACCATGTCACAAAATCTCACTCTTAAAGTCAGTTCAAATTGCTTTGGATGTGAATACTGTCACCTGGACAGAAACTTGATAAACCAGCTGTGAATTCTGCATGACAACAGCAAGCAGCAGCATGAAGCTGAGAGATCACAGAGTTGTAGAATCATTAAGGTTGCAAAAGATCTCTAAGATCATCAAGACCAACCATTAACCCAGCACTGCCAAGTCCACCACTAAATCATGTCCCTAAGCACAACAGCTAGACATTTTGAACACTTTCAGGATGGCAATTCTACCACTTCCCTGGGCAGCTTTTGTTCCAATGTCAGAGCACCCTCTAAGTGAAGAAATTTATCCTAATATCCAATCTTTACATGGTGCAATTTGAGCCATTTCCTCAAGCTGTCCTGGTGTCCTGTTGCTTGTTACTTGGGAGAAGAGACAGATCCTCACCTTGTTACTGCCTCCTTTCAAGTATTTTCAGAGACTTATAAGGTTGCCCTGAGTTTCTTTTTCTCCAGGCTAAACAACTCTAGCTCTGTCAGCCTCTCCTCATCAGATCTTTTTCTCCAGACTCTCCCTCAGCTCAGTGCTGGACACACTCCAGCACTTCAGTCTTTCTTGTAGCAAGGGCCCAGGATTCAAAGTGAGGCCTCACCAGTGCTGAGTGCAAGGGAATGATCACTGCCCCTGACTCTGCTTTTTTTTTCCATTGGACAGCTTTCTAGCCAGATTCTGCCTGTATCTGAGGTTTTGGGAGCGAGGACACTGTGGCAGTGTACCACAGAAATGAATTTTAAAGTTTGATTTTAAAAAAAAAAAAGGTATTAAAAAAAATTAGCAAAAAGGAAAAAAGGTCAATGAGGAAATAGAGCAAATACTACTTAAGTAGAAATACACATATTGGTCAGAATAAAAGCACAGGGATTTTAGATCTGTTGCAGTCTACTTACCACTTTACATTTTAGTAAAATAACCTTTGCAAGGGATAAATGTCCTGACATCAAGAGTAGGAATGAAACAGGTTTGTTAACCAGGTTGTCTAGTTGCCTTTCCATAGATTCATAGGGGACTACCTCAGACCTGGAAGATGCAGAGACACACCCTGGTGGCAGGGTCTTGTGTTTGCCTCCTGCCCTGAAGGCTCTTCCTGCCTCCTGCTCACAGAGGTATTTCTTTATTTTCCAGGTCAACATCACACCTTCTTGCCATGCCTCATTGATACGTTTCTTGCCACCTCTGCTGGGCCTTCCCTCTCCATCAGCAGAGTTCATCCATCAGGGTTAGATCAGTGCAGGAGGGCTCACTCTCCTTCTTGCCCCAGGATATGCTTGCTGCAGGATGGCAGCAGGATATGTTGCTGAAGAACAGAAGCACCCCTGTTCCAGCTTCAGTTACTTCCCATCAAACTGGAAGAAACACTTCTGCTGGCCCTTTCCACACCTCTCCACTAGAGGGGTAAGGAAAGGAAACAGAAAGGAAACAGAAAGGAAACAGAAAGAAGCAGAAATTAATTCCAGCTTGACTTCAGTGCACTTATTAAGAGTGCTCCCTGCCTGCCAAATGAGAGTACCATGGAAACAGCAACAAACAAATTAGTGAATTAGAAAACACTGATCTTCGTGAATTGTAGCTATAGCCAAAAAACCCCATACAAGGAAAAAACATACAAATTCAGAGACACATGCCACACAGATCTAATACAACTGCAGCGCTCCCTTGCCCAGCCAGAGAAGGATGCCAAATCACAGCCAAATGCAGGCATCTGAAGGACTGATTTCAGATGGGGGACTGGTGTTTTCTCCACTCTGATGTTGTGCTTTTGTTGCCATTGGATTCTTGCCATGGGAGGCCTTTGAAGGAAGAATTAAATCTCTTTCTATCTAAACAGTAGCTGAATTTATAGTGAAAATCACTGAATTGTTCTCCATTCCAAATCACACTGCTTTTACAGCTGCCAGGTTCTTACTTAAATAGGAATACAAGCAAATTTCAGAAAAACACCTGAATAATTTGAGCCTCAGCTTAGGAAAGCAAGCACAAGTAATTCTAGTTATTTATGAGGTCCTTGACTTTTTTTATTGTTTGGTTTTTTGAGGGTTTTTTTGGTCTCCTAACAAAAGAGAGTTTTATTGGGAGATTCAACAAAAGATTAAAGATCACTTTTCTGGATGCTTAAGAAGTATCTTCTAAATGTGAATATGGAAAGAACAAGCAGAAAACTCAAAACATTTGGAAAAATATTCATGGGCAACCTAGCAAATAACAGAGCTGTCCCAAAAGAGATTGTTGATAACAGCTAAGAATTGTGATGAAAGATGAACAGCTGAGTTTTAGCTTTCTTGAACTGAAGCCGGGGATGACACATCGAGAGGAAATGCCAGACAGACAAGCTGAAATTTTGTTTGGTTACAAACAGAGGGGTCTGGAACGGAGAGATTGATCCGAGGCTGGTCCATATAAAGACACTAATTAATTTTTACTTACAGATGAGTCAAGTTCATGAGCAAAGAGAAGGAAAGCAGGCGAACTGCTCTACAAGGCTCAAAGTGTAAGCTAATATTTTCCTTCCCTGTTTTCATCCAGCATGAAGTAATGTGTGCACTTTCACATCACTTGCTTCAGTGATTTCTTAAACACAGAAATCAGATTTTCCACAGACCTGAGCTCTCAGAAGAAACCTACAGTACTAAAATAGGGTACTGACAACAGCACACATTGTGAGAAAAACAAGATGTATTTCAGTTTTGGGAATCTAAAGGATTACTGGCATATGTAGAAACAGTGAGTTATATACTAAATATTGCACGTGAGTGAAAAACATTTTATATGACACTTCGAGAAGAGAAAAATAAGTCCCAATTGTGCACTTTACTGAGAGACCTGGAGACTGAAACTACTTATCTTCACTGATCAGATGTAGACTTTGAGTTATTTCTGGAGCCTGTCAAGAAAGCATCAGGCTGCCTTAGATGACATAGGGTAATTCCAACGCAGGACATGTGTCATGTGGCATGAAGAGGTTCTTTGGCTCCTGTGGACACTCAGAAAATGAGCATCCATCACAAGAAAGGGTCTGAAGTGCTCTGTGGTCAGTTCGTCTTCACAGAAACACAGCTTCTTCAGTGAAATTCCCAACAGGACATCAAAAATGTGGGGCCTTCCATACTAACAGTAGGGCACCTTAACTTGAGCCAAAACAAACAACCTGTTCTGGGATGTTTCAACACCCCTCACTTGTTGCATTCACTGGCCAAAATCAATCCTGCAAAAGTCCTTCTTTGACAACTTTGAGATAGGACTGTCTTGAGTCCGGTGCTTGGAAATGCAGCCCAATGCAGTTCTACCTCTGGAAATCTTTGTTCTATCAGAAACAAGAACATCCATACTTGTTCTCATGATCTCTGTCAGCATCCTTCTACCTCATGCTTTTGCCAAAGCTCCAATACCCACCCACATATAGCAGCCCTCAGCTGACTTTGGCAGCTGTGGTCCTCAGCAGCCACCAGCTGGTCAACACCAATGAATACTCTCATTACTGTTGACTTCTACACATCCCCTTTGGAACCTCTCCCACCTGCAACATCTTCAGATGAAGGCAACGCAGGTGCCTGGACCCCCTGAAGATGTGCACAGCACATGTGCTCTGGCTGTTGTCCACAGGCACCACAGCATCTATAATGTCCAAGAGAACACTAAGGTTGTGAAATGGATAAGATTGTAAGTGTACACCTGTACAAGCAGCTAAAAAGGGGAGATTCTGCTGCATGTGAATTTTTCAATGCTGGGCTCTACCTTTGGAAGACATCTGTTTTAGTAGATCCATATTGAGCATATACTGTTAATTTAGTTTGCTATTAAGCACATTCTGCAGCAATCTTTTTTAGATCTCTCTTCACTAAATGTAGCTACTTTCACTCAGGTACCAGAATTTTCCTCAGCTTCTTTGTCTCTCTTTTTTCTCTTCAGGTCATTTGATCATTTGATGACTGACAGTTCAATGTACTGTAGAACACTGGAGGGTAAGAGATAATTGTGTCCTGCAGTCAGAAGGTCCACGCTGCATAAAAATGTGTTCTCTTCATTTTTACCTATTTGACAGAGATTTAAGAGGGTTTTGCAGCTAAGGGCCACAGGTAAAAAGTCTGCAGATCACTTCAAAAAGATAAATTGTATGAAGTCTGGTTAATTGACAGTAAGATATGCTCACCTACTTTAAGGAGTAGATGAAAACATATCTGCAGGGTGCACCTCCACATCATGGTAAGGAAATTGAAAATAGCAGACAGTGTACAGCTGTTCACAAATTCTGGGGATTATATATGTTTCCACTGGAAAATGGGAAGTTGTTGAACTGGGAATCAGTAAAATCCCCAACATTTGTTTGTTTCTCTCTTTGTTTTACAATTATCAAAAGGAAAGGCACACATTGTATCTGCAGCCATGTGAAAAGGAAAATCTGCTGCTTTGGAGCTGCTACTGAGCACTGCTGGAGTTGCAGTTCATTTTCCCATTGCTCCCATTTTCCCCATGGATCCTGGGCACCAACTGGATCATACGTCCCTGGACCCATATCTTCTTTCCCAGAGACACTGCTGAACATCTCTCAGCAAGGCAAGGGAGAAAGTGTGTCACTGCAGGCACAGCACATCTACACCAGTGCCAGGGATGAAACACAACCTTCTGTCCTGTTCTCCTCCTCTGTCCTCACCTTCCTACCCTGGTGCTGGACTCAAATGCTTGACATTTCATGGTGGGCATGATCCCACATGGCACAACCTGATAATCAGTGCTTGGCTAGAGAGCAGTACAACAGGGAAGAGGGCCAGGGAGCTGGAGGTCCCGTGAGGGTAGCTCAGGCAGATGGAAAAAATTAATAACATATCATAATTCACAAAGCACTCAGAGAAAGCCAGTTTTACATTCTTGCATTTTGGTACATATTATGGGAACCCCATTAATCTCCTATTTAATTCATGACAGTTCTGTAGCACCAGCCATCAGGAGCCTCATGTGTTCCCTGGTTCATCTATATCATCCAAAGGTGCTGGTAGAGGTCTTTGATAATCTGAGAGGTCAAAGAGATACTAACCCAAATACAGTAGATCACCTTATATATTACAGAAAAAATAAGATTTGTGAATAGTCGGATGCAAGAGGGGGCTATCCTCAAGCTTCTGAATTCAAGTTGATCCCAGTGATACACATACCTTAGTCTGTGGGCTCCCTTTGCAGGATTTCTGTATTTAGATAAAACACACCAAACACTACTTGAATGCTCCATTAAACCAGGCTCACCTTTGCAGGGAGCTGTGCATGGCCTGTATTACTTTAGCCTGTGAGTGCTTTGCTTTTAGTGTTTGTTTTTGAACAGCACTGAAAATATGTGCTTTCATCTTTGCTGCTTTGCAACACCAAAACAAAAATAACTACTATAAACAATGCTATAAATAAATGCAGAAGAAAGTAGGCATGTCAGGAAATTTCCCCTCTTGCCTAAATGGCAACTATTTAACTCTAGAAATAATACCTATGAACAGTGTTTCCAGTGTCTCTTTACCTTAGTGACTCTCTGATGCCAGTGTAGCATAAGCCTCCCCTCTGTAGGTGCACCACTCTCCTCCACAAGACACTTTCATAAGCCCTGTAGGCAGACACATTCTCTGCGTACATGCTCACACGGCTCATTTCCATAGGGACTAAATTGAAGAGGGGAAACCCTTGTGATAGGAGGCACTTGCAGCCAGGCTGTGATGCCATCCTATCAACCTGGAAACCTGAAAAGGCTTGGCCACTTGGGGAACCTACAAAATGTAGAATAAAGAGGCAGAAAAAAATCTGAGAAATCTGGATAAGCAATGATTCGGTTATTTGCTTTGGCACATGCAAGGAAATCCACAAACCTCCTTGTTCACAGCAATCCCAGTGCCTGCCTCAAGAGCAATTTGCCTCCTAGACCCCAGCTAGCCCATGTTCAAGGCAGAAAAAGGGACAGGTGAATTGGCTGCCTGATCCCATTATCACAGCTCTCCCTGTTGTCCTGATTGGTCAGACCCCGTAGAGAAGAGGGGCAGGAATAGCTGTCAGAGATGGCATCACTTGTCTCCCTCTCTGCCTTCCCATGCCAGTCACTTTTCCCCACCTCAGGTAACAAACTGGAAGGGAAACATCTCTTGGGGATCTGGTGGTGGGAGCAGGACTGATGCAGCACAGCTGAGAGGCCACAGAACAGCAGGGAGGATGAGCACGAGGAGAGAGACGGGCTGTCAGAGGGCAGCTGAACAGATGGAGCAGCATGGATGCAGCTCCAGGAGCAGCAAGGGAGGCTGGAGAGCAGGTACTGCCTTGCACAAACATGTGCAAGGGTTTACTTGCCTGGGACCTCGTGTTGTTCTTGTCATTTCTGACTGAAATAAGAAAAGCACATGAGGAATGAAAGAGGCAGGGAAAGAAGAGCATTTCTAGTGCTAAGCTGTCACTGAATAACCTGGGAGGCTTTGTCCAAAGACAGAGGGTCCTGTTCAGCTCCCTCTCAAATCACAGGAAAGGCTCTCATGCTCTGGTCCTTGCTTAGCAAACTACAGCTCTACAGTCTGCTTCCAAATATTTCCAGTTTTTAGAAAATTCTATTCACCTTGAAGTCAAGTCATCAAGAGATATATTCAGACCTTCTAAAAGTTTTACCCCACAACTCTGTTGCCTCAGGACAGACAAACATCTACAGGGTCCACTAATCTAGTTTGTTTCACTCACTTGGCCTGTGTACTTCTGCCTAAGAATGCAATCCCGTCCTGCCCTTTCCTCCCACAAAGATGCCCAAGCAGGCAAAAACAGAGTAATTGTTTTCTTGGTAGGACAAAAGCACATGTTTTCTGTAAGCCACCAAAACAGATAAAGTTGTCTAAACAATCCCAACCACTCTAAATTTACTAAGTGTCAGAGCATTGCTAATGGAGTGCTCAGCTGATGGCTGGGGTGCTGAGAGCAACCCAAATGTCAATGCTGCTCTGAATACCATCTGCAGAATAAACTACCCATGTCATCGACATCAATAGGGAGCTGCATTAATGACAGCACCTTGCCTTGTTTAAATCAGCTTTAGTCAAGCAAGGGCAAGACAGGGAAAGGAGAGACTGAAGCTGCTACAGCTTGAAGACAGAGCACAACTCAAAGGCTATGCAATGCAATGAAGTAGCACAATGGAAACAATCTCTTACCTTCATCCCAAATTCAGTAAAACTGAAATTATATAATCCCAAACTAACTTGATGGAACTATTTCACTCAGGCAAAGGACCACACTAATGCAGCTGCATTTGTTCCATTATTGGAACATATAATAAGTGTTTTGTGGAAACAACTTTGTCTTAAACAGGCTTGAGTACCCACTGGAGCAGAGGGAAATTTGGAGTTTTCTCCATACCCATACTATTTTTTCTTCTTCTGTCTTAACCCATAATTGGGTAACAAAAGTAGAAATACATTGAGTTAGTTCTAATATAAAGGAAATATGGAGACTTTTTTAAACATTCTTTCTCCATCATCTTTGCTGGATTTTTGTTCCATGGAGTGCTGTAGAGACAGTTACTTAATGTTTCCTCTGGATGGCCCTTGGTTCAGTGTCCAAATTAGATACCTGATTTGGTGTCCCAACAGTTTCAAATTTTTTGCATTTGAGAGAAATTCTTTGGGTGTGTGGTAGAAATAAGTGAAACAGAAATGCTATGTAAAAATACATAGGCTAGAGAGATGAAAGAGAGTCTCATATGTTGTTAGAGCAACTACCAATGTACTGTCTGGGTCTGGATTTTTGCACACTGTTGCATACTCCTCTGGTTCAACAGCCCAAAAATTACAAAATAAAAGGGAATCTTGAATTTTAGACTTCGCCAGCTAATAAGAATAAAA
The DNA here is from genome assembly GCA_030060385.1 of Muscicapa striata striata. Taxonomy (NCBI): domain Eukaryota; kingdom Metazoa; phylum Chordata; class Aves; order Passeriformes; family Muscicapidae; genus Muscicapa; species Muscicapa striata. The sequence goes on from JAREIS010000101.1 coordinate 3,649,496, forward strand.
CCAGTGCTAAAGAAGAGTCCTACAGACAACCTCAACAGAGGGTGGAGAGTAGGAGTTTAAGTCAATCAAGCATTGATTAATGAATTGGAAAACATAAGCAGTTCACAGCACTACTGAGGGTACCAAAATTATCAGAGTATGTGCCTGACCCAAGATCGATCTTTTTCGGGCTTTTCTGGACTGTTCCACTCACATACTAAAAAAAAAAAAAAAAAAAAAAGTTGGAATAAGATTAAATGAGTACCAGAAGATGCACTTAGGAGAGGAATAAAGGATACAAACACTAACAGATCAGTGCTCTCCATTGCCTAGATGACAGAAAAGTTTTGAGGAGTTATAAAATTATGTCAGAGAGTGTGAATGTCATGTTCTGTTTGTTAAAAGCCTTCAAGTTTCATCAGGAAAACAGGTCATTAGAAATTCCTCTGCAGCTAGTACAACATGTCTGCATTGAAAAACTCAAATATTCTTCAAACTTACTAAAAATCTCCAGTATTAGCATAACGTGCCTATAGTTGCAGTAGCAGACACAGTAGCAGTTATCAAAGTGCATGTATTATCAGCTTCAATTATTGAAATGTTAGTGTGGAGTGCTAATAGTGAGAGTATGCTAGTTTTGAGTATTTTGTCTTTTTAGAGAGCATTATATTCTATTTTTTGATAGACATCTGGGTTACCACCATCAAAAAAATTTAACACCTAAAAACATTACTGTATGTTAAATGATAGTTGTTTTCAACCTTCTTTTTCTTGGTACCAGTATCAAATTTTCTCACTCCAGTCTTTGACAGTACAAACCAGACCTTCACCTGATTTGTTACCCAGAGGAACAATATGGAGAGTGTCTAGCAGGCAGTTAAATAGTTCACATTCCAAAACATGCAGGTGTCAGGCACATTGTACACCAGGAAGTTTGCTTTGCCAGCTCATCCTTTCACCCTCTTTCCTTCTAGTTGTGGAGGGTAATCCAGGTCTCACTGCCTAACATCTCGATACCTACCTCATCAGAGCAGCCTTCTTCTCTTCTCTAACTCTGCTGGCACCTACCAGATGCCTCTGCTACATCACTGGCAAGAAATCTCTGTGACTGTGGCTTGTGCATCTTTAACCTTCCCAGATAGTGCAGAACAGATGTCTATTTCTTATTTGTCCTTTGGCAATGAAACTAGTATGCAGTAACTTTCATTGGATGTCATTGATTTAATGCTTCTCCAGTCAAGCAAGACTTCTGCATTATACAACTTCTGGGCTTTTTCCAGTAAAATTCAGCAGGACTCACATGCAGATATTTTCATGCATTAGAGCTTACAAAATTAGTTCCTATTGTCATTCATTTTATCTTTCCTTCCAAAGGGAAAAATACAAGCAATAATCACTTATGGGTAATGGTAGAATGGTTCGCTGTTCCTTGTAAAGTGCACTTTTTACACTACATTCAGAATTCTGGCTGCTGCAATTTCATTAGGGTTTGTAAACACCTGTGTTTTCAATGGAGGTTCATCTCCTCTGCCACCAGAAAGTTAAATGCATGCTTACTGCTCAAAGTCACAGATCAGAAAGTCAAACACTCTTTGTTCTAGCTAGTTGTCTGGCAATCAGGAGCCACAGCATCCCCCTTGGAGACTAGCACTTCTCACATACCTCAAATACCCAATACTTACTTCCTCTCTGTAGACACATCACAGGCAAGAGCAACATCACAGTCTGAGCAGCTTTCACATGTTAAGTCTCCTTGCCCCAGAGTTCATCAAGTTCTGGAACAGGTTGATGTATATGCAGTAGGGCATCAGACATCTACCTCTTTTCTTTTTTTTTTTGGAAGCGTACTCATCCTCCCTTACAACTTATCTCTAAGATGTGAACATTGCATATTTTACATTCATCACGCATCACTAGACAATTAAATTAACAGAGATTGAGTATATCAAACATCATTTCCACAACCTCAGTGGACACCATGGGGGGAAGTTTTGCTCCTAAAGTGTAAGCATTGGCACACTCAACACTGGAAAATCCAAAAAATAGAATAAAAGTCCTGTGAATGGCAGCTACATGACAACAGTTTAGACCAAGATATGCAGAGGAAATTGGATCAGATGAAGTTCCAGGAAACATTAATATGGGTGGGATACTTGAAAGAGGAAAGATAAGGTAATGTGTCACAGTCTTTTAAAATGCACTGAGTTGAAACATTCACTGCTAGGAAAGTCCAGTATGATCAGGTTTGTGCTGCATTACCTTGTGGAACATAGCTTGAGCTTGACAGTCTTTTGATGTATTCCAAAATTAGGAAGACCTATTCACCTGAAAGGATGAGGCCAAAAAAAAGGAGAAAAGAGGGGAAACAATTCTGCCTGGAGAGCTTTTTCAAGTGGTTGTATTTCAGAATGATGACAGCTAATTATAGCAACTGCTCTTGTTACGGGTGACCTGTGCTCACAATATAGGTACTTTGTTACTGGAGCAAGCCAGGGATATTAATTAAATCGTCTCAGCCTAAGTCCTCACACTTTCAAAGCACATCAGAATCTGACCCCTGGTTGGCTATGCAGCCATCCTGTCTCCCCAGATTTCTAGTAGAAAGGACTTACTGCTGTAAAGGAAAACTGCTGCAGTAGTTAATCTCTGTGTAAGCCATCTGAGCCTAGAAAGCTGCAAAAGGATCCCTATCAAAAAGGAATCAACACACGAAAAGGCCTTACTTCAACTTACTGTCAGGGATAAACTGATGGTTGGCTTTCTGATAAAGCACTAATGCTTAGGGGAATGTCTGTATTCCCGACTTGTTCATTTCTCCATAAATAAATTAATGTCATAGACTCATGTCACAGCTTGGTTAGCTGGGTACTCACGGGCATCAAAGGAAACATGAAGCTGTGAAGGGAGGGGTGAGACATCACTGTGAAAGGTGAGCAAGAAAGATTTGTCCTGCATATTTGTTAAACAGTCATAGGAAAGAAATTAAAACAAGTTATCTTTTCTCTGGAAGGAGGTGGAAAGTTGTGGCTACCTTCCAGTGAGCTAGGAAAATAGAATCCTATCACAGCACTGTATGAGCATTCAAGCATTATGGAAGAAAAAAAAATCCTTTGAAATGCCAAAGTATAACTTATTTTTGAGAAATACTGAAAAGGTTATTTAGGCAATGTGATGTTTCTTGGTTTGTTTTTCTTTTCCCAAACAAAATGGTTTTTATCTCTGCTGCAATTTTTCTTCAGTCCAGTTTGACTTCCATTTTCATTCCATATGAATCTCCATTAACCTCCAAGCCTTATTTTCTTATTCTTAGACAAATTAATTTAATCATGTTACAGACCTGTAGCTTTTTGTCAAAAAAACTATGATAAAACTGAAGCAATTTGAATACCATGTTACTGTATACCAAATTACTCTCCTAGCCTGCTATACAGACTCCTTTATCTTTTTTTTTCACAGTTTGTGAAATTGCTAAGAAACCTAAATCTCTGTTCAATATCTGTATTCAGTGATAAAATACTCAAATATGATGATGCATACATGCACTACAGAAATAGTTTCAAAGCTTTGATGGAGCGCTTAAAAGACTTTTTGTGCAAGCAATGCAAAGGGTTAAAAACTACCAATTTGACACTAAAGGGGAACAAGTATGCTTTTGTATTTATTGTGATGCACAACAAAGCAACATGTCTTTACTCTTAGAAAAGCTGGGTCTAGTATGTTCAGAAAATGTTAGCAATGCTATTAACCCAGAAGGTTAAGAGAAGAATTTACTTGTCTATAATGATATATCGAACTGACAAGACAGTGTACAAATGTTGCTAGGAAATGCATGGACAGAAATCTTAGAAGGAAATACTTGTGTCAGGGCACTGAGCAGATAGATCCTTTCAGTGATGAAGCAAGTATTCTAATTCAAAAATCATGTTTGTCAGAAATAAATAAATACAGAATCAAAGCTGGTACCTCCTTGTCTTTAGCAGGCACTAAGCAAAAGGTTCTCTCCCTGGAGCACAATAGAGGAGGGTGCATTATTTGTTGACCTACTCCAGCAAGGCATGTCTTTGTGCCATTTTCCACCTTTCCTGTTGAGTTTGTGCTGTTATTATCAATATAGGCTGTTGGTGCCATGATCTCCTTGTCACCTAAGTGATCTGCTGTGACTTGGGGCTTAAGCAGCAAATCGTCAATGTTCCTCCAAGAGATGGACACTGCAGTAAAATCTGTCACTTACTTTAATGGCCCAGGTGTCAGAGAGAAGTTTTCTCATGGCAGATGAGGCTGGCTTTTAATCCTTACCCTCCACATAGAGACTAATGGGATTGCATTCTTACCCTTCTAGCAAAGCTCCACACGTAAGTTAGCCAGAGCCATTTCCCAGGGGATAGTAAATAACCATCAGCCTCTCACTGATGCTCACTGGATGGCATTACAGATGAGATATATCCAAGGGCACTTTACTTCAAATTTCAACATCGAGGCAAGAGCAATACTTGACATAATGCAAGAACTAACCAGAAATACTTCCCAGAATCACACAGGATAAGCATGATTTGAGTAGTATACTCTTCATCTTGTACCTATAACATGGTACAGCCTAGGTCTTAGACCAGTGCTGATCTTTCCCTGCCATTAAAAGTGACAAATGTCACTACAAAGAAAAAGAATCATCTCTCCTCAGCTTTATGATTTAAAATTTAGACAGCTATGTTTAGGTAGCTGTCTGTCCCTCCATAGCTGACAAAGAATCATCTCCATAATGTAATTCATGCCACTCCTTTTATGTAGTCCTGCCAGAGTCTTCTTCAAAAGTGCCTCCCTTTTACCTTTGGGAAGGAAAAAAATTCACCCACCCTGTTTGAGATGATTTAACATAACAGTGCAACTGGGCATTTGAGCAACGGATACATTTTGTTGGCCTGAGACTTCTCACACTCTGCAAGTCTTCTTCAAACAAGAAGTGCAAACAATTTTGCTGAAGCTATTAAGTACAGAAGAACGAAGATACTGGGTCAGACCAAAAGTCTAGCTAACACAATATCCTGAATCTAACAATTTCTCCAGGAGATGGTCAAGGATACAAAAAAAAAAAAAAAAAAAAAAAAGGATCACATAGTTGGATTTATCTAGCCACCATCTAGCATATTTTTTCCCTCAGCACAATCTTACCTGTTTATGTACCATTTATTTCACCAGAATTGAATCAGGGAAATTTTACTCAGAGTATGTGCAGATTCTCTGTGTATCAAATTCATCAACAGTACGATTTCTTATCTATATAGGCAATGTCCACCAGATCATCAGTGCATTTACACATTCAGGTAGATCTAAATGGTGTGAGAATTTTTCTAAAAGTCTTTTTTTATGGAAGATGACTTCATGCGTCTGCATTTCTGACACAAAGCAAAGATTAAAAAGACTCCCTATATAGCAGAATACAGGGCTGTATTGTGACCTCCCTATATGCAATATGAAAATTTGAAACCATTCCTGATGGAAAACACTCAAAATTGCAACTATCCAGCTGTGGCCTTTGGTTTGGAGCAAATGTACTCAAAAGCAAAGATGTTCACTGTGCATCAGGGTGTCAGATGGGCTCACGTTAGAGAAAATGAAGAAAAAAAATGTAAGCCATAAGACGCAGAGGAGAGACAGGTTTGTGCCATCTGGAATAACCTTTTGTTTTGAACCTCCTGCCTTCACTAAACCTGCCACTCCTAGTAGGGGTGTGCCTTTAAAACCATAATTTTGCAGTTTTGGGGCTCTATTTCTTGCACTGCTGTGTAAGACAAGATTGAGAAAACTGAGACAATCTTCCCCTTCACTGAAGAATAACTTCACCATGACTCCTGTTATCTTTGGAACAGGTGTGAGTGAGGAGTCACAGAAAACATTGTGAGCATGTACAGATGCACAAACAGCTTGAGCTCAAAGTGTCAGTGCATTCTGTCTTTCCTCAGGATATGAATATGTAGAAAAAGTCCACAGGGTTTGCTGCATCACAGCAATGGCAACAAATTTCAGGAGCTGAACAATGAGAACTACTAATGACTGGCACTTTTACAGGAAGAGAGAGTAGACAGAAGAGAAATCAACTCCTTGTAGAGGTAAAGGTGAAGGTAGACTTGTCCTTGGCCTAGACAGGAAATGTTTGTAAATCAGAGCACTATCTATATGCTATTTCAGCTTGTTTCCTCCAGTAGCAGCAAGCCAGTTCACAGCCCATATAATGCTCACAGGGATGATTTATGGAGCTGTTGACAGGGACACACACTGCACTTGTCCGTGCAGAGCTGTTATGGGGAGGTGTATCTGTCACCCTTCTGCAAGGCAGAGAGAGATGCTCAGCATTTGCAGTGAGCATGTGAGGGAAGTGAGACTTTTTTATTCATTTCCCTTTCTTCCTCAGGAACTTTCAGTATTTAGGTAAACCTAATCTGGAATAACCTAATCTAGCCTGACCAGGAATAATGCTAGTGTTATAAATAATAAAAAGATCAAGCTGAATTAAGAATGATCAAAAGGCGATTTTTATTTCACGACCGATATACTGTCCTTGATAGCCACAATCAAAAAGGACAGTACCGAGCCCGGGATCGGCGCCGGGTGAACACACACTGATCCGAACTCTATCACTTCGGATCCCATTATGTTCACAAATGTTGTCTCAGCCGGTCCTGGTTTTATACAGTTTTTTCTAGCCTGGAGCAGAGGTCCTCCTTTCTTTTCACTGTTTCTCATATTCATGTAGCTTTCTTTCTCTGTGCTGGGCTGGACTAGCCATTTCTGGGAAGATGTATTTTCTCTGACGACTCTGGTTATCTTGATCGGTGGCACTTACCAACTGTTCATCTATCAAGTGTTCATCGCTTGGGTGTTTTTCGGACTGTCTTCAAAAGCACCCATCTCCGCTGGAGCTACTTCTATTAACTTGCTAATTTAGGTTCTTCGGCTTTGTCGACAGCTGCAGTGTTGCAAATCTCGTGAGGCAATCCTTTTCCTTCCACTGCAGTTTATGTTCTAAAGTTTCCTTATTATTTCCTTTTTTTATACAAACATAAATTACAAACCAACACGAATTATTTTATAACATATATTACACTAGGAAGCAGAAATGTGTGCAGGGATATATTGTGTTAGTCCTGTCACTAATGTTTCACTTCCGTTCTTACCAGCTGAGAAATAATGAGCCAGAAATCTTTTGGACTCTTCTAGAAACTTTCCCTTCCCAAGGCCACCAACCACTCACTACTCCATCACAGTCTGTGTCACTGGCCGTTCTGTTCCAAAGAACGCAGGTCAATTTGCAAGGGTGACTTAGCCATTTCACTCAGGCTTAAGGTTGTTAGAGTACTATATATTTCACTGGCATTTTAGAGCAAAGTAAGCTGATTAAAGGGGTTGTCCTGGTTTGGAGGACAGGTATTTTCCAGGAAAGGCAGGAACTCCTCGCGAGATGGGGAATGTAAACCCTTTCCCTCCCGATTATTATAATTTTTGAATCAGGGACTCTCAGGCAGAGATATGGGGGTAGGAATAACAGCTCTTTACTAATATATCTAAGCAGACAAACAGAAACAACAGCAGCTATGAAAATTAACAACAAACAGAACAGTAACTCCGTTCCAGTCCCTTTTCGGCAACAGACACTTCTCCTGCGCTGGGTACCGGTGGTGGGGGGCGGGACAGGGCCCGTGCAGCTGCGGAGGCAGCAGGCGGGAGCGGGTGGAGGCAGCAGCGCAGTGTCCCAGGTGGGAGAAGGGTGGAGGAAGGGCTCCCCGCTCACCGTGTGGGTTGTGGTGCTTGGCTGAGTGCTTGGAGATTTCAGGCTGGAGCAGGGAAGACGGCAGTGCAGTGTCCCACAGCAGAGAACCTGGCTCCCGGCGCTGGGTTGGCGCGGGTTGGAAGCGAGCACTACCGGACCTCTTCCTCCGACCCCGCTGGTGAGCGAAAAAGGGAGACAGAGGGAGACAGCCTCCGCTCATCCCTTTGTCTTGAGCTAGGGTGCAGCTCGACAAGCTTTCTTAGCATAATAATCGGAAGAATTCCCCAGAGAGACCAAAAAAAAAAAAAAAAAAAAAAAAAAAAAAAAATCAAACCTCAAACAAACAAAAAACAAAGAAAAGTATTTAAAAATCTTTTTTTCCTTCTTTAAACCACCAACAGAAATACCAAGTGATGGCTAGGAGAAACTGTGTTTTAGATGTTTTGCACCCCTATTTTTTCCCAGAGCCTATGCTGTCTGGATCGAACTAACAGTCCCAAGGTTCCCTACAGTATCTCTTGCTGCTGTAAAGGAACTTAAGATGATAGGAATTACACAGCAGCTTTGGGAGCCAGAGAATAACTGTGCTACTGGAGAGGGATTTGGAGCTACAATGGTTGTAATGTAGTGAAGCGTGGCATTCCAGAAATGCTTTGAGTTTAGGCTGAAATATTTCCACTTGGAAACAAGAAGTGCATGTGCTAGTTATAATTTTCAGTTTCTCTCATTTTTTTTAGTAAATAAAAGACACTGAAAGGCATACATGTAAGGTTTCCATCCAGCAGAGACAAAAACGTGCAACAAATCAATACTTTTAATAATGTATTTTTAATAACTGTTCTGGAAAAAAAATTAAAAAATAAAAATAAAAATAAAAATAAAAATAAAAATAAAAATAAAAATAAAAAAAATAAAAATAAAAATAAAAATAAAAATAAAAATAAAAATAAAAATAAAAATAAAAATAAAAATAAAAATGGGATGGTAGGCTATGAGTTCTTTACAGAACCCTTTCACAGAGTGAAACTTCCTCCTCCTCACTGCATCCTGTTGCATCAGGAAACTTCAACTGCTGTCATTCTGTCAGTTAGAGTGACACAACTATCAGGTTTAAGAAGGCAGAAGAGGAAGGTATTTTCCTGAGCCTGATCCCTTCAGAGCTACTGCATGAGCAAACACCCAGTGCTCCCATGGCTAATCTCTGGGAACATTAACCCTGCCTATGAGGTTTTACCCAGCAAGTTTGTTGATGGGTGACGGTGCCCTTTCATTGCAGCTTGACAGGCAGTGCCATCACACTTCCCTCCAAGCATAGTTAAACTCACCTACTGATCTTCTAGAGGGATGTTGTACCAGAAACATATCTATCTGTTATTACTGCAGAGTTATGAGGCAAGTTTACAAGCAATCCATCAAATTACTAGCTTTCATGCCAAACTCTTATTAAACTATTAGTTACTGACACTTTAGTAACAGCATTTTCTATGAACTGATAAAAACACCTGATGTATACCAGGTTTATCTGGGAGAATTTGTGAGAATTCTTGAAATTCTGGTTTTGGAAAAATTATGTTGTCATTCTAAGGTTTCAGTATTTAAAAATAATTAATTCAAATAATATTAAATTGAAATTTGTCTTATTTTAGGCAATGCAGTGGCCCTTCTGTCCTTCCAATATGTTAATCAGAGCTGATGCTAACTGAGAAACTTACTAGAAAGGAAGACGAAATACTTCAAATGAGCAAAATTTTGCAGCATATTAGAAAGCACTGTCCTCAAATAAGATTTTGAAAAAATCTCACATTTTTCCAACTGGCTAGGGCATGAATGTTTCAAAACATTTCTAACCATTAAGATCTACAGCAAAACTAAAACTGAACTGTCAGGAGATATCTAGGAGACCATAGGGAAACTGTGTTTAAAGCAAGTTGCTGTGTTCTCCCTGAGATTCCTGTGAGGACAGAAAAGCCATTACATAAAACAAACAAACAAAAAAAAAAAATAAAGTGGCCCAGTCCAGATTTAACAGAGCAGAGATTATATTCTTGCTGACTGCAGATATTACAAGTACAGCAAATCATCCTCCCTTAGAGTGCCATGGCTTTTTGGACATGCGTGGCATCACTGGACCAATCTTGCACTTCAAGAACTTTTCATGCACCATGCTTCACCCACGGCAATGGAAGAAGGCTGCAGCATGCTCTCGATGACCAAAGCTACTTTACTCTTCCTTCTTGATTTTTTTCTCCTCTCTCTCCTCTTTTGTGTTTTGTCAGTCCCTTTTCACTCCCTGCTACAGACTGCAGGGCTGTGCCAGCCCCTTCTCACTCACAGGTTTTTTGGGGGATAACATATCATCACTGCCTTCCACAGGGCAAATTTTACTCCTGGGGTTGAAGAGCAAGGAAGAGGGAAACTACAGAAACTAAACACAGCCTCTGATGGTCATACACTGGAACAGGCCTCAGAGCTTCTCTGGTGGTTTAACTGCACTGGTTTGTTCAGAGTTGTGCCTGGCAGATCCAGGAGCAGCCAAGGAAAACAATCGTTTTTCCTAAACATCAATAAAAATGCATCAGCTTCTTAAACAAACATTTAGGGAGATTTTGTTGCTCTGCAGCCCTTGTGGTAAATATGATTTTGCTGTTTAACACACACATAGACAGTTTGGTGAGAACAACACCTCTTTTAATGGTCATGAATTAGGTAATTTCAAAATTTTTCTTTTAAATGTTTTGTGTTCATTCAAATAATTAAAAAGGTTACAGTCTTTGTAATAGTTATCTCAAACAAAGACATTAATGAATCATTCATCAAAAGGAAGGGAACAAGTGTTATATAAAATGCTTTAGAAAACTTACCTTTGTTTCAGTAATTTAGCAGCTGGCAGCTGCCACATCTTCACGCACGCACACACACACAGACAACACACAGAAACAGAGGGATTAAAACAAGAGAAGAAATGGGTTTAGTGATACCATGGACAAAGGTTAGGGGGTGAAATTTTCAAATAACTGTGTGGTTTACACACTCACATCCTACCCAAGAATGCAGCTTTTTAATTGCCATGACACTTTTCTTGCAAAATTGTCATGCAGAAATCCAGTTCCCCTGTTGGCACTGCAGCCCGAAGGCACAAAGGATACAGGGACATCCTCACCCTCAACCATACTACACTGGCCCAGGCATATGGGCTCTTCTCAGAGACTGGTCCCTACAGAAAAAGACTACTGTGACCAGCACAAAAGAACCTCATGCCCACAGCTGCTTCTCCAGGCTGGATGTGAGAGAATTTCAATCCAATACTGCAGCTGAAATGCTCCATCTGCCAAAGGGCCAAAGCTGTCCACTTATACAGTCACATTTGCTTGCTTCATACCTGTGCTTTATCATCATTAGCTGCTTAAACAGAAGGCAGATGGCTGCCATTGTACTGGGCTGGGGATTTTTCCATTTCTCTCCTTAATGTGATGGGTAGTGTGTTATGAATAAACAGACAAGACAGATCCTGGGAAAGGTCAGAATTCATTATGAGCAAGACAAAACAACTTATCCCCCACATGCATATAATTGGGCCTGACTTCCATTAACATGAGGCAAACAGGCAGCTTCCAACTGGGTACCTCAAGGCAATGTTATAAATATAGCTGCAGGCTTGACCAAGCTTATTCAAACAGGAATGAAGGCTAACACAATAGCTAACAGGGAACCACAAAGGAGATTAGCAAAATGTGCAAAGCAGACTGTAGGTGGTTGCCTGCACCTCAGACAAATGTTTTCTCCATTCATTGTTAAGCCCCCCATTCATTGCTGAGCCCCCCAACTCAGTCTGCAAGGAACAAAATGTGGAATCTTCCAACTATTTTTGCCACCGCTTTTGTGAAGATCTGATACTAAAGCAATATTACTTTTTCTTGCTAATACTCACACATTTTTGACATTCTTTCCCTGCTGTTAGTTTTCAGACAGTCTGAGTCCAATTCAGTAGTCAGTATCTCAGGAGGATCAGCCGGTCAGATGCCTGTTGGCTTTTGGAAGACTGGAGCGCCAGCACAATTGATGCTACCTACAGCCAACCTTCTTCTCTGCTGGGGTAAAGGCAATTGTAACTGATGCCTCCAAAAAGTTAATTGAAGTCTTACGATGCCCCTGTAAGAAGATAGGTGATGGCAATACTTCAACAGCATATTTCTGCTTTGGACTGAGACAAAAGAGAGTGAAACTCAGGCATGATCCACCACAGAGTTTGCAATGTACCCAAATCCAGCTCAGATCAGGATAATTGCTCTATTGTAACTCCCAGGATAAACAGCTGCCCCTGATTAAGCTGTTTTAATTTAAGTTTGCTCAGCAAAAGATGTTTCAAAACAGTGCAACAGTGACTCCGTATTCCAATCCAGTTAAATCAGCCTGGCTTTGTAACAACACATCAGAACCATTCTCACCGAGAGAGTCATTCCTGGGAGGACAGGTAAACTCAGTATCAACGGTCTGGGCTTTTCCTGGCGTTCTCAAAATCTCATCTGCTTCTCCGCTGATTTAATTTGGACAAGGACAAATGCAGCAGACTGGATTTTACTCTGCATGGACTAGAGGTACTGCAGCTATTGTGATGTGATATTGTGGGAATTGTGAGCTCACCCACTTCCCTGGGCATAAAAGTGGCAGCAATGGAAAGTGGGGACACTAATCAATTGGCAAGACTGGTAAATAACTGTGATAAAATTATGGGAGAAAAGTAAAAGCCCTGACTCCTGACTTGGCTACTACAGTGAAGATTCTCAACATTGAGAAAGCCAGATGAGAGCTTCCTGCAGGTTCCTCACTGATAACAGAACTAGTAGTTGGAGGAAAAACATGTATATATTTATATATATCTGTCTTACAAAAATATCATAAGAGATCCCACATAGTATTCTGTCAATGGTAATTGATTGGAGATATAACTCTGCCCTCCAAAACACTTTGGTGGCTTTCCCAAGAGAGATGTGATTTTTTTTTTTCTTTTTTTTACATTGCTGCTTGTCTTGCCAGCAGCAAGCAGAAAAATACAGACTTGCCCTTGCATCATTTCTGTGCCTACTATATATCATTAGGTAAGCAAATTTATTACCTCACTTCAGACTTGATGCTAAATTACAGTCACAAAGGTTTCCTATCACCTTAATAGGCTATCAACTGCCTATTTTTTTTTTCAAGAGTATCTTGAAAATCCTTGTATCCCAGAAGAAGTGATTGTGAAAGAGCATTCCTAGATCAGATACACTCTCCAGCATGACACACATTGTAATAAGTTGTCATTTATATCAAGGTCAAAATTCAAGTCATTGTATGTCTCTAAAGGTGGAGACAGGAACGCAACATATACACACCAAAGTTCATGCAGCAACAGCCCGAGCTTATTGAGGCACACCTCCTTTTATAGGGGCTTTGAATTTCCTATTCATACACAGATGATTGGACAAAGGTCTTAGCACCACCCAGCTCACTGGCCAATGATAAGGGTGCACTCCCGGTACAAAGCAATTGGCTAGGGTCCCCTGTTTGAACTTGAATTCAGCCTATCAGTAACATGCCTGGGGACTTGCTTACTTCTTATTCCGTAAGGAGCTGGGCTGGTTGAGTAAGTGACTGTCATGGGCAAATTGTGTAGCTATAGACCTGCTATAGCTGTCACAATTGTATGTACTGCAAGTATTCATTTTAACAGATCAAATAAACTACCCATCAAATACAGATTTCCCTAAGTTAAATTGCTCTGTCAATGGACAGGACAGTGGCCTCTCTGCAGACAGAAGCCCTCGCAATATATGATGTGATGGCTGAACATTCTAGGAGACAGAGATATGGCAGGTTTATAGAAGCCTCCATCTGCAGGGATGCTTCTCTGGTCCTGCAGGTCTGACTCCTGGGTTTTATTTCCAGCTCTGCCACTCCCTTTACTGAGGATTTTTGGCTCTGCTCACCTCTGTCCTGGTGAGGCAAGGGGATTGTACTGTTTTCACCTACCTGTGAAACAGTCCCAGTGAGTGGAAAAATTGGTCAAAGTGTCTAAACCCTGGCAGGTACAGGAGTAGCCTAACTCCAGATCTAGCTCTTCCTCCTTGAAGAGTGCCTTCTTTGAGCTGGAGATATAGTGAGCGAATAATCTATTCCAATCAGTCCTCAGACCAAATTTTCAGCTTACAGCACAGTATAATGGGTTGGTTGGAGTTTTTTTCTAGGCTGATCTGCTTAAAACCTTTTAGCAGCCCCAGAGGGTTATAGTGAGTCTGGGCTGAAAGCACATCCTTTAGCCTCAGGGAAAGCACACTGTCACTGCTCTGCAAAATGCCCCAGCCTGTATTAAAGGGACAAAGTCACAAGGCCAGTTTTTTTAGGTCCTGAAAGCAGAAAGATGGGCAAAGATGGCTTTTGCTTGGGTTGGGATGGTACCAGGCATCCCAGAGATGATGTCTCCATCAAACGCAAACAAACATCCTACTTCTGCTGGGCTCCTGGTGAGTGAAAAAGTAGATAGAGTCTTCTGTTAGTCACAGAAAGTGTTCATTGATTTCCGTCAGCTTCTAGATTAGGCCCTTAATTATTATTAACTTTGGCTGGAGATTGCAAAGCAACTTAACAAAGCAGCTTATCAGCAAAAAGGCTGGCAAATACGCAAACTGTTCTGTCCTGTCATGTTTAGGCTCAGTTCAAGTTTGGGGCAAACATACAGGTTATCACCCACTTAACCTAGAGAAAACAGGTTGTCTGCTTTCTGGCTCTCATATGTATCTCACAAATCAGCATTCCTTCTCCATATCCATGTACAGTTTTACTGGGGTTTTGCTGTACAAGAGTTAGCCAGTGAGTTGTTTGCATTTCCCAAGAAGCAGCATCAACTGTGTGTGACACCCCTGCCTGCAGCATGTGATTACAGTGAGCCCCAGAAGGCTGCACAAGCAGGTCATATGCCACAAACCCCAAGCAGAAGGAGAGCAAGATGCGGAGGAAAGAGGTAGGCATGGAGAACTTTGCATAACTGTGTTGCTAAGTCTGGAAGAAAACAGCTCCTTTGCCATTCTCCATAATATCAACTTTTTTTCTTTTTTTTCAAGAAAGAAGCAAAGCAATGAACTCCCCCATGCAATTAGAAAAATTCGTGGAAGATAGTGCACAAGTAGCTCCCACCATGGGAGAGGCCAATATCCAAGGCGGGATGTTCAAATGCATACACCAGGGAATTGTCTCATCACTTGCATCTTTCCCCCAAGCTCAGAACAGGTATCAGGAAAACCCATCAAAGAAGGGCCTTATCACAACTACATAGCCCCCAAGTAGTTTATTGCAGGATAAATATAGCCTTGGCTCTCTGAACCACAGTAACTGGATGATTATAAGTATAGTTTTTTTGTAAAGATATTAAGAACTCTTATCATCATCTCAGGCATTGAATTCAATGAAAGGTTCACTCAAGCACAAACAAAGTTCTAAGTAGCTTCAAGGACAATAGATAACTTAGAAGACCTGACCTGTACCACAATAATTAAAGAGTTTGAGGCATATTTATTAGTGGAATATATACTCTCAGAAGAGCAGCCTAATAGGTATTGAACTAGTGTCTAAATAGCTTTATCAATACTGGTTATATTTAATGGATATCTTTTATGATTAAATTTCCAGGCAAGGACCCATTTATCCTGTCAGAAGACAATTCTGCATGGCAAGTTGACACATGTCAGATGTGCTTATTTCTGTGACATTTGAATTTCAAAGGAAATTCATTTTTTATGCTCCTCATTTTGTTTGTTTCCATATTCCCAAGAAGTTGCAAAGCTCAGTGCTTTTTCTGGCAGGTCATACTCAGCCCAGAGCAGGGAGAGTGTACTTCATGCTTTCTAGAAAGAAAATGCAGACATGAACACCAGAACAAGCAATCTGCAAACACTAAATTCTCTCTGAAAAATACAGCAGGAGACAGCAATTGTAAGAACAGCGCTGTTGCCTGGGGACCTGGTTGTTCCTCAGGCTTCAGTAAGACTGTGCCTGAGCCTGAGTGGTTTTGTAAGGAAACCATCTCACTCACAGTTCTGTGCTGCCCTGATGAAGATTGCAAGGACATTTAACCCACTAACTGGGCTTTAGCATGAGGAATTTACATCTGCTGGAATGTGGGCCAAGGCTCCCTGTGTGCATGAGTGGTTATTCTTCCACCTGAAAGAGTGGTTTCCATGAATCATTGTTTGCAGTGAGGAAGCTTCTTCCCCAGCTCCAGCCACAGGAAAAAAAAAAAGCTCTGACCAGGCTGAGCTGCAACCTGAGGGCAACCTCTTTGCATTCCTTTGTAAAATGCTCTAGGATCCATGTAAAGTGGGTGGATGGGCCTCCATCTGAGTTTATATTACCTGAAACTGCACATTTGATGTGTATGCTGAAGAGCTCACGGTATTTTTCACTCAAGGTGCTCTAAGCTGAAAGAGTCCTTGAAAAAAATCACAGTGAGCAGCTTCCTCAATAACATTTTGGGATCCTGAGACCCAGTTATACAAAATGACATGATTTGGTGTGTCTAGGCCACTTAGGTGCTTTAAAATTCTCCATCAAGAGATCTTTTGTTACTTCCAATTTTAGAAAGAGGCAGAAATTACAACAGCATGGCGGTACCTGCACCTAACAAGGTAAGAGACGATGTGAAAGGGATGCAGGAGTAAACAGTGCTTGCAAGTAAAATCCTAAGAACCCTGTTCTGGGACAATTCCTACCTCAAAATTCACATTTCCAGGAGAAAATTAACAAGAGTTCACAGTTTGCCCAAGACAACCCTCAGATAGATCAAACACAAATGGATGGGGAATTTTGTAGAGACTTGAGGACCGGCATCAGCTTGGAATCAATCATGAAAGATGCATGAAAATTTACAGGACTGGAGAGAAGAGTGGTTACAGCAGCAGGTAAACCTCAGTTCAGCATTGCCAGAAAGTTAGGAAGGTTACTTATAAGAGGAAGTTTAGGCACCTATAGACTCTAATTAGGACCTTAAAATTAATCTAGTCCCATGGTTTACCTGTTTTGCTGCTAATACTGATGTTCACCAATTGTTGGTTTACTAGATAACCACAAGGGTTTGGATCCTGATTTGATTTAACCCATGTGCGCCAAGCAGTTGTTCCCTACAACACACTGGAAATTTTCCTGACTGCAGGGGACAACATAAGAGGAGGATCAGACTTCTGGGTCCAAATCCCAAATCCTTCATCATTTCTGAAAACACGACTCACCCAGCATAATTGTCCTCATCATCTGGAAGTTTGGAGCACCATTTCAGTGCTTCATGAAGTGCTTTGAGATAAAAGCTGCCGTATAAAAATATTTTATGTTTAACACTTTGGCAGGTGTGATATTCTATCTCATAAAGTATAATCAGAGTGGCATACAGGATAAAATAATACAATTTTATCTTACAAGTCAACCCAATCAGAATTTAAGTGCTTATCTAGCAAATAGGACAGACTGCTCTCATTCAGACATTTTCTGGACTTGTGTAATCAGTTGTTTCTCTAACAGAAACTACTTGGCAGCCTTTTTTAACACACATAGATGACCCAATCCCAAAGTTTTATACTTGTGAACTTGTGAGTATGGATTATTTCAAGCCTCATAACTATGTGTTGAGATTTTTTTTTTCCCTTCAGTTAGTTTCTTACTTTCAATATTTTGTGGAAGGGAGGGGGGTGGTTTTGTTAGGGTGTTTTGTTTTGATTTTCTTTCCAGGGGATTAATAAAACTAACATTAAAAAAAGAAAGTAGAGAGAAATTTATACACTATGGATACTATGGAGAGCTAGGGAAAAAGAAGCTTGAGTCTTTCTCAAGCTACTCTAAGTAAAACAGAAGGAAAAGAATTAATAACAATGATTAGCACCTGCAGAGTCCATGAGCTACATGATAGTTTGGTAAAAGCATGTTTAGAGGTGTTACCTTCCTTGAACCAAGGAAATTAGTTCTGTCCTGGTTCTGTGATTTGGAAGTCTATAAAAGTGTGGTTGCTTCTTTAACAAATTGCTTTTCTTTTGCCTCTGAAGGAAGTAGTGTGTTGCTACATTCTTTTCACCGCTTCCTAGCCCTATCCACCCAGATTTGAAATGCGATGGGAATCTGTAATATCTGGAGGTTTTCTATGTTGGAAACAACCCACAGGAGAAAGCTGTCTCAAAGCAATGTCTGCAACACAGGGGCAGGGGTAAACATTGAAAAGGCACAGGAGTCTCTAGTTTGTTTTCTGAAGCTTCTCTGCATCCTTCAAGATGACACCAGGCACCAGGTAATGGACTGCAACAAATTTTGTTTATTCCAAAATGAATTTATTCCTTTATTAAACTAAGGACTAAAGCCCTACAGTCTTGGATGCACTTCCATTAGGAAAAAACCAGCGTCTTTACAAAAGGCTTCCCTTGTGTTCCTTGTACACAACTGAATGCTATGCATGGTCTATAAAGCTGGGTATCAAACCCACCTTTCAGTGGTGAGCAAAAGAAACTACTTGCTCACAGATTATGTGTGTACACAAATGCCCAACAAACTGCCAAGCCTACTTACAGACACAGGTCACACCTGACCCCTGTCAGCTACTAACAAATTTTCAGGGGACACAATGACCTCTTTTTGGACAAAATCTGCACAGCAGATCTAGAAAATTCACCCTTATTCTCTCATCTGAACATTCAGACCAGGCAGCCACCAGTTATAGAACAAACACATTTTTTTTTCCTGGTTTCATAGAGTTCTGGCCATTTCTTTTCTTTGACATGTGCAAAGCATTTTTCATTTTGTGTAATTTTTTCCCTTCAAGCTATGCATGTGAACAGCTTCTGAAAGTCTTTCAAGAGCATCTTCAGAGCATAATTTATTGTTAAAAGTATGTTTTAGACAGGAAATCTACTTTAAAGCAAATTACTTACCAACAATTTGAATCAGCCCATTTAGTGTCCAGGACACCAAGTCAAAGGAATTATAATCCTTTTCAGTACCTGAGTGTCCCTTTACTTATGCCACTACTCCACTGGTGTAATCCCTCACCTATGCACACATAGTATCCCGCATCCATAGGCAGCTATTAATGCCCACTACAGGATTTATCAGACAGCACCCTGTTTAGAAATCCCAAGATCTTATGCCTTTTACTAAGAAACAGCCAGCAATGCCAAGGAAACAGAGCAAATGCTGTAGAACTCACATCAGAGAAGAGAAAGCAATGCTAGCACCGAGCAAACCTCCTTGTCAACTTGGTGACAACCTCTGACAGGGGAAGCAGGTCACCCCCAGGGCCTGGCGCATGAGCACTTCCCAGTGTCAGACAGTGCCCACAGGGCTCTGTCCTTCAGACACTGCCAGCACAACAAGGGCTCCAACTTCCACCTAGAGGTGAGAAGAGAAAACATAAAGAAAATAAATTTCCATTTTACTTAGTGCCTTCATAGAATTTTGTCTCCCTTTGCTTACCCCTTATTTTTGAGACAAGCATGTTCTCAAGAAAAAGAACTACCCATAAGGAGCCCTACAGCCCACGGTCTACCTGAGGTCACAAATCCCTGGCTCTGACTTCTTCACTCCTACATCAGACCCCGTTCTGGTGCAGGATTTTCATCTATTGATGGTTGAGGGTCTTGGGTTCTGCTTTTGGCCACATGCTTGTGAGAGTCCGTCTAAAAGCCTCTCGTTTGTTTTGCCCAACGACCGACATCTGAAGACCCCTGAACTACGGTTTCCAGAACTCTGGCCTAGGTGGGCACGAAACGGGCTACTTGCAGGTGACCAGGATGTGTTCTCATGACAACCAGTCATGAGATTGGAACTGTGTTCACTCGACGATGGAAGAAACAATGAGACCCTGAGCATGGGTCACGGTGACCCCGATAATCACGTATGCTCTGCTCCCCCTGAGCTGCTGTTGGAACTCTTCCCAGATTATACCTGCCTCTACGGAGAACAATGGTCCCTAAGCCTTCCCACCTTTTGGCCAGAGGCCACTCACTCTGGAAAAGACTATAAAGTGACTTTCTTGACTGAAGACCCCCGAGATCTCCCCAGCGGTACTGGACAGCCTATTGGCCGGACCACGAGGGCTCATCCGACCGTTGGTAGCTAATTCCCCCTTTTCAACCCTCTGTCTCTCTCTTCTTTTCCCTCTCTTTCTCCCTCTCCTCTATTGCATTTTGGTTTGGCCCAAATAAAGTGCATTTCTGCAAGATTAAACTGGTTTTGCTGTGTCTTTTGCGCTCTGAGATCCCTAAAAAAGAACCTTCACGACCCCCGCCCTAACTGGGCGGACCGTGACAATGCTGCAGCTAGCAGCAAAGCATAAGGCACAGAGGCACTTGAAAAGCAAGCAGTGTATCTGGAGCTGTTTACAACCCAAACAAATTTCAACTGCTGCATAGCCAGAAACACTGTCATTTTGGTAGTTCAAGTTTCTGGGAATAAGACTTTTTTTTTTTTAATTGATGTTACTGTTATTGTTGTTGCAACAGAACAGTACACTTAGCCCCAAGAATTGGAAAGTTTTGATCTACTATAGGAAGGAGAGTGTCTATAGATCCCATAACCTATTTCCTTTCCAAGTGTGATCAATTCCGTTTTATTTTGAAATCCAACAAGTCTATATGTTGCTAAAAGAGATGGTCTATGAAAAGAAAAAAAAAAATCAGAGTAGAGTACAAAACACATTTTCCCTGTCCCAGTCTGGCACCATTTTATGTATTCAAAATATTTTTTATAAATAATAGTAATAATCTGCCGAGGGGCTCCATCATAGCTGGCAAATTCATCTCCCCTGAGCTTTGGAAGGCAACATAGACCTCTTGTGAAAGGATGTATTGCAAGAACACACACCACAACACCTTCTAGGCAACTTCCTTATCTTTCCCCTCTTTCCATACTAATGGGCTCATTAAGTAAACAACCCCACCACAGTCTTGTTTTCAAATAACAGAAGGAAACAATCTCCTACTTTTCCTTGTCCTGCCCGTTTTTTAGGACAAACCTAGAAGAAGGTCATTTTAACCCAAGAAGGAGAGTGAATTTTCATGCATCATAAAAATTCATATTTATTTCAACAGGCTTGAAATCAGATCCATATGTTTGCAAAGTGCACTGCACCAAGCCCAGTGACGGCCATTTCTGACACAGGCTCAAATACTGGATTCAAGAGTACAAGTCTTGCACACAGGGACCTGCAGTCTGTCTCTCAATGCTGCCTTGTAGCATCAATGGAATGGCTGGAATCCATGACTTGGGTGATCAGGTCTCAAACCTGAGAAAAATAACCCAGCAGAATTCCTGACATGGCCCAAAGAATAGGTGTATTTTCTAATATACTGCTTCTTGCAGTAATTTGGAGAGGCCAGTGCTGTTGCAGCACCTGTGCCATGCCCAAAATGAAAGATAGTAACCACGTACTGGGCTGCCAGCAGGAAAGAATTGCTTACAACACCTCAAAAGCCTTTGTTCTGCCAGGTGCCTCACCTTCTCGTGAGGATACTGGAGGCCACGAGAAGAGGCTGAGCAGCTTGAGAGGAACTTGAAGAAGCAAAGTGCTATAAAAATTCAGTACTTCCCCCAAGGAGAAGTAAAACATCAGAAAAGAAAAAAAAAAAAAGCTGAGAAAAGGGAGGTTGCTGAGGTCACAAGTCCTCCTTTGATATTCTTCCTGGCAACAAGCCCCAGTTTCAGCTGATTCCTGCCTATCCCAGCAGTTTGAGCTGCTAGGGAATGGCTGGTCCAGGACCAGTGTCTGAGCTCCAGCAGCACCAGTTAGCCTTAGTATAGCACACGAATAAAACTCCTCAGCTCTGGCTCAGATGTAAGCAAACAGCCCACATTGCTCCATAAGACAGAGAAAAAAAAATAATACATTTTATCTCCAGCATCTCCATCCACCCTGAATCTGTTAACCAGCTGGGGACATGACTTACAAGACTGTCCCCTGTTCACCTCTGGATCTTTCTTTGTATCTGACAATGTCAGATGGGACATCACTGACAACAGTTTACTCATTTCAGCAGTAGGCACAAATCTTGGATTTCATCTCGAAAACAGACAAGCTGAATGGGAGGTGAGGGCAAAACAGTGGCCAAAATAGCCAAGTCTTCAAATTGTGAAAAACACAGGGTGCCATTTGCTGCCAAAGGTTTACTTCTGCAGGCACAGTTTGCAACGGGAAACCATTCCAGAAAAACAAGGCTGCAGAGGCTTCCAGAGGGGAAGCCTTAGGGGATTCGCAGTAGGAGAAAGAAAGAAGACTACATATGCTGCCACATTCGAGGTGTCAGCCCAGCTCTCACAGAGACACCCAAGGGCTCTAACAGCACTGGCACAGGGCTATCCCTGCTGGGAGCTCCTCACCAGAACAGGTAGTGTGTGAGCTCTGCTGGGGCAGACTCTTGAGATCAAAATACTAGAGCTTTCCCAGGGAAGCAGGTGGAAGGAAGACATCTTTGCATTTTTCCTCTGGGGAGATTTAAAACAAAAATACCAAATTTCCACACCTACTGCCCATGGCAGCTATGGTACACATAACAAAAAACTATGCTAGTGCAACTGATCTCCCAGACCTTTCTTGTGCACTAGTCAAGGCATCATCAGATCCATCCACCAGACCACACTCTTTGCTGAGGGGGTGTCAAGAAGATTCCCATTTCAAAACTGGCCTTTTTTTCCCCTTTGGGAGACATTGTAATAAGACGTCTATATTTTAAATGTTTTTTCAGGACTAATTTCAAAATCGGGAAACTTTCATGCATTCTGGAGAGGAACAGCTGTTGATGTCAAAGTTCATTTTTAAATTATTGCTGCAGCCAAGCCCAAAACTTTGCACAGAGCTCAAGCCCGAGTGGAGAGTTGCATCCCAAGCCCCCCATTTCTGTGCCAAGAGCACCACTCGGTGGCCTCCCTGGCCATGGCACTCTCCCTCAAAAACCGTAATAAAACTGAAACATTTGAAGGAGAAGGAAAAATCAGAAGCCTATAGCTGTGCACAGAGCTGTATGGATAAACTCGGTATAAACCCTAGTGTGCTTATTGAATGAAACCCAGAAAATTAAAAAATCCTTTGTTACAGGTGTGTTGAAGAAGAGGAAAGAACCACAGGGTGGGTTTTGCTGGGCCCAGGTGAATGTGCAGGGCTGCAGAGGCTTTGACAGAGAAAGCCATGGTCCTACTATAGCTGGCACTTACCTCCTCCTCCTCTGGCACCTCACCTCCCAGGACAGCAGCTCTGCTGCTCATGGGGGGGTGAGTAGCAGCATCCCAAAGGTGCTGCATTGCACTGCAGTTGTCCCTTCTCCCTGCACAGCTCTCTGCACTCTCAGCAAGCCAAGACAGGTCTGGTATTGCTGACCTGGGCAGTGATGGGCCGCCACCTCCCCTTTTCTACCCTCCCTTCACTATCAGTTTACTTCTATCCGGTGTGTTTCACAGGGTCACTGCAAGTTTTTCTGAAGCCTTGATGATCCTGAGGCCTGAAAGTAAGAATTTAACAAGTGTTCGTGAGTATTTTTCAATATACTGTTCATAGGCTTTGGCTGGAGTTGTGCGCTTATGGGGTTCCCTGGGGCATGCTCATCAGAGAAGACCTCCCTGAGCACAGTGGGATTTCTGTGTGCATCCTCCCACTGCCTGAAGCAGGAATACATCAAACAATTCAATCCTGGCAAGGAAGACAGCCCAATTTATACAAGTGTTATTGGCTGTTAATGGAAATCTTTGGGAAGAAAAAGAAAATGTACACTTCTATTAAGATGAAAAAGGATGTGTCCATATAAAAAATAATTCCCAGTATGTATGCCTCGAGGCCTGTGTGCAAAGGACAAGAAAGGTCCATTGCTTTTAGGTGTCTGTTCTGAGGTTTTATGTAAGAGCTGAATGGATCAGAGGGAAAATTGAAGAGGGTTGAAGTCATGCTCTGCCTGGCACTAAACACCTTATCAAGCAGGCAAGTGAACTCACCAGTTACCTGAAGTATTAACAAATAAAACAAGCTCACAACAACATGAGCATGAAGGAGGAAAGGGTCAGACATGACTAATTTGGGAGTGAGCAGTGTACACCAAACACCTGTGGGCTCACCCTGGCAGCATAGCCTGATGTATAGGATCAGGTCACTCAAGATCACTTTTAACTCATAGGTCATGGGAACCACGGCAAAAACCTCCTGCTAGCTAAGACAATCCTTCACCTCTCTTCCTCCTCTGATTTCTTTTTGCCTTCCTGTCCTTTCCGTTTCCATTTTCCTTACAAGTTTAGGAAGAGCACTTTCTCTCATCTGCAGACAGACCAGCTGGCAGGTCATGCAGCCATAGATATGACAAATACTACACATATGGGATGAATATATCCAGCCTATACTTGTTCTCTTTATCTTCTAGATGTCACTTTGCCTAAATACAACCACATAATAAGAGGTATTTTCTTGTTAAAATATCAAATCTGCTTTAGCAAAGACAAAATTACCGAAAAGGCTCTTCACTTCAAGAGACACTTCAAGACACCAAAGCACTTTAAATCTGTACCATTTTGGTTAATAGAAAAATCAAGTGCTTTGTACTGCGAGCAGTATAGTTTCTGGGACAATTCAGCATCACTGGAAGAAATGTGATAAGTGCACGTGCATGAACATGTTTTGTAACAAAATGTAGTGTCACTTTCATTTCCTAAAATTGCAAGGGCCCAATTTTATTGAGAGACACAGAAAATTGAAGCCCATACTGATTAGAAACCTAGAGTAATACTCTAGGTTTAGCAGGTGGTTTAGCAGGTTTAGCACCTAAATTACCGTTTTATGCTTAAAGCTCTTTGGAAATATATTCAGTTATTTTTGTTTCAAACCACCCTTCCTTTGTTCATAAGAAATGGGTGAACAGGAAAGGAATATCTGTATTTAAAACATAGTATCATCATTGGATTTTACTTTGACCTAAAGGTTCTTGATGTTTCAATATGCAAGGTAACATTTTTCACCAGTTAATACAGCTTCCTGAGTCATGTCCTCTTGTAGACATCCTTTTTCAAATTTTTTTTTTTTTTTTTTTTTGTGTCTGAAATGAATTTCATATTGCATTCGTTGTCAGCTTGAAACTACAGCCATATCTCTTTTTCAAAGCTGTTTGCAGATTGTAGAAAGGGATGCAGGCAAGAAGATGGTTTCTTTGCAGCAACTGCAAAAAAAAAATATCTACTGTTTACTTTCACTGTAGATTTCTACAAGGATTGCTTTCAGTAGTGAAATTTTGAAGAATGGCATTGGGATTTTTTTTGTTTTTTTCTAAGCAGCTCTTTAGACTCTATGTACATCCCCTATCACAACAAAGAAGGTCTCTGGACGCTGCTTAACAGAAGATATTTTAAACAGTCTTTGTAGACCTCCTTCTTAAACCTCATAGCACTCATGTAAGAAAAATAGCTAAAATACTCATATAAAGTACCACTAAAACTCAGTCCTCAGAAGTATTTCTCCAGCAGCAGTGTCCCAATCTGTAAAGATTTGCTTGAAGCCACACAGAAAGGAATGAGACTTATGCAAAGTAGGAGGAAAGACCCAATCTGGAAGGTGTTTGTAGCTTACACACGGCTCTGTAACGAGGCACAGACAGTGAAGCAGGATGAAACGTACTCTAGCACAGACAGCAGTCCCACTCTAGCCTTGATCAACACAAGCCATTGTCAATGACTGAGAAAAAGACAGGATCCTTTTCGTTAAGTTTTTAAAGATCAGGCTTGCCAGTGGCCATAAGAAAGGCCACAGAAATCTCACCTTGGAAGAAGATAGAGGTGTGACTTGCTAAAACACTTTCTAGTCCCCTGAATTTTCACAGAAAATATCTGGAGGAGACCATAGCACAGAAGACCACAGCACATCTCTTTGAGCATGGGGCTTTTCCTTTGCAACATCTCTCAGCTCAGGTCTCCCATTTGTAACTTTTTTCCCTTCTCCACACCCCCATGGCAACCTGGGCCTGCAGCACACTTGGACACTAACTACTGTTCAATACCACAGTAAGAAGTGTTAGAATCATAGAATGATTTGGGTCAGAAGGGCCCTCTAAAAATCATCTAGTTTCAAAATATCAGACTCCTGCAAGATGCCATTCTCTAGAAAAAGTGGAGATGAGAGAGTCAGAACTCATGCCCAGAGTAGCTTCCCTCAGTCCCTCACTGCTCTCCTGATACTACTACTCATTGCTACTACTAGGGATTTTCTCTTTTAAATTTGAAACCAGCCCATTACAAAGGCTTATTGTTTAATTCTAGGTTATTCAAGCCTCTTTGAAGATACTTTTCAGCAATGAAAAAATAGCTCCGGTCTCCCCAGCTGCTTTTAAAGCCACCACTGACAGTTGTCCCTGCCTTTCCTCTGAGGATTTCCTCTTGCAATGTTTTCCTCCCCTGCGTAATTCTCTTCCCCAGGCTAACCTTTCTTAAACAGAACTTACTTGAGGGAATCTACACAATTAGACATTTAAATAAATTAGGCTGATCGACAGGAGGATTAAGCCTAGCATATTCTTGATTGCAGACACAAACACTTAGCTGGAATAAATATCTGCCTCATAAGGACTTGCCAAGGCTTAATTAGTTGATGTTTGTGAAGAGCTTTGAATACATGAATACGCTGTACCTGCACTGTTATTCTCTCTACTCCTAGTAATGAAGGCTTCAAATTTGGACATGGCAAAAACAAGGAGGACAGATGGGGACTGTGACTCAAGGCTACTGGGGACCACAACTGCAGGAGAGGACAGTGATGTCTGTCAGGGCTTTGCTCTAACTAAACATCACTGCTGCTCTGTGCTCATGAAGCCTCTCATACCTCTGCAGAATGGCAGCAGCCCTTGACCTCCAGACCTCACACCAGGACTTTTTCCCACACCAGAACCACACCAGCATCAGAACAGCATGAGTGAATTCTGGATCCCAGTTGTCCTGCACCCTGTTCTCCAGCATTCTTCCCAGGAAGGAATTCTGGTTGTTTGTGCTTTTAAAGAAATGCCATTCACTAAGTCATTAAGTCACTCACTCCTAGTAAATAAAAAAAGTAGGGCTCATGTTCATGAACACCTTTGAGACTGTCCAAAGCCAGCACTGGTGTTATTAACAGCTAACACACACCTAGGAAATCTTCACATTAACAGAAAATGTCTGCACACCTCAACAATACAAAGGATCTCTTTTCAAAGAAGCATACATGAAGTGTCACCCTGAAAACCTAAATCTCTCTGGTTGTGTGGATTAAATACAGATTCAGTTTTGCAAGTTGTGTGCTTCATCAAAAAAGACTACACCTGAAAATCAGTAAAATAACTAAGTATATTAACTAATATACCAAATAAGTCATTTTTTCAGCTCACACAGAACTGTCTTACTCAGTTACAAGCTGCAAACATGTACACACATGTGAACTTAAAAACTTTAACAAACTCACAAAATATAGTTTGGACTGGCATAAAATATATATATATATCCACAGAATCCAAATCATTGTAGCCTGCCAGTAAGGAGGTTTCCAACTAAAAAACAAAACTGTCCCATCCTTACCTTTCCTCTTTCAGCCGATTTGACATTGAAAACAAATTGAACAAGTCAGCCTGGATGATTTACCTTGCCAGAATTAAGCTGCTGAATTCTTTGTCTGTCCACCTCCCAGAATTCTGTGATGTCCAAAAGTACATCCAAACTTTCCTCCTGATAAAGGCTGTTTAGTTTCCTGTACAGTTCATAGCAGCCCCATTAGTGATGCATTAAAGCAATGACATTTTGACACTATTTTTGCCAGTGCATTTTGAATAAGCTTAGGGTTTTTTTCTGCTGTGTGGAGAAGCAGTAACACTGGCAGTATTTTTCCTGGTCATTAAGGGATTTATTTGCACATCCTTGTTCATTTTCCTCATATATCCCGCTTCCTTTCCCCAGGTAACTCTGTACCTAAATAGAGAGTTTGGAAATTCTGATTTTATAACCTTACCAGTTATTAACCAATAATATATGTAAGGCTTCAGCTGTTAGGAGGAGTTTATTACTGTCACATTCTAACATCCAGCTCTAACTTCTGTCCCTTGAACATTAACTGTGTGAGTTATGAAAGCATGTAAAAATAAAATTCCATAAAATTCTCCTGTGGATGAATAATTGCTCAAAGTTACTTACATGGTGGAGCAATTTTGCTTTTATTTCTTTTAAGGGATTCTTCTCCTGTCCTGTCACTAGAAAATTATGATCCAGGTGAGATAATCTAGTGGTTGCCATAGTATCTGCTTAAAATCACCTAAGTAACTGGGGAACCACCACAGGAATGTTACACATTAGCAAAGGGAAAGATTTTTTATTTCACTGATAAAGCTCTGTTAGATTTGTCTAGAGCATTGATTTACTTAAGACAATAAAACATCTTGAAAAAAGCTATGTTTTCCTTCAGCTTTTCCTCCTCTAGTTTTATTTCCCACTTTTTTCTGTCAGAATCTTTTTTGTTTGTTTCAAATCACAAGGAGGGACTTAATATGGTGTCTCTCCCTCTTTATTTGAAGAAATAACACCTTACCAGGACACATGTTGGCTTTTAGCCAAACAGCCAACATGCTCCCATTTTCAATAACAATTCTGTGCTTTCATTGGAAATACTGGTCAATAATACATTTTTCATCCATCAGTCACCATGTGAACAATATTCTGTTTCCAGGCAAGCTGAAATTAATAAAACATATTCCACCCATTTAGTTCCAGCCTTATGCTAGGCACAAATGTTTTTTATGTCACAACATAGCAAGCTGGGTAGTTGCAAATGCTTAGGATCACAAAATTATACTCCTTTTGAAACTCCAGCAATAAGGTTTTCTCGACAACTTACCATAGGGGTTAACAATCATACACTTCCATTTTCTAGGAAAATCATCTTTATTGCTGGAATCCTTTATGTTAAACATTATCTAAAATGTTCTGTGCTGTAATTCTTCATGGGAAATGCCTTCTTATGGCTCAGTGGTTATCACTGAAATTTAGAAAGCTTTATAAAGACAGCAATGACAATGTAGGATTAACCTGTTATGATTCAATACATTTTCCCAGTGGTTATAAGGAGCACCCCCTTTTCAGACCTACACTCCTTATCCAGTCTAGAAATCTCACACAGCTCCTGTTGCAGCATCTGCTCAACCCTCCCAAGGTACTTCATGTTCTCACTGCACCAAACATTCTTACTGTTTTAATAGCTGAAACACTCTGGGAATAATTCCTGTATCTCTCTGGTTTTTAAAATGCTTCCAGCTCTTCATACCAGTTTCTGAATTAGGAAAATAAAATGTATTTCCAATGACAGTTTAAGGCTATTTGCTTTACTTTTTCTTATTTTCCAATTACTACTTTGTCAAAAGAGTTCTAATTTAAAAAGAAAAAAATCTGCTGAATTCAATGTCTGACTTTTATGATAATCACAAAAATTCATTGCACTGCTGACATCTGTCTTCAACTACTTCTGACACAGAAAACATCTGAATCCCACTCTTAACAGCAAAGCATTAAATCAGATTTAATTAGCTGTCTATACAAATTGTTAAAATGAGGGTGCAATAAATTTATGTGATTATCATAGAAGTCAGTCATTCCAAAGAGTTTACAGTTATTCTTAGAGTAATGAGGAGGCTGCAATGTCTTTAAGGACCAATATGCAATAAACTTTTCTCACTGGCAGCCACTTTATCACACATGCTCATATGCAAAGAAGTTAGCTTCTTCAAAAATAACATCAATATCCTAGATACAGTTTTATTTCCACTGCTTCAGACAATACTGCAGGCATCTGGGAAAATACCATTTTTAATAACAGAACTGAAATATACACATGCTATTAAGAAAGAGTCTCCTTTGAAAATGCCACTTTTGGAAAGCAACTCAATTTCAAATAGAATGCCTATTTCCACAAAGAAAGCAAACCTTTTTCTAAACGAACTTGAATTTTACAGAAAAAGTTTCAATGATAGGAGAAATCAGTCCTTTGTGCATTAAGCATAAGCGAAGCTAAGTCTGCTTGTCATGATCACTCTAACATCACAGCAAGTATGGCTAAACAATACAGGGCAAAAAAATTGTGGTAGAATAAATCTCAGCTCCAGTTCTGCAAAGACTTGTGCTGGTTTTAGTGGGATTATATGCAGCAGCAAAGAAAAACACATCTGTAAGTATTTAGAACAGGTTCTGCTATCCATATATGAAGGTACACACTGAAACTGCAAACCTTTTAAAACAAGCATTTCCCAGATACTTCACCAGAAGGAAAAAAAACAACCAAACAAACAAAAAACCAAAAACAAATTCAAAATACTTGGCCACACATTTGTTTCCTAATTTATTGGAAAGAACTGAAACATAACATTTACTGTATAATTTACCTTTATTGGAGATACACAGGAGGAATAACAGCTTTTCTGCTGAAGTCTACAATGTATTTTAATTTAGAAAATTACACCTTCAGCCTAGCTACAAATAAACCACGTTGGAGAACAAACAGTGCCATTATATGCTGTAAACCCAGTTAAAGTGCCCATAATTCCTTTCGGGAGCAAGAATGTCAACAGTAAAGTATTACTTGTGAACTTAGAAAAGACAGAAAAACATACGCCCAGAAACATAAAAAGCATTTTCCTTACATTGCTTAAATTAAAAGAAATCCAAGTGAAAGAAGGAATTACAGGAAAAATATTTAAGAATGATACTTACGTTTCTTTGGGAAAATCACTTTATAAGCACAGCAAATTTACTATATTTTCAAGCAGACTGTATATGTCCAAATCTGGGTGCTTGCCAAAAAGCAAGCAGTCAATTCCAG
Organism: Muscicapa striata striata; assembly: GCA_030060385.1. Classification (NCBI taxonomy): domain Eukaryota; kingdom Metazoa; phylum Chordata; class Aves; order Passeriformes; family Muscicapidae; genus Muscicapa; species Muscicapa striata. The sequence continues at coordinate 3,680,083 of JAREIS010000101.1, forward strand.
AAAGTTTGCTTTAACAAGAGGACCAAAACCCAAGAGCCTAAGCTCAAGAGGATAACATCCCATTATCCCCACAACATTCTACAGCCAAAAATGCAGTAACAGAGATATAGGAAATCCACCTATAATTCCAGTCAGACGCGAGGTGGAAGATTTGATGGTGTTTGAGTCCAGCTCTTCCACACAGCTGTAAAACAGCCTTCAATTAAGAAGGTCCCTGAATAAAAGAAATTAAAGTGTCTGTGTCTCAGAGGAAACAGTCTCGGCTGTATTGCCTTTCATCATGAGTCTCCTGGGCACATATTTTTAAATATTAGGAGACTAAATATACAAGCAATGACCAAATTCCCATTGTTCATTTTCAGGCAGTTATGCACCAGGCAGCATGAAGCACCATTTTTTTGCACAGTTTCACATGCCTAAACAGTTCCAAAATATTTTGCTCATTCCCATTTCTAAGGCCAGAATTTCCTGAAGAAAAACATAATATTATGTGAAGATTTCACCATGTTTCAATAATGAGAGTGATCCAAGGGGATAAGAGGCCAATGAGAGTAGGCAGTACACAAGTGATAGAAAATACATAGGTGAGGTCTAGGACCAATGAAATGCAACAGCATATTAGAAAGTGAAGAAGTTGACCTTGGTGGCAAGTGGAGGGGATATCCGGGGACCACTTTATCTTCAAGCACCTGGAACGCTAAAAAAGCAACTCTGTCTATTATGCACGTGTTTCACTACAAAATGAAATATAGATGATTCGATTCTATATGCTTGGATCTTTGTGCTTGCTTCAAGTCTGAGAAATATTACATTTAGGGCATGATAATATGCAAGCATGCTTAAAAGCTGCAACCAACTAAAGAAGAGCCAAGTCAATGATTAAAGATGATGGAGAGCCTCTGGTTTCTAAAAGGACACTATTTTTTGAGTAGTTAATATCAGATAGTAAAGAAACAACCCTGGAATAACTAGAACTTGATAAGGATCTCCACTATGAGTTAGGAACCAAACAACAGCTTTTAAGAGGCATGGAAGGATTCCTACTCAGCTGATTTGCTAAAGCTTGCAGTAAACAAACAGATTCTTGCCTTCTATCACCTTAGATCCAGCAAATTCTCTGGAAGTGGAACTTTACTGTTGAGGTCTGCAATAATTTGCACTTAGCTATTGGGGAGAAGGTTGTTTTTCTTGGTGATATATTCAGATCAATGTTAACATTTAAAGAGATGAGGACACCATAACTTGTTTTATTTTCAGTGGAATATAAAGCCATATGAGAGCCTAATCCATAAAGACTTAGGGAAGAGCAAGAAGGGATATTTCTTCTTCCTAACAAATCAGCAAGAATTTGCTCTGACTCTGTAATGTCCCCCAGCTTTGAGCTTCCTCAGACTTACTGTAGAGTAGGAAACCATTCAAGAAATGAAAACATTAAGGGGAAGATGACTCCAGAAGGCAGCAAGACAAATCTCAGGAAACCTCAGGAAGAACAGTGATAATCCTCAATCACAAAGTGTGAACATGGTTCTTATATTAGAAACCCTCTTACAGAGCATAAATATCAGGTCTGCATTGGAATGTCACACAGAGGGAAAAGCAAAGCCTGAGAAAAGGCAGTAGGAGATGAGAGGGGATTTTCACCATTTTTTGTCTTAGTCCTGCCTAATATTACTTTCAACACCAGCAAGCAAAGCTTGAGGCTGAGCTCTCCAAAATCATACGGGTTTTCATTGCTATAAGTAACATAAACCATAATGTTTGGTGACCTGGACTCCCTCGGTCAACACAGAGGCGGAGCAAGAACACTGGAAGCAACTAGAGAAAAGAAGGAATAATTAAGAAGGAGAGAAAGAAAGAGGTAAAAACCCTGAGAAGCACCTGGAAGCTTTTACAGCCTCCAAATTGAAGGAGGAGGGCCTAATGCCACATGTTTATTAGCAACAGTGACAAACCTGTGCCTCAGCACTACCACAGCAGCATCTGTACTTACAGGTGCCATGCAGTGACCACCTGGCACAGTCCATGTTTAGCCTGTCTGGAACATAGAGAACTCGAAAGAAAAACAAAATCATTGAAAAAATAACTATTCTTATAATCATTACAAGCAAATTCTCCATCTTCTGCACTATGAATAAGGCTGCAGACAGGTACTTAAAGGTGAAAAAGGCAACTTGTTACACAATCTCCAAACTTTCAGATTTCTTGTTGATTACATATTTTTTGTCACTTCAGACTTTATTCCTAAACAACTATATTAAAAAGAAGACAATTACAAAATATAGTATTGCCCATCAGAAGCTATTTTTCCACAATTTCCTATCCAAAATAGACATAAATTAACAGAGGATATATTATTACTAGCACTCAAATATGGTGTAATGCTTTTATAATACTAGGTTACATTAGGTTCCCTAAACTCAGGGAAGCACTTAAATCCATTCTTGTTTTCAGGAAAAGGAAAAGTTTTCCTGACTCAAAGACTCCAAAGCAGAAGTATAACATACCATATAGGTACCACTTGGGCATACAGTAAGGATTTTACTGGCTTGTTTCACCAATTCTTGAACTCCACAACAAGTCTTATTCCAGCAAGTATTAGAAATAAGCCAATTCAATTTAAAGTGCAATTCTCCTTCAAGAGCCAAGTGATCTCTACTTTTATGCATAATTCTTGCACAAAAGTCACAAGATGAAACAGAAACATGATGACAGCACCCTATACTTTTTGGTTATTCAGCAAGTTCACACAAAATATTAGCAGTCGCCAAAAATAATATTCTGGTTCATATAGTTGTGAAAATGTTCCACTAATTCTGAAATGTTTCTGACATTTCTCATTATGAAATACGTAGGCAGAGCAGCAGCTCTCCAAGTGTAAAATACCTCCCTTCATTTCTACAGGCTATGTATTCAATGCCAACAGCACTGATATTCTAACATCAATATTATTTGCTAGCCAATGGAACTTGAGAATAAAGAATTATAAAATTTAATTAGTTAAAAATTCTGAGATTCAAAAGCTGTTCTAGGTCATTGCCCCTCTCTGGGCTGTATTTTTTCCCCCTGCAGGATTTCTTTAAAACTGCATCAAATAAAAATATTAAAAACTACATGCAATAGAGCATCTGATGATGCTCTCCCAAGGAGACCTTTCCACAGCCAACAAGTTGTTTCTCCTCAAGCTGAATTTTAGTCTACTTTCACCCCATAGTACACAGCACCACCTTCTTGTAACAGGAACATCGTACCATCTATTACCCTAAACAACCAATGAAAGATGTTGCCAAGGGAGTTATCATAAAACATCAGATTTAGTCAATAAGGATTTGTATTCCCTCACAACTTAATAAATACAGTATTTGGCTTCTTATTCAATATATCCTACAGCTAAAGAATATATTTACTTTTTATTCTTCCTACTCAGTGGCTAGAAGGAATTAGTGAAAAGACTGTTTAAAGAATTAGTGCAAGATGTGTACGCAGACAGTTATGAAAACATTACAAATACAAAACTCCTGGAGGATATAATAAAATAGGATGAGAGAAGACTCACCACTAGTGTCAGTCACAGAAGCAAACATTTGTAAAAGATGTAAAAGTACTTAAAGAGAAGTACTTAAAGAAAAATTTATCTAGTCCCCACTGCTTTCAACAGAGAGACTGCCAGCATCAGAGGAAGTGGATATGAATTTGACCTCTGTCCTTCAGAATCTCAGAATAAAAAAAAAGGCATGGCAATAGCCACCAACAGCTACACATTAAATTCTCAATTCATTTAGAAAAAAAACCATAAATGATTTGTTGATCAATAAAAAGAAGACAAAATGAGCTTGAAAGATTTCATGCGTCCTCATCAACAACTTCCTTTCGGCGCTGGGCCCGGAAATGGCGCTCAATGTTTATTGTCACTTCCCTCTGCAAATTCCTGCTGTTAGTTTTCCCAGCTGTTCTGATCCAGGGGTGCTGAAGTACTTGACGTGCTGTGTAGCGCTTCTGGGGATCCACTATCAACAGCCTGGTGATGAGGTCTTTTGCTGCTATTATGGAGGAAATCAAAGGAGAGAGAGGTGAAGCAGAGTGGTGTGCAAAGGCACTCTAGGATGTGCAATCCTCTGCAATGTGATTTAGAATGACCCTGCTCGAGCAGGATGAAACACATCACCCACCAGGGTCACTTCAAACCTTACCCATTCTGTTATGGTGACAGTTATACCCACACAAAAGTCATTATTTTTTTCATGAGTTTTATCATGGTTTTTGTAACTATCCCCAGGAGCTATTCAAAAAACTGCAGTTAGAGTTAGTGACAGAAAATATTAAATCGCCATTATGTCATTCAGAAACAGAAGAGAAAGTGAAGGAAATTTAATCTCAAGTGTGCTGACGGCATCAGGCTAAGTGTTCACATTCACAGGAATGAACAGTGGGTATCTCATTCTTTAAGAGGCATAAATGTTGTAAAATGCTGTGGAACGTCTTCCTTAAAAGACTGTACAGGGAGAAAAGGAGTTTTAGAGTTTCTGATTTTGAAGAGTGCACAAAATACATTGTACTAGCCTGTGAGAAAGAAAAAACTACTACATATAGACCCCATTGTCAATAGGAAATTGACACTGCATTCTCCAGGACAAGGATTGTCATCTTTTGAGATTTTTTAAAACATCTTTACAATCTAACATAACCCTTGAGGTTATTTTGACACCTTTTTCTGCAGAGACACATAAATAAGATGAGGAAAATCCTTGCTTTTGCTTAGGAAGGAAAGAATTGACGACTTCATTAAAGCATTCAGAGCTAATATGCAGAAACATAGCCATCGATAGTACCAGAGGACTAAATTCACATTTAAAGCATTAAAGATTCACACAAGTTGATCAAACTCACTGCCCTGAAGAAAGAGTTTTTCCCACTTCAGGGAAGAAGACTGCCACTTCTCAGATTGGCTATAAGTGCAGAATCTTACCTGCAGAAATATTGTCCCAGTAAGGGGATAGGAACTCGTAGTGACCCAGCTGTATGATCTGAAACAGCTCCTCTTGATCACGGTCCTGACTGCGGAAAGGGGGGAAACCACAGAGCAGGATGTAAAGGATCACACCAGCTGCCCACATGTCGACTTCGAGGCCATAGCCTAAGGAAGAAGGGACAAACCATAAGTCTTATTTTATAAAGAAAACTCACAAATGTGAGGGAATTTCACATTGTTTCTTGGAAATAGAATGAAAAAAAACCACAGAATCTCTGCTCAGTTCCTCAAAAAGATGAGGTGAGCAAAAGAATGAGTGGCTGGTACATCACACTAACAAGCTGCCCGTTATTAGCTACAGCTCTCAGAGAGTCTGTCTTTTCCACAACGTTTCACAAACACTGTCTCACAAAGCCAGTGTCAACTGGAGACTAATTGAGAAAACAGAGCACATATTTCTAAAATAGCCATCCTCAGATTCTCTTCACAAAAGAACTAAGAGTGCCAAGTTTTCATTGAAATTGGATCTAACTGGAGATGTGCAACCCAGTTCCACAGAACAAAAACCAGAAATAGATTTGCTTGAGTCACCAACAAAACTGACTTCTTTCCAGGTCTGAATATTTTTTGAGATGAAATCTTCAAATTTCCTTGTGATATGAAACATGTTTTGAATTGTTACGTAAATTTAACATACATGTTCATAACAACTTTGCATCATCAGTGGCTTTGGAAAGTTGTTTGGATTACAGTAATGAAATGAGGCTGGCTACTCTTAGGTTGCAACATGAACTTTTGGTCATTTCCCGCCTTCAGCTATTATTATCTATTATATTTTATGGCTTATCTGCTTGGAAGTCAGTGATATATTAGCACAGACACTAATAATGCAAATATAACTGATGTCATGCTTCTGTTTGTTAAAAACTAGGAGGTTTCCCTTCCCAAACTGCACTGCTAGCCAACCTCCTACCCTGAAAAGATATTTCAGTAGGTTGAAATGTTCTGGACTATTTCCATTATTAGAAAGTTCAGCATAATTGAAAGATTTATTAAAAACTAAAAGTATAAATACTCACCTTTCTCAGCAAGTATTTCAGGAGCAACATACGTTGGTGTTCCACAGACAGTAAATATAGGTTTTGTAACCTGCTTAGCAAGGCCAAAATCTGCCAATTTCAGTGTAGTAGATTTATCTGCATTGTGCTGAACCTATATCCAGACAAAAAACAACAACAACAAAATATATATATATATATATATGTTTAGTCCAGATGCATTTTAAAACAGCAAAATATAAAGGAGGCAGAAAATTGAACAGGAGGGAGTTCTAATAATAGTATTAATAATGGAAACAGTCTTTAGAGCACGGTTCTTTTCCCCCACACACTAAAAGTGCATTTATTTAGGAGGAAAAGCAATTATGGAAAGAAGAAAACTTTGCTCTACAAACTCTGGCGCACTGCAATTTCCAAGAAATTAATAGAAGGAACACAAAAAATAACCAAGAGTCAATTAAATATTATTATTTCCTCTTGAGAAAATAAACCGTTCTTTTTTCCTGGGAAAGCAAAGAAGAATGCTGTGAATATCTTTATGCTTGAATGCAATGAGCCCAGGTAAACTACTGACTTTGTGTTTTAGCCACAGGTAGCAACTAAGTACCACACAACTGCTTAGCCACTCAAACCCCATCTGCCCACAGTGGGATGGGAAGGAGAATCCAAAAAAAAGAGTGTGTTGAGATAAGAACAATTTAATAATTGAAATAAAAGTATAATAATAATAACAAAGTAGGAATGGTAACTATAATGAGAAGGGGGATGGGGAGAGAGAGCGAGAGCAAGAGCAAGAGAAAGGAATAAAACCCGAGAAAATCAAGCACTGCACAATACAATTGCTCACTGCCCACTGCCCTCCAGCCCAGCCCAGATCATTCCCCACCGCAAACCTGCAACTCCTGGCCAGCTCTCCTCAGTTTATTTACTGAGCATAATGTTCCATGTCATGGAATATCCTTTTGGGTCAGCTGCCCTGGCCATGCTCTCTCCCAGCTTTTGGTACACCTGCTACCTGGCAGAGCATGGGACACTGAGAATTCCTTGACTTAGGATAAGCAGTGCTCAGCAACAACCAAAACATCACTGTGTTATCAATGTTGTTTTCATACTAAATGCAAAGTACAGCACTGTACCAGCTAAAACCAAGACACATAGAAAGTGTATCTCCATCATATTAGTCTAACAACAAAATAAAAACCAACAAAAGCTTTACGTTCTTTCCAAATTACTCTGCTGTCGCTGTCTGAGGGTCTCTTTAGGCGTGAGACCTCCTCGGATGGACATGTAGGTGGTTTGGGATTCAGGGTTTTTCTAAAGCCGCCGAAGAGAGACTGCAGGAGACGATCTTCTGTTGTTTCTCATGGCTGTTTATTATATCTTATCTACAAAGTGTCCCAGCCAGGCTGACACAGGTCCTCTCTACAAGGCGACCATGATCAAATGCTCGCCTGGGAGAGGCAGGACCTATCTTTTATACTCTAATCTACGTCTTCAATATTTACAATTACCTTCCAATACAGCACAACCTTATTACACTGTCCAGTTTTGTCCCCATCCAATCTGTGGCTGCCAGCATGTCATCCAACATGGATGGCACAGAGAAGAAGGAGGAAGTGGCACACCACACCCCAAATCCTCCATGCTGACCACATGGCCCTTATCATAAACAATCCAAAAATCTACTTATTCTACATTCTAATACTCTAATTTACACTTTACTTATTTTTGTGACTTGTAATTCTTCCTGCAATATTGGCAGATTTTCCCAAGGAGCTAAATCTAGCCCCTGAGGCTCTTGGGCATAACTTGGGGGTCTCAGAGGGGTCTGCCAGGGGGATTTGAGACCCCCAGGGAAGCCAGGGAAACGCCCTGGACTCCCACACTCTGCTACTCTACCTGCTGCCCTGAAACTAGATTAGTAATGGTCACCACACAGCAAGAGCTGTAGAAATAGGTCCATGCAGAATGACCCCCTAACTGGGCCTTTTCAGCAGTTCTCATCTCCTACATCCTCCGGGAAAATAGTCAAAATACCTTCTCCAATTCTAATTTTGTATGCAGGGGTCTTTAGCATTACTTTATAATGCAGTTAATGAAGAGTTATTTTAAGAAATGAAGTATGCTAATGACACTGGGATCAAGCAGACCCTCAGCAAGCTGGCAGGCAACACCAGGCTAAGTGATGAGTTTGACATGTCTGAAGGACGGGATGTCATCCAGAGGCAGCTGAACAAGCTCAAGAAGGTTCAATGAGGAAAAGTGCAGGGTCCTATATTTGAGCTGGGGCAATCCCCGGTATCAATAGAGACTGGGTTATGGGACTGAGAGCAGCCCCGTGAAGAGCAATTTGTGGTAGCTGGTGGATGAAAAACTGGAATGAGCCAGCAATGTGATTTGCAGCATTCTGCTTTGCAGAAAGCCAACCATATCCTGGGCTGCATTCAAAGCAGTGTGGCCAGCCAGGCAAGGGTGGTGATTCTGCCCCTCTGCTCTGCTCTGGTGAGAGCCCACCTGCAGTGCTGCATCCAGCTCTAGAATCCCAGCTCAGGAAGGACACGGACCTGTTGGAACGACTCCAAAGGAGGGCCAGGAAAGAGGGATGGAGCACCTCTCCTGCGAGGAAAGGCTGGGAGAATTGTGGTTGTTCAGCCTGAAGAAAAGAAGGTTCCAGACAGACCTTACTGGGGCCTTTCAATAATTAAAGGGGTCTTAAAAGCAAGATGGGGACAGGCTTTTTAGCAGGGCCTGCACTAACAGGACAAGGGACAATAACTTTAAACTGAAGGAGAGCAGATTGGGACTAGATACTAAAAAGAAATGTTTTATGGTGAGGGTAGCAAAACACCGGTTGCTCACAGAGGTAGTGGAACATTCTGTCCCTGGGAACATTCAAAGTCAGGTTGGACAGGCTCTGAGCAGCCTGGTCTAGTTGAGATGCTCCTGCTCATTACAAGGGTTTGGGCCAGATGACCTTTAAAGGTCCCTTCCAACCCAAACCATTCTAGGATTCCATATTGAAAAGCCAAGTCATAAACAATGCAGCAGTACAATTAAATAAATCAGTATGCTTAATACTAACGACTGACACTCAAGTATTCTTTGAGAGGTAAAAAAATTCATTAATTTCCTTTAAATGAAAAATTGCTTGTCTGTCTGGGGGACAGATCAGCAGCTAAAATGTCTACAAAAAAGCCAAGCAAACCTGGACTTAGTTTTGAATGGACAAACCAGAATATAATGTGACAGGTAGACTCCATGCTTTAACAACTCATATTTTGCCATCAGACGTAACTTCAGAAAGCCAAAATTCAGGATGGTCTCTATTAAAAGATAACTAAAAGCACTGATGTGACAAAATTTGCTCTTATACATAACAGTTGACTAATACCCATTAATCATCATTAACAAAATGGGTTTGGACTTTTTGGTGGGTTTTTTTCTTTTTTTAGGAAACAAAAAGTATTGCATTACAAAATAATACAGTAAAGCCTAGTAATCCCTTTTCACCTTCTTTATACAAAATGCACAAAACTGGGAGGAGTGACTGATGCCCCAGAACACTATATGGCCATTTAGAAGGATCTCAACAGACCTGAGAGACAGGCAAGACAGAACCTTTTGAAATTTAACAGACAAGTGTAGAGTTCAAAACCTGGGAAGAAATAACCCATGCAGCAGTACAGGCTAGGGGCTGACAAGGTAGAAAGCAGCTCTGCAGAGAAGGAGCCAGGGCTCCCAGGGGACAAGAAGTTTTCTGTGAGCCAGCAGTGCCCTTGTGCACTCTTCTAGTTTTCATTAAGTAAAATATTTTGGGGTTTTTTTCCCTGATCTTCCATGAAAAAATATTTTTCAGTATGGAACTGAAAATAAAGTTTACTACAACCATGCAGTAAAAACTTCTGCAAGAAGAAGCTAAAATGCCACAGCCATTTTCTCTATTATATTAGGCCAACTATGTGACAATCTTTTGCCATCCTGCGCTGTGGACATAAACTGACAAAAATGACAAAAAATTATAAAATCATCACTTGCTTTATAGAACAACATCTATCTATAGAATTTATATTCTAACAATAGGAGTAATAGTGGCAAGATGTTACAAAAATTCACAATTGAAATGCTCAATTTTATATGCAATATGAAAACATGAGTGTGAATGTATTTTCCTATTATATATATATTTTTTAAAATTATATGAGAAAAGCATGTCACATGGAATTTCAATTACCCTGCATGCTACTATACTAAGACAAAAATACTGAAAGGTTTATAAACATTTTTAGAAAACAGCAGGGTGGTGGAAAGGGTGGACAAAACACAGTGGTCTTAATCCCAGTCCCAAAATCTTCAGGAGATTTCTTGCTTTGTAAAATGCACTGTTGCACTTTTTCTTTTCTCAAGATGCCAGACTCCTAATCTCCCATTACAGCACAAGGTGGCAACACAGCACCATCTGTACTTTCAGGACAAAACCACTGAGCTTCCAGTTTACTTAACAATGGAGCAGGTAGGAACAGCAGGCACGGTGGGTATATTTTCACAGCTTGGTGACAATCACTTCAGAGACAGTATGTAACCTGTCAGCAAGCCTGGAAACCTCAGCCCAGAACTTCTCAGCAGCTTCACTTACACTGTGCTAAGAACAACTCAGTCAGCTCAGAGAATTCCCTTCATCCCCAACTTCCTACTGTCCCATCTACTTTTCCATTACTTAGCATCACCTTAAGCATGCAAATATGCTTCACTGTAGAAACAAAAGCTTCTCATGTTCTTTTTAATCATTCCTAAGGCCAGACTACTTCCTCATAGCAGTACTGCAGAAATGCACAACCTGCTCAAGAGAAATCTAAACTCTGACATCCACAATATATATTCCATGCAATGGTGAGAACAAAGCAAAAATAGTGCTGCCTGCCTATAAACTTAATTGAGGTAAGAAAGACCAATAAACTTCAATACATTTTCTATAGACAGCCAATTTAGGCCATACAAGTACTTATGTCCTTCAACTGCCAGCATCTGGGGGTCTTGGACTAAAGGCAGTCAATTTCACACTACTTACTCAAATAGAGATGACATGTCAGAATATTAGAATATTGTCTGAGGATTTCTAGCTATCCCAGCCATACAATCACAAGATTATAATATAAAGCCAAATTCATCTTCAAAAGGAAAAAAAATAATCTTTCTCCCTCTCTCCTGTCTGGCGATGCCTCCCAGTACTTAATGCTCTTGTTTGATTTCGTATCTACCTTGTGAAATCCATCAGTGTGTTTAAGATGATGATTTACGACATTAATATTTCTGTGTAGGCACATACATGTATATGGTAGCACAGATTGTTCTTATGGACATCATGAAAGCCAGTTAGCACGTGACATTGTGTATATGGGAAATACAGCTTAATAAAAATTACTGCTTACACATTTGAGTTTCAGACATCCCTTAATGCTAGCCAGAAGAATCTCTATGAAAATTCTGAAATTTATGACAGGTAAGTGGTTAAACAGGAGTTTGACTCATATGCACTCAGAAAATTTGCAGTGCTTTGTATATATGTAAATAGTGTCAGAAAATGGATAGTCCTCTGTATATATGTAAATAGTGTCACAAAGGAAAGAAAGGCTACACTCAAAGTTCTCATACATGCATGAAAACCTGAGAGATAGAAAAAGGGGCAGGGGCATAAACTCAAATGCATAAAAATCTATAACATTTATGAAGATGAGTGTTGAAGAATTACCACATTATCGTGTGAGGGAAATGCACAAGGAGATGAATACACAGCCACAAATTGAAAAGAGCCCTCTCCCTTCCTCCTAAAAGGAGGTGATTTTATGTCTTTTACAACATGAAAAAAACACCACCACATTTTGGGCGTTAATTTCTCACTCTCAAGTGAAGAAATGCCAGCAGCTGTAGAATTAAACAGTCCCTTACCTAAAATCTTGCCAGTAAATCTTGTTCCATGAGGTAGCATGAAAGAAGTGACTGGCCTCATTTATGAGACCAAACACACCACATTACCCATCCTCAGCAGCAAAGTTTTTCTTGCTGAACAGCTAGTCCTAAATTAGGTGATTCTGTTAGCAGATGGGAGGGAGCTGTATGTAGCAGCTGTCTTCACACCAGCTGTCAAACAGATTTTGTTTTTGTAGAACAAGTCTACAGAACTTCTGCCTCACAGCTATGCTGGAAGGAGCTGATCAATGTGGGCAGACAGTAGTAAAAGAGGGAGGGAAAAAGCAGAAAGGATGATGGTGTCCTGGTACAAAAGTTTATAACTAGAGGACAGTTCCATAAGAGAAACTGAAGTGCACAGAACTAATAGCTAAAACCTTCGTCATTAATTTTACAATTTCCTAGACATCAAAGTATATTTCTACCTTTTCTTCTGTGGGGACAGAAACTGCTTGCTTTCTTTCCCCAGTTGCTTATTTTCATGAAACTTAGTGAAATTTTTTTTCCCAGACTGCTGCTTCTTTGTCATCTCTTATGACAATTAGCCAATGTGTTTAAAAGTCAGTAGGAACAGGGTTAGATTCTCACAAAAAGCAGGCTCAGAGTAGACATACATGTTTCCTTAGTAAAATAGACAAACGATCCTTTCTCTTCCATTTCCCATTTTCTTGAAGGGGAAAGACCTTCAAAGGTCTGACCACCTGACCAAAAGAAGGTCCAAAGTAGGACAAACAAGTCATACCTATATTTTGATTTCTGTGTACAAAGTCCAGGTAGACTAATTTAGATTTAAACATCCTCACTGTAATAAGAGGTATTCCACAAACAGGGATATCTCTACAGGATGCCGGAACTTGAAGCGCTTTGCTTCATCTCCTGATAAAGCTCCATCAACAGCCAATGAACACATGAAATTTGCTTCAATACTGTTTTTTACTGTTCAACACTGGCTGATGGTAAGATTAGTGGCAGCTCTCCTTCCTACCTTGCTGCCGCAGAACCCTAAACAGACAGAGGCAGCACACTAAAAAGACAGAAACCCCAGAATCTTGCTCAGATGGCCTATATTTATAGGACTACTTACTAGCAGGTGACCTATCCAATACTATCAGGACCTTATATACTCATTTGAATGTGAATAGACTTGCTTTTCAAAAGGATTCTTTGTGTACATGGTATCTAATACTGGTGTGCACAGAAAACTAACAGCAAGTTGAAACTAGAACAGGTAAAATTTTATTTCCTGCAGTGTTTAGGTAACACTGCTCTTGTATGACAAAGTATCTACAGTCTGGGAGCTGTTCTGTCCTTGAAAAACATATTCTGACTTTCAGAATGGGCAACAAGATTATTTCAGAGCTACTGTCCAGCATTCTCTGTTTCGCAGTTCAATGAACTAAATGTGAAAACAACTAGAACAGACCTTTATCTTGCCCTTCTTTGCTTATCTACATCACTGTGATGATTATGCATTATAGATGGAAATGAAGCATCAGATCTCAGGTGTTTCACATGCACTAGCTTATTTTCAGCAAACAGGAAGGAGCAGGACCTAGTTCATAATGAAAAATCAGCTTCTGGAAAAAGCCATGCAGTTTTATGTGAAGTTTTCTTCAAACTTTGTGCAAACAAAGCACAAAGGCAGGGCCTACAAGCCCACTTCTTCCTGCAAACCAGCCAGTTGCATTCGCTACATTCAGAGTTGCATTCATTCTTTTACTTACACAGAGATCACATATCAAAGATTTTCGTGAAAGTAAGCAGGATTCATAGCAGGACCTAATGAAGATGCTATTGCCTAAAGGTTTGGGAGCACACTCTTCCAGCCAAGCCTTGTGCAACCTCTGCATTATCCTTGAGGCTATACTGCTGCTTTTCTCCAGAAATTCACACTGATCTCTGTGCAAAATTAATTCTCTTAAAAGCACTGAATGACCCATAGGACTAAATAATCTAATACTTTTTTTGTTTGGCTAACCATGAACTTCCACAAAAGCTGGTAAAATCCAATTTGTTAGAGACTGGCAAATACTTGCTATTTATCTGTTTATTAGGAAGTCTGGAACCCTAATACAAGACTGTAGCACACACTTAGCAAGGGAGAGGTGTTTACTGTTACAGCTTTACAATGGGTATCTTGTGAAGTGTCAATACTACAAACATTTCTATGTATATTCACACATGTCAGTAACTCTATTGACTTCAGTACTGGATGCCAAGAATGCAGCCTCAGAAATTTGATGGAAACAAGAATTTTTCTCTTTGGCATGAAGTTACTATTTGAGCTGAGTTTAATGCTGTATTCACCAAAACATTTTACTATCAGATTATTTCAATCAACTGCATAATACTTCTGCTTCTAAGCAAAGAAAGTGTCACAAGATAGAAATCACTACAGTAGAGGACTAGCATACCTAAAAGTCAGATGCTAAGTAACAGGTCTGATTTCTGAAAAATGCAAATGCTCACTACCCCTGAAAGTCTGATAATTTTTACTTGAATTTCGTTCTGCAACCACTGCTATCTGCAATGCACAGCAGATCTGTATAAAGCAAACTGCAATTGTAACTTCACTTCAAAATTGTACCCATTTTTCCAAACAGTCCTGCCACAGCATATTATTTTTGCATGAGATTTGCTTAAAACAATTCAAAGAACTGTAATTTAAAGGAAAATAAATTCAATTTGTGCACAAATGCAAATGTTTGACAATACTTACCAAAAGATTCTCTGGTTTGAGGTCCCTATGGACAATGTTCTTGCTGTGAATATAAACCAGTGCTTCACACAGATCAGTGATCATGACAGCAGCATCATGCTCTGTGAACTTCACACTTTCTATGATTGCATCAAATAAGTCCCCTCCTGGGACATACTCTAAGATTAAGTAGATCTCAGCTTCTGTCTCATACACCTCAATTAAGCTTACTATATTGGGATGAGAGAGATTCCGTATAATCAGGATTTCACTTTCCATCATGTCCTCCTTCCCTTTCAGCTTGGATTTATCAACAATTTTCATTGCATAGATCTGATTGGAATCACAGTGGCGACATTCCTTCACCACTGCAAAGTTCCCATCCCCAATAGTTCTACCAATCTCATAGTGTTTTTCCACATCAGTTCTGCTCTTAATGGCATACCTCCGACTTGTGCTTTCCAATCCCTGAGCTTTGTTGTCTTCTTTATTCACTCTGGGCTCCCCTGTTTTTTCTTGTCGAGTCATGTCACTCTCTCTACATTTGGCATTCCCCTCTCTTCTGGCAGCTTCCTCTTTAGCCCTTTGTCCCTCTTTGCCCTCCCTATATGTTTTAGATATTTTCTCAGCATCCCACAGTGTGTCTTTCTTTAGCCAACCACTTTGGTTCATTACACAGCTACTTCCATTATCTTCCTTCTCTTCATGAGATAGCTGGAGCCCTTCTACAGCATTCTTCCTGAATTTTGCTACTTCCTTCCTATAGTTTTCATGCTTCTCTACATCCCTTACTTTCTTAGTGCTCCTTTTTTGCTTCTCCAGCCCTTTATTAACAATCCTATGTAGCGGCTTCCACATCCTCCTACTGCCATTATCTTTCCAGCCAACTTCCTCACCCTCCAGACAAGTTTCAGGGGATTTTCGACAGTTCCTGGCTTTTGTATTTCTTTCTACATGGTACGTCTGACATGCACCTGTGTTCAAGTCTCTATTCTCAAATAAGGCCTCAGCCTGCCTTTCCCTCCATAACTTTTCTCTGGCCTGCCTTTCCTGTTCGCATTTCTCACATCTCAGCACCTCCTCTGAACTCTCCTCTAGGCCTTCCTCAGAACTCCTCTCATGGTTAAGGTACCTTTCACTTTCTCGTGTTTTTCTAGAAGGTTTCACTCCATGTTCACCACCCCATCTCTCTCTAGTCCACTTTTTTTTGGTTCTCATTTTTTCCTCTTGCTTTGTCTTGGCTTGACTTTTTCCTTCATGTACAGTCACCAGCTGCGAAGACAAGCCATCACTGCAGTTCTTGGCCATTTCTGTCTCATCAAAGCCACTGTCTACTTTTGAGGCCTTATCATACAGCCTGCTCTTCAGTTTTTGGGACTGCTCCTCATTCTGCTGAATGGCAGCACTGGCAGCATAAGGATTTTCAGGATAAAGTTCTTGCAATACCACCTCCAGGTCCTTGAAAGTGAGGGGCTCCCTCCCCATAGCTATGAACGCATCACCTTCCCTGAAGAACTCAGAAACACTTTGGAGCTCTCTGCCTCTCAGATTGTACAGCTTTCTCACACGGTCATTCTTCCAACGAGGAAATCCTAGAGCTTCTGAAATGTCAGCCATCAGCTGCTCAAAGGTCTTGACTGATCTCCTGTTGAGAAGTAAGGTTATCCTCCTGAGTGTGCGTCCCCCAGGTTTCACCACTGTAATTATCCTTGGCTTCAAAGGACTGTGCTCTGAATGTATCGTGTGAAAACGATTGCAGGGACTGAAAAACTTGTGGCTGCTTTCACCCAAACATGGTTTTCCATAGTTTCCACGACCAACAGGAGGACAAGTCCCATGTAGTTTCTTCCCTTTTACTTTTGAGTCTGCATTGTGTGGTGAATGGTCCAACAAGCCTTGGCGTCCTAAGGCAAACAAAAAGCAGGAATATTAATCATTTTGCCTCATCAGACTTCCTGCAGCAATAGTTTTCTACATGTCAGTGCAGGTGACCTCAGATAGTAAGGGTAGGTGACTTCAAGGCTCATAAAGAATTTTAACTACCACTACGGAGTATCTCCACATAGTTGCAACCACAAACATTATCAAGTTTGTGAGAAAATCTAAATTCATTTTTTTGACAGGGGAATGTCATTAAAAAATAATAATATTGAACACAAACAGATCTTTCTTCTAAATTCTTACATCTTTCAGCAGGATTGCATACAGATTGTTTAGTATTCTCTTATTAATATATCTCCCATAAACTCACTCAATTCCTTTCTGAACCCAATTGCAATTTTGGCCTCTGTAAACCCTGTGGTGACAAGTTCCACAATTACAATGCATGAAGTAAAATAAACTAATTACTTGAGTTTTAAAACTACTTCCAGATGGTACTCTGTGTGCAACCTTACATTTTTACAAATAATTATCTCCTCTTCATTTTCCCTGGACCTACTATAACAAATTAAATAAATTATTTTTTAAAAATATTACTTCTGATATAATTTTTACAGTCATTTTATAGGTCATCTAATAGTAATGCAATTTAATCTTTTGCCTTAAAGAACGGCCATCTTAGTTTTGTTTGATAATTGGAATCATGGTTTTCAATACTTTGGGTTGACTTTTTGATTCTAAAAATTAATTTAAATCACACACAGTTCTGAGTATTCTCTGGGGACATTGACATTTCATCTTAGAACATCATCAAAGAAAATGGCACCATTTGTTATGGGCAATTGTGAAAAGGAAGAACTGAAAACATAACAATGTTTATGGACAAACCAGGCTATGACATAATTCCCTGTCTACCAACTACCAACCAAGTTAAGAATAAAAGTGTCCCCCCAAAAGTATTCTGAACTGTTGTACTTTCTAAGATTAAAACCTGCTTACAATGCATTTATTTTCAGCTTCAAGAAATAAACTTTCAGAATGAGATCACAGTGTTTCCAACTCCATTTAATAGCTTTGCTCTTCAGTTGGGAACAAACATTCAATATATATGAACTAACCGGACCAGGACAAAAGAAAATAGCCAGAATGGTTAACAAATCATTACGACAAAATTTCTGTAGACCAATGGCTTATCTCTCAGAGAATCAGGTCCATTTTCATACATTACTATGATTCCATAGTCACAACGCAGTGGCCAAATCTTCAAAGGAAAATCTGCACATATCAGCATTTCTCTTGGTGTTAGGTTCATGCCTTTGGGTTTCAAGTGCAAGAGAAGCCATTTTCGGTATTTCATGCTACATACTTTTATTCGACCTTTTCATCAAGGCATAATAGAGTGAAGGAGAAATACACCTCACCTAGAACAACAAACAAAAGGGAAAACTGCAGAAGTGCTGCAGCAGAGCATTCACTTGCTCTGCCTCAAAAAACACCCAATAGGCCAGGGCTTGAGTGTGGAAAGTACATAAGGAGACACCACTATAAAATCCACTCTGCTGTTGGTTCTGCTTGATGCAGGATGATGTATACTTCTTAGTTGTAATACTCCCACCAGTTAAGCACTGTGTGCCCCCAGCATGTCCCTTAACTTTTGGCTTCATTTTCTTCCCCTGCCAAATGAGATAGATGCTTCTTCTCCAAACAAATATTACAAAGAAGCCCAGCTCTGGCACGCTGATTGAAGACGTAAGCATTATATAAGAGCTACGTGTGACTAATGCTTGGTGGCTGTACAAGTTATTTGTCTTCATTCTGCTTTTTAAGGATGATGTCCTGTTATCAAAAGATGACTACATACATGCTAGTGGTTTTTCAACAGTCACGTATTTATATTCCACCCAAAATAAAGCTTGCTGTGAATGGAGGAAAAAAAATCAGCTGTAATAAATAGTTCTCTGAAATACAAACCAACTCCACAACATGTTAGTTACCAGGAACTGAGGAAGCTCTGAATTTAACCAACATTTCCAGCTTCTTGCGTACTCACTGTCATCAAAGCTTTATTTTGTTTAGGGGAACAGTGAGTGACATTTTTACTGCTTATAATATTGGTACAACATTGTTGGGGGTTGGGTTTTTGTTCCTTTACTGCGTGAGTTTGGAGAATTTTTCCCATTGTGATGCGGGGCCTGCCGGCTGCACCCAGGGTCTTGTGACGGCCCTGGACAGGGCCGGTAGGTGGGAGCGGGCTTCCGGAGGGGCACGCGGGCTTCCGGGCGGGGCTACTCAGAGGAGCACGCGGGCTTCCAGAGAGGCACTCATATTTCCGGAGAGGGAGGGGAGGAGAAGGGACCCCCGTCTGCTCCGCACGTGGTCAGAAGGCAGGAGAGCCGGACGCCTGTGGTCAACTTCCCTGCATCTGTCCTGCTTAGCCTCCTACCTCTGGGAATACAACTGGTCTGGACACAACGGTGAGAGAGGAGCCTGTTCCCACCTGAGCCCAGCCCGGCCGCGGCTCCTCCCCTCCACCTCCCTCGCTCCTGCCTGCTCTCGCAGCTGTGCCGGCCCTGCCACGTGTTACATCCCCGGGAACAGATACAGACCGAGTGCGTCGGTGGCCAAAGAAAAGGACTGGAACTGGGTTAATTTCTTCTGTTTTTGTCAGTAATTTTAATAACTGCTGTTGTTTTCTATCCAACCTGTGCAGTTGGATATAGTAGTAAAAGAGCTGTTACTTCTACCCCTTATCTCTGCCTTGAGTCCTTGATTTTCAAATTCACTATTTCAAGAAAGGAGCTTCTGCCTTTTGTTGGCAGGCACCTGTCCGAGAAACCAGGACAAACATAAAAAAAATGGTGCACTAATAATGACTTTTCCCAAAGATTATGTTCCTCCCAGTTATGCTGTTACTATCATACCTTTTCATAAACCATGGATTTTAAGTACTTTTTGATTTTTTCAATTAGCCAGGCATCAATTACGTTTCCTTTCTTCACTAAATTGGCTAAGCCTGAAGGAGAAGACAACTTACTTTTTAGTTCTGTAACTAATGGAATAAGAGCAATTTTATGTCATTATTAACAATGATAAAGGAATGCTTTGTTCTTTTTAAGCTGACTTGATTCCTAGCCAAAAACACTTTGACAAAAGCTGCAAATTGATATATAACAATGTTTGCTATAAGAGTAGAATTGCAAATTCTTCTATGATGAGAAATGAACTGCTTAAATCATTGCATGAAAGAATCTTCTAATATTTTACAAGAAAAAGGGAAGTGTCAAATTTTGTCAAAGTAGTGGTCATAATGACTTTTAGTTAGATATAATTAAAATTCACTTCAGTTGCCTGTTACGACTATTTCAGTCATAATTTCTGTTATTTTCCAGTTATGCTATATTTAACTGCTACACAAGAAGCAAGGCTCAATCTGTCAGGAAAGTGCATATGCTTAAATCAGTAACAAGCACTTCTAGAAAGCCTTCAAAGGTCACTCACATACCCAAATCCTATAGCTACAATTTATATAGCTTCAAAATCTTGTTTCCATATTTATATACAAGTGCGAAAAGGAGGAAGAGGGAGGTGGTATGAGAAACACACTTCAATGAGTTCAAGCACTAGCAAATTATACATCTGCGAAAAAAATGTGTTTTTTTCTTTTGCTGTCCTCCTGAGAGCTAATTATTATTAAATATAAATATTCCTTAGAAATATGGATTTCAAGATGGAAATCAAGATGGATTGATGAGTGTGTCTGTTTTATCTGTATGCACATCTATTTATATATTCTAGTGTATTATGGATAATCAATGGTGCAGCATGGCCAAGGAGGATGCTGAGGCTGCTGCTGTGGACAGGCAGGGGTGAGGCAGCAGAGCTAGTCAAAGGCACCCTGTACACCACTTAAACTGTGCACACGGGCACAGGGAAACAAAAACTAGAATCCACAGAGCAATACAGACCTCCACATGATGAAGACATGATGGTCAAAAACTGACACTAACTTTCTAGAGAAGCATGGAGAATGGAACAAACTAGGATTTGGGGGCTCAAACAGGTAGCAGAAACAAGAAATTCAACATCTATGACCAGAGCACAGGTATTCCCTAGGGAGAAAACGTATTTCCCTGCAGGGAGCACAGCCTGCATGATTCATTTTTTAATTTTACAAATCACTTGTGATCATCACAGTCCATCCCACTGTGGGGGTGGGAAGGGTGAGAAAGCATGGGGAGAAATCACAAAAATGTCTCTAGAAGACATTTCCTTGGAGTGTTTTAGATAATATTCTTGGACATGGAGTAAAATTAAACGAACCTTAAATTAATCTTAAATTACATGAGACTTAAGCTCTGAAGAAGTTGTGTATACAGAGCATCAACACCTCTATCTTAAGGAATTGCCAGGCTATACCAGCTAAATCAGCAGAGTAACAGGCTTTTGCAGAGGTCACCCATTGCAACTAAAAATGTATTGCTGCCATTTGTATTTCAAAACTGTCCTAGGTTACAATGTAAAGATGTGCCCAGAAGTATGTATTCTATCACCATCTGTTAAAAACCAGGTGGGGCAGTGTTCTTTATCTTTTCCATGACCCATCTTCCCCCAGGAAGATATCGTCTGTTAATAGGCCATTATATCCCACTGTATGACTGATAAAATTACATCATCCCATTGTGAGATGCTCCACAGGGGGAGGAGCCAAACATTTACCAGCTAGAAAAAAACAGATTTGGAGCACCAAGGTAGCCCTTACCCACTGCTTTCTGGAGGACAAGAGCTATCAGGCCTTTCTACAGGGTCACTACTTCAACAAGACCACTTCATCTGGACTGCTACCACGACCCTAACTAGTGGAGTGTCAGGTTGTATTCTGACTCCATCAGTAGTTTTCTTTTGCACTATTGCATGCAATTTTTTTCCCTATCAAATTGTATTTTTGACTTGGAATCTCTCACTGGTTTTGCTTTCAAACCATTACAAAAACTTATCCTTTCCCTTGGCCAGTCCATCAACTTTTGTTCATTAATTAACATACTGCCACTCAGCTTGCATTCTTCTTCGCTCTCCTGCTGGAGATCACAGTTTCAGTAACTAACTGAATGGTTCACCATTCTGCTATCAAATCACAGGTTGAAGGAGAATTAAATTCTTAAAAGGAGTTTTACAACACAATTTAAAACAGAAGGCAGCAGTGAAATAGGATTTAGGTATGTCATTCCTATGAATAAGATGGTGTTATTTAAGCCCTCCAATTTCTTTAGAAGGCTTCCACTTACAAAAGCAACCATGAAAACACCCCAAAACATTAGCAGCAACTAAACTTGCACATGAGAGAAACCGTGAGTCTGGGAGGTGTTTTGATATACTGATCCCAATACAGGATAAACAAAACACAGTTTAAGTGGGCAGAGAAAAGACATCAGTACAAATGTCTGTTTTTTCCAAAAGAAAATTCCTGCTGAAGGCATGTAAAACAAGGACTATGGGGGGGTGGAAATAAAAAATAATTTTACTTGGAACAGAAAACGTTTGATTGATTTCATAGTACTAAGAAGAGTATCTTCAAGTACTTGAGTATGAAGAAGGCCTCTGGCACTGAACTCAGAGCAGTGAAGTACGTAGCTCACACAGGTTACCAGTGTGCATCAGCAATCAGCTCCAGGATGCAATCCGAGTCCTCTAGAAATGTGCCATCTTCATCTCCTCTCTTTGCTGTAAGTTATTTAAAGTTGCAACTTCCAGGGCTGGTGCACACTGTTAGTGCCCAAGACTGAAGCAGTAACATGTGAAGTCCCAGCTCACTAGCTTAGATGCACAGAAACAAAACATGATCACAGGCTTCCTTTTACAGCATGTAAATTTAACATCACCTACAGCCCCACTATTGGAAACACTACTGCTGAATTTTTTTCTGAGGAATCATACCCTCTCTTTACTCCCCTGTTCTTCATCCTTGCCTCCTCTGCCATGTTTTACACTATTTTAGGGCAGAGATTTTGTTTGAGTCAGGACTGGTGGTTATTTCAGCAACAAGAGGCAGATACACTCCATCAGTTTTGACCAGATAAAATCACAAGTAGAAAAAGAAAGTCAAATTTCACAAGGATTGGATCAAGACTGTATCAAATGTAGCAGGACAGTTGCTGTTAGTTCCAGCCTGAGCAAGCTCCAAATGCTCACTCAGCTCAGAGGTATGGAATTGAAAAGGGAAAAGGAAACCTAGTGAAGAACTGGACTGTGAGGATAAGAGAAAAGAGGAATTGCAGCAGATTGCAGAGAAGGAAGCAATAGCGTCATAGTCAGACACTGTCTGACATACAGCAGCTCCTATGAACTTTTATACCAGCTGATAGTAATTTCCCTGAACTTCACTGATACAGTGGAAGCAGATGGAAACTGTAATAGGAAAGCAATAAAACATGAGAACAAGAGTGGATCAAGAAGTCAGGTAGAATACCAAACTTAGACAAAGAAATAGGATTGGAAGACAGCAACAGAACTATCCTCACATGGTCTACTCCTTTGCAGTTCTCCATAAAGAACATCTGTCCGCTTTTGTTGTCACTTGCCATACTATCTTATATCGATTTATATCTTTTTTAAATAACAGGAAGATCTACATGCACACAAAGAGGGAATACATTAAGAGAACATTAGCAAGATACTCAGGGAGACAGCAGAAAATGAGAGTTATTGCCCACATCCTGCATTGCATCAAAAGCAGTGTGGCCAGCAAGCGAAGGAAGGTAGTTCTCCCCCACTTTTCCATTCTCGTGAGACCTGGAGTGCTGCACCCAGCTCTGGGGCCCTTGACATATGAAGGATGTGGACATGTTGGAGCAACTCCAGTGGAGGGCATGATGGTAATCAAAGGGCTGGAGAACTCCTCCTATGAAGACAGAGCTGGAGATGTTCAGCCTGGAGAAGGCAGCAGCTCTGGGGACACCTTAAAACAGCTTTTCAGTACCTAAAGGGACCTAGGAGAGAGCTGTAGAGGGATATTTACAAGGGCATGGAGTGATAGGACAAGGGAGAATGGCTTCAAACTGAAAGAGGAGAGACTTAGATTAGATATGAGGTAGAAATTTTTACTGTGAGGGTGGTGATACAGATTGTCAGGGAAACTGTTGATGCCCCATCACTGGCAGTGTTCAAGATGGGGCTCTGAGCAAGCTGGGGAAGTATAAGGTCCCCCTGCCTGTGGCAGAGGGCTTGGAACTAGATGATCTTCAAGGTCACTTCCAACCCAAACAATTTCTTTTGTGAATTCACTTCCTCCTTGCATATAAGATAGTTTAGATATATATACAGTTTTTCTTGTGTCTACTCCAGGGTACGTTGGACCCTCCTTTTCAGGTAAACTGCATTAAGAACCATATTGTAGAGCAATATATGTAACTAGAAGAGCTGAAAAGTGTGTGCAAAAATATAGGAAGATCAGCTTCTCTCCTTAAGGCACTGCAGCCCTGAAGAACTGGATTTGTCTCAACTAATTCTATTGAGTTTCAAAGCAATTGACTTAATCTATACTTTTCAGAGAGGATCAGTCTGGTAGTCAAAATATTCTGAGACGTGATACACAAACCTGTGCAGTGCTCACAGCTGCAAGGGCATATACTGGAAGAGGTACTTCAGACCACAAGGTAATATAACATAACACATAGACAACATTAAGTCATCCCAAAATTCAGGACCTGGCATCTCAAGCTGCTTTCTTGCCCAGAGTAAGGACTTTTGACTTTATTTTCTGCACCTTGGCTGCCACTGAATGCAGCCCTTCCTTTGCAGGTAGCAGAGATAGACTAATCCATATTTGTTACTGTAGAAACAACCATGACAGAAAAGCTCAGAAGTTAATAAGCTTGTATTAACAGCAAGATCCAAAAAACACACAGCAGGAGGCACAAAGAGCCAGGGTAAACAGTAGAGTAGAGGCTCATTAGGAAAGCTTTGTCCATCACATTTACTGATGGAGACAGGGCCCCTGGGGATAAAAAAAGCAGCATGTGATAATGTAATTAATGTGTAGATCTTGGTGCACAGGAACACGGGTTGGGGGGAATAACAGTGCTAATTATTAGTCATAAAAGCTTGACTTTGTAATCTGAATAATAGATTTTAACTACCTGGCCTTGTAGAAATACATTTTTTAACACATTGAAGAAATACATTGAATAAACCTTTTGTGCTCAGAATGCAGTTGATGATAAGGCAGTTATAAACTATACTATGCAATAAAATATTATTGTAAAGCATATGGTATTATAACCATGGTTTACAAAACCAAATCAAAGAAGCACAATCTTTTTAGATGACCAAAGTGTATTTTATTCAATTAGATTAACTGAACTTGAAAAAAAAACCCAAAAAACCAACAACAAACTCATCACGGTATTTGCATGAATTCTTATCTGCATTAGCTACTGGAGCAGAAGGAAAACAAAACCATGTTCAATATCATCTGTCAGCTGGATTCTTTCAAAAACTGTTTCCATACTGTCACAATGAAAATTAAAAAAAGGGAGGGGGGGTCAGTTATCAGTTTAATTTCTATAACATCCTTTATGCTACCCTAACGGGCATTTCCAGTCATACTTATACCAGCACTTCCACATCTGATATGCACCAGTGTAGGGGAAATCAATTGCTGACCCAGTCTAACTCAATTTGTAGAAAATGAAAATCACTCCGCAGTTCAGACAGTCTTCTAAGTTCACTGAAGAAAAATTAATTTGGCCTCACATGCAAAAAACAAAAAGAATCAGAATAGTATCTTTATTTCATAAATATACAGTCTTAGCCCTAAAAGATCATATAAAATTAGCATGATTCCAAGTTCTTTATCTTTCACAATTTCACATGAAGCATGCTTAAATTTGCATGCAATATTATTTTTCCTTTAACTGTCAGCCCTGCAAACTCAGCTATGTGTCAAGTTGGGTTCCTTCTGTCCCACAGACCACCAACAGAACTAAAGCTTCTCCCAGTCAAATGTGTCTGGTCCCATTAGGTCCCCAAACTGTCAGCTGCAAGGAAAGAAAATGTCCTTAGTGGCTACACCTGGACTGCAGGACTACAGGAGACATGCACCACTGGACCCTCTCTCTGGCCTCAAGAGAAGCAAGACTTCAAAACTTTGCATTGTACACCTTCTCTTCAGCACATCTGCTTTTTATTTTAAAAAGAAATATCTATTGTGTCATGCAAACTGCAAACCAGAGATCTCCAAATCTTTCAATCCCGTAAGTTTTCGCTTCTCATTCCTCCCCAGTCTCTCACGCTAGAAAGACAGGTGTCTACTCTCTTCCCCCTGGCCATTTATCTCACTCTCTTTTCACCTCCCGTTTTTGGACACATCTCAGAGTTAATGGGAGATCCTATAGGACAAAGAGCACCAGGGCAGCTAAAAATCAGGCAAATGTTGCAGCAAAGGAGTTCCTAAGATGAGAAGGACTGTTTAGAATGACAGTATGATGGAACAACTGCAGCTGGCTGAACTTCAGCAGAAGAAGGGAGCCTGAGGGATGTCCATGCTGGAAAACCCTGCCCTGTGGCTAAGGAAGCTCTGGAATTTTCCATTCTGAGGATGGATGGTGCCACTGTGACACCCTCAACCTCAGTGCAAGTGTTATCCCACAGCAAAATGCTTGTAGGAGACTCAGCATGCCACAATATATGACCATATTTACTGTATGAGAATCACGATGGATAAGTGACATTTAGCAGCCACCTTTCATTCTTTCTCCTCAAAGGTAAGATAAACTTAAGAGTTTTCTCTGCCTTATTCCCCCCACCCCCTTCTCCTTCACTAAATGTTCAGAGTCAGAACATTTGCAGTCTGTGCTGGTGTTCTCCTGTCCAGCTCCTCCAAGAAGAGAGCAGCAGGGTCTGGATTGCTGCAGGCCAGCCTGGGTTGCCCTGTGTTACACTCCCCTTTCCAACCAGAAACAGTGCTTGGGCAAAAATTATCTTCCTAGGTGCTTATCTTCTTCCCCTGCAGTTCCACAACCACCCCACTGTACCACTGCAGGTTTCTAAATCAAGCCATTTGTAATTAAAAAATAAAATATTTACAGCAAACACAGATGGTTACTGTCACATGTTAGTGTCAAACTGAGCTGAATCACACCCAGAGCAGCAGATGAAGATAAAGACTTCATAGAGACTGGTAATGACTCACAAGTGCCATAATTTTCACTTTTTTTGGGGGTAGAACCCCACTTTCATTATTTTTTTTCTGATATTTTTAGGGTAGCAAATTAAAAAGCAAGCATAAAGGAAAGTCTTATAGAGAAGTATACAGATGCATGCACTGTAAAGAACTATGTGAAATATGTAAGACTGCATGTGAAATGAATCAGTGCCTTTGGAGATGTGAGGCTTGGTTTAAGCTGCATAAAGCAAACAAACAAACAAACAAAAAAGAGTATTATGAAACTTCTCATTTATTTCATTTCTTGCAAAGATGACAGGCTGTGTGTTTTACTGGGAACAGCCATGTCTACTTCGGTCTTCTCCAGTAACCAGGGAAGTCAGCTCTATACAGTCCAGGACTTTCCATCAAGGATGTTTCAGAAGAGGGACACAACTGACAGAAGGAAACAAAAATATCTTACAAAACTGTGGCATTTGCCAGAATCTATCTGGCAAAGTCCTGCATGTGCTCCTCAAAGCTCACTGTACAGGGAGTTTCACTTTCATGCTGGTGCTCTTGACTCCTGAAGTACCATATCTTTCATATTATTCAGGTTTCATTACAAAGTAAGCTTTCAACTGCTTTTTAGTCCTGCTAGCCAACAATGCCTCAGTCAAAGGAGTAGGATTCTGTTTCTTCTTGTGGGAGACTTTATTTGCATTGCTTCCTAAATCTCAACTTGATGACTCATTGGAGGTGTCACTGAGAGTTTAATTAAGCTTCCAGATCCTTTATTACCAATAACCTCATTGCATAACTAAAGGAAAAACCTGCCCGAGTCTGATTCTCCATATGGTTTGCAAAAGGTGAAATCACACAGAAGTTTCTTTGTAAATATAGCACATTTAAGAGATGTTAACTCACATACAAAAGAAGAATTCCCAACCCCATTATTAAAGAACCACTTTTTCAGAAGAGACTCGTATATTAGTCAATATTGCAAAACAAATTGTTTTACAGGACTTATAAAGGAAGATGGGTTTCTCAGGGAAAACTGTAAGCCAGTGCTAATTAGACTCAAAAGCATGACGACAAGGAGAAAGACCACAATTTTCACATGACCAGACATTTCCCAGCATTTCCATTAACTACTATTTGGGGTGATGAGAAAACTAAAAGCTGGAGAATATGTGCAGTCTAGCACTATTGACGCAGTGAGAGATGGTGTTTTCAGAATGTCTACTGAGAGTTTCCTCTATGACTACGTGGCATAATTGTTTTGCATTCTTACAATAATTAGACTACATAAAGAATACCAGCAACAGAGAGAAGATAGTAAACATGCCTTTCATTTGCAGTGAAAGCCAACCACTGCTAGGTAAGATGGCCAATGTGTAAGCATTACCAAAACTCCAAATTTACATTTACATTAGAATTAGTCAAGGCAGTAGCTCCCACTCTCTCCTCATTGTTTCCAGAATCTAGTGAACGCTCCAAAAGGCGTTTGCCCATATCCTGAAATTGAGAAAAACATGAAAAACAGTACACTGTTACGAAGAGAAATGTCACATTCACCTCTTCAACTCCCCCAATTTTAGTTGTGATTCAAGTTGCACTGAAGCTAACTAAAAGATTCACATTAGCTTCAGTGAGATCTGGATCAGATCTGAGGCAGTAAAAATCACCGTACTGTTCTGATTCTAATTATATTTACAAGAAAGATTCTAATTTTATTTGCAAGAAAATCTATGTAACACTAATTTCAAATGTTGTTAAATGTCAAGGAATCACTAAGTTAAAGGAAATGAGAAAATCAGTGATAGAAACCAACTCAATTTGCCCTAGAGCTGTTGGAAGAGAAGGAAGGACCACAAACTTCCCTTGTTTTTACAAAACCATAGATGTTTCTGCAGAAAACAAACCAAGCCAGGTAATCTTAGAAATCAGGAAATGAATCCCACACAACTTCCCTTAGTCACCGTACGCTGTAAGTCCAGCTGGTGCCAAAATTGTGACGCTTTGTGGAATGCGACCAGAAAAAGCAGCAGTGAAAACAGATACAAAGCGTGTAGTGACACTACCAGATAAAGATACATTCAAAAGTCAGGCTAACATGCCCACGGTAATTAACTTGAGTATTAAAAAAACATATACATACAAGGTAACTTAAGCACAGCTCAAATTCAGAAGTTTAAAGAGCTGCCACTAACTTGAATGGAACCAAGGTATCTTATCTTTGCTGACAATTTAAGTCCAATTAGCCAGTTCAGATTAAGCCACAGATAGAGATTTATGAGATGCTAACTCTCAGCTGATGTGTCCAAACATCCTACAAAAATTTTCACAGAAAAGGTCATGCTATTTCAGAAGCTCCACACCCATTATACTACAGGAAAGGGACTAATTCAGCAGGATCAGTTCTATCTGGAGAGCTGAAGGGTGGCTTCCTAAGATAAAATTCAGTCAACCTCTTGAGAAAAGCATGAGTTGCTGTAATTAACTACACTTCCACTACATAAAGCAGCTGTAATATGTTTTGTAAGCTTCATTTCACTTGCTGTTTCGGGAGTTTGCTAAGTTCTCAACATTTCAACGTGTCAAAACTGCATTCAAAGCATATAGAAAACCACAAGAATCATCAAAAGAAAAAAGGGGGCCTAAAGGAAAAGGAAACAAGGAGTTGGGAAGACAAACTTGCACATATGCAGGTTTTCACATCTCTATAAGGTTAGTAACAAAAGTATGTGTAACAAATTATCAGGTTCGAGGATAAACTCTTAGTTTGTACCCTCACACAGGATGGGTTTCAATCTAAATGCTCAGAGAAAGGAGTTAGAAACTTTTGACGCTATTGCAAGGCGTTGTGGTTTTTTATTGGGTTTGGGTTTGCTTTTTTTGAAAAAGGAAACATCTTAGTACTCGGTGTAGCAAAACTTCAGTTTATGGGGTTGCTCCCAAATACGGTGTCTCACAACCTGAAAACTGCTCCATTAGCTCAAACCAGTGGCCTGTCCAGTCCTGCTGACATTGCATACTGAATGTACCCTGAGGAAGGCAGAAAATAATGCTGCACAGGGAAAAGTTATGGAGTAGTTCTCCTAAAAATATCTGTTCAGTTCCTAAATAGGAGCAGACACAAGTGATATAACTACAGAAGCCAGGGGATGCAAGAGCACAGCCAGCATTCTTCCCAAAAGAGACATGGCTATAGCATGTCACAGCATCTTTATCTGACACAAGAGCACTCCCCACTCTTTGAGCCCCTGCCTGTAACCCGTGTACCTCCAGCCGTTGAGATTTTGCAGCTGAGGGAAAATTCATCAGCCTCAAATGTGTTTTAATACACAGTTGTGCAATGGTTTAAAACCCTTACACTGTATTCTATTTACTTCTTTTTGCAGAGCACTGATGCTTCTTTTTGCAGAGTACCAGTGTGCTCTGAGCAACCCACAAGCATTCGCTCCGAGTGAAGTGGTCTCATGCTGACTATTAAGAGTGCAAGTTACTTCATATCTTCGATTTTTATGGCAACACAGATGACACCGTGCGTGCCACCCTGAGCGGCAAATGCTGTCGTCACACTCAGACTTCAAAGCTTGCCCAGGTTCTCGCGCGGCTGCGCGGTGGTCTCTCAGCTTCGGAAAGTGGCACAGGCGGCGTGACCCGCACCCAGCAGGAGGGACTAGCTCTCCGTGCTGCAGCAGCCCCTTGTTCTGCTTCCCCGAGCAACCCAATTCCCAGCGAACCCACTTCACTAGTCTCCTCTACAATACTAAACGGTGGGGGCGAAGGGGCTCCTCTTTAACCCAAAATACAGGCAATTAAAGGAGCACAGTGAAATAACCACCCCAACTTCGGACCTTCGAGGACCTCTCCCTTCTCCTAAAGGTCTCGCCTCAATCCCATGGCCGAGAGACATCGCACCGTCCTCCGTCAGTCTCCAGACCCATTTTCCAGCTCAAACAGCCCCGAAAATTTCCCCCGCTCCCGCAGTCCCGCGGACAGGCAAGGACCTAGGCAGGAACTTTCGCCGCCGCCGCCCCATGTCCCTCTACAGTCGGGGCGCCGCGCCTCCAGCTCGCCCCGTCCTCCCGGAACGAGCTGGCGACCTATCCGAGCAGGGTTTGGTGAGGCGGCTCGGGGGTGGCCGGGGATAAGAGGACAAGGGAAGGGGCACTCACCCTGACAGTGGCAGCAGGCGTCCGCGGCAGGGTGGAGCGGGGGCGGCGCGGCGGTCGGCATGATGCGGGGGCTAGGCTCGCCTCGGCTCGGCTCCAGCCACAGGCTGCCCGCACAGCCCCGCTCGCTGCCTCCTCGCCGCCTCCCGCCTGCGAGGGCAGTCAGGAAGCGGGAGGGAGGATACCCGGCGGGAAGGCGGCGCCGCGCACCAGCCACGCCGGCAGTCGCACTCTCGCACCCCTCCCCGAGCTGCCCTCAGGCAGCAGCGCCCGGCCGTCTTAGCGCTCGCCCGCCCCCGGACAGCTGCCCGCCCCCGGACAGCTGCCCGCCCGCCTCCCGCCTTTCTCCAGCTAGCGCCCAGCTAGCGCCCAGCCGCCGGGATGTTCCCGTTTGCACCCCCAGCCGGGAGCCCTTCTGCCAGGCGCGGGTGTTTCTAACGTGCCCGGGGACTCCATGCGTCCCCGAGGATGTCCCCAAGTGGCAGGATGTTGGGCACTGCTCCCAGTCCGCGCATGACTGAAAACGCTTTTATTGTCGCCCTGTAGATGCCAAGTAGACTTGGTAAATCACAGAATATGCTGAGTTGGAAGGAACCCTCAAGGATCATCGAGTCCAACTCGTGACCTTGCACACCACCATCCCCAAGAGTCGCACTATGTGCCCGAGAATATTGTCCAAACGTTTCTTGAAGTCTGTCCTGCTTGGAGCTATGACCACTTCTCTAGGAAGCCTGTTCCAGTGCCCAACGACCCCCTGACGGAAGAAACTTTTCCTCATACCCAACAAAAACCTCCCCTGACACAACTTCAATTACACTTGGACTAAAAAAGACAAGCGCTTAGCAATGTAAATAACGTACACACTGGATGCATGAACAGCTGGTTGCCCAACATTTACTTAAAATATGAGAAGGGAGTTTATTTCATCCAGATTGCCTGTGGGATGCTGGCTACCTGGTCGGCACACCTGAAAAATAGGCAAGTGATGAGCCACAAAGTTGATTTAAGGCTTATAAAAATAGAGATTGGTCTCCATACCATGCTACAAAAGGAGATGCAACTTGATAACAGCACATACATACCTTCATAGGGGAAAATACTGCAAACTAAAAGGCCCTTCAACTTTGTAGTTAAAATGGATATAAAAGTCTATTTCTGGAAGCTGAAGATGGGTAAATTCATATAAGAAATGTTATCAATGGGAGTGGATAATCACTGGCACAAGTTGTAGAGGGAAGCTGTATTTTATTCTTCAGAAATCTCCTAATAACACAAGATGTGTCTGTGGAAAATAATATGTAAATACTGTATGAATAACTGATAAATACAGTATCCAAAAAAAAGATGCTGGACTTACATGCAAAATTTAGTGGCCAGAGATATCCAATAGGTCAGACTAAAAGATGCAGTGTTACATTATTCTGGCCTCAAACTATATAAACAGGACAAAGCAGAACATGCTAAACATGTATCTTATACATGTATCTTATACTCTGATTTTTGTCAAGCTTCCCTGTTTAATGGCTTTTCTTCTATGATTTTACTTCCAGGGTACTTAATAATTTTGGGGGCAACAGAGTCTAGCACAAACACCTTTGTAAAAGTAGATGTTGAACAATATTTTCCCTGAAATGTATTTCACTGTACTTATAAAGAAATCAGTATAAAGCTCAAGTATCTTTACTCACTCTTTAACATGGAGAATTAGTATTTGACTAGATATGTGATAAGTGAAAGTATGTAAAATAAATGCATAGGCAAAAGCTGTCTTATAAACTAGTCAAAACTCAGGTTGTCAAAACCCTGCAACACATTATAATACCAAAAAAGTAGCATAATTTCACCATCTTTGGAAAGGTTCATGTTTGTTTAAAATTTCAGAAACTTTCAAATTCCATATTTATTTTCTTATTTTTGCCTTACTCCTTTATCTATAGCTTGTTAATTGTTCCAATCCTATAGCCATCATTATCTGTTTGCCCTGTGTATCAAAGTTAGTTTCAAATAACAGATCTTCAGGATTAGAACTGCCTGAAGAAATGTAACTAAGGTGTTGCTTTCCAGTCATTTTCACACATGCCATTTGTGTTGTATGACAGGTCACCTCTTCTGACACACCTGCTGTCCATGTGAAATTTTGGCTTCAGTAAAGGCAATGGCAGGTTTCTTCTGCTATTCCCCATCTTTCACCCTGTCCTGTAAACAATGTTACAACTAATTTCTGCAGTTGTTGGCATCTCAATTATTAACCCTGTCTTAAGAAATCAAGGACTGTGTTCAGTTCCTGTCTCTGGGCCTCCTCCACCAGGTCACTCCACTTTTCTGTGTGCAACCTTTTCAATGTGAAATGTCAATAACAACATAACATCAGTTAAAGAGATTTGCTGTTGATAGACACAA
Source organism: Muscicapa striata striata (assembly GCA_030060385.1). NCBI lineage: Eukaryota > Metazoa > Chordata > Aves > Passeriformes > Muscicapidae > Muscicapa > Muscicapa striata. The sequence continues at coordinate 3,713,369 of JAREIS010000101.1, forward strand.
AATCCTTAGAACAGCTAAGTATCACTCTTAATTATCTGCAGTTGGCATCCAAAATAAAAACGCAACAGGACCCAAAAATAAATTCTAGATCAGTGGTACCCTCATTTCTTATTGTAAAATGAAAAACAGATGAGGAGTCAATATAGACTTCTGAAGATACCTCATTTCTACTGGAGTCTGGAAAATTGTCACCTCTGCCTTCATCAGTCATTGAAGTGGTTTTTTCTTTAACCTACTTTTTAACCAGTCAGTGGCCTCAACCACTCAATTCCTCTACTAAACCATCTGCTTCTTCCTTGCCATTCTTAATAAATATAAACAAGAACTATGAGATTTGCTTCTCAGTGATACCTTTTTAACCTGTAAGAAAGCTGAATTTCACAGACGAATCAGCAGGAAGTTCTCAAATACACGTCTCTGTGTTTTGCACACCAGCTCATACATAGTATCTACAGACAGCTATGACTGACAACAGGTATGTTGGTATACCTTTGGAAATGGGATGTTCAGCCTCTTTTAGTAAGAAATTCTAATTTCTTTTGGCCTTGTCCTAGAATCAGCAACTTTCTTCTGCCTTAGAGACCACCTCTTTGTCTCCCTTTTCTCCTCCCTTGAGACCCAGGTGTCTGCTGCCACCTGTTCTGTTTCAAGGGCTATACTTAGATTAAAGGAGATATGTAAAACAAAATTTCCACCTGATCTTCTCAAGGAATTATTCTCTCTAGATGAATATGCTCGGAAATTGCATTTTGTTTGTTTCTTGCCATATTCTTAAAAATATATCACTAAAAATGAATCCATGTTTTTCATGGTGGGCCTATTAACTTATACCCCAGATCGGATCATTCCTTCTGCTATTATAACACATTGTTTTGAAATGAAAAATCACTTATACACACTATACAAAGTGAGGAAGAAGAAGCAAGAGCTACTATATATATTTATTTGACTCTGTTTTGCGTAATTTAAAAGAAATTACAATTGCTTTGTGACAAGAAAAAATCAGCTACTTTAAACATTATCGGTTTATTCACAAATTCTGATGAGAGCTTGTCTTCCTAATGTCCAAAAATCTAATCTAGGATATTGAATAAATCAGCATAGAAATAGCAGCTTCATAATGTGGTTTCAATAACAAAAATGTTAGCCTGTCATTTTTATTTGAAGGTCATTCATACACAATGTTTTTTCCAATGTGCTAATAGTCCCTGAGGTGGCAGATTAGGCTTGAAGTCTCGGAACCCAGTACTATAATGTAATTTTTCCATAGTCTACAAAGAAAAGTGTGTGTATCATTTTCAAATGAATATGAATATCCCATGTAGCTGGGATATTTCAAACACCCAGGAGCCAACGGTTGCCTGGGGCACATTAAACTTTGTCACATGATGTGGTGTAAAGTAGCTTACACTGACACAAAAGCTGAAATACAAACGTGTGACAGACACCCTGACACTGCTGCTTCTGGCAGAACTATCTGGGATTACTTCATATATGCAAAAATACCTATATTGTAAATAAAACAGTAGTTAACATGGCTCCCTTTAAAGAAAAAAGAAACCCAGCGCATTTAATATAACAACAAAAGACAAAAAAAAACCACTGACCTTTACAGAGGACTAAAAATAAGACTGAGTTCTCTCTAAACCACATTTCTGTCTCATCTTCTGTGGCTTCAGTATATGAACTACACGGGGCAAAAGACAAAGGAATTAATCTGAATGAAGGTCATGATAGCTAACAGTCTGTTGCTGTTAGAGCTCCATAAGCTACTATTTCCGATCTCATCAATAAGAAATAAAAAGCCAATAATATATTGGCTTATATTTAGTAAAATATCAAAAGTGACAGGTACACAAAAAATAAATGCAAAGCTATATGTGAACAACACAGGATTTACCCTCCACTCTGAAAAATATTTTTTTTTTAAAAAATCAAAAAGTTTACATGTGTGCTACTCCTTAAATGCCATGAAGGAAAGAGTTCCCAATAGAAACCAACTTCTAATACCAATGTGTAATCAAGACAATGTATAATTTTGCCAGAATAGTGATATTAAGGGCATTTACATAACAACGGCACTAAACAAATTCACAAGATCAAATAAAAAAAGGATCCAAAGCTTCCTCAGCCACAGTCAGCAGGCCAGCAGATATCTAAAGTGAAAACCAGACTTTGGCAACTTATTACCTAACCAAGAAAGAAGATAATGAACATATTTGACTACTTCTTTCCAGACTTAACCTTTTGTTTAAAGGACATATTTAGAAATGAGCATTGTATTCTCATCAAGGTAAGGTCTATTATCTTCCTCTAATATAGTGTCTTATTTCAGCTTCTAAGTAATTGAAAATACTTAATCAGTGTCAAATTCAGATAATTAGAAACTGCAATGGAAACGGCATTGACAATAGGTTTATTATAAATGGCAATGTTTTGATGATGAGGGATAATTCTCCATGACTTGTTTCAGAAAGAGTTCATGCATTAAAGAGACACTCATTGGTATCAAATTAGTAGATATTGTGACCACCTAACATCCCCTGACACTCCAGATTTCAGCTTTACCTGTGCTAAACAATGCATACAGAATTAGGATTTCTACTAAGACTCACAGAATAGCATGCTTATCATTAGGACACTTTTCTAAGGAGACATTTATATTTATTATATTTATATTTTACATTTATTATCTTTTATTCAAGTATCACAAAAGTCATCAACATTCAGTGAAACCTTGAACAATTATATCAGTCACATAGGAACTTTATTATTAGATGACCTGATCAAAACCTAGAGCTGGAGATGCAAGTACATAAACTGTATTTAGGTCCCTTAAATGAAAACTAAAAGTAAGAAGCTTCAAATATGGAGACACTCAACGAGGGTCACATAGCAAGTCGCAGAAATAGAATCCAAACCCCAACTTCCTGACTTGGTGTGCCTCAATATTTGCAGTTCTTATTACAATATTTGGTGCTGGATGTGGTTTTTTGAAAGCACCCTAGGTATTTATGCACCTACATATGCTCTTTGTGGATTTTTTAGAATCTATATCCCCTGGCTGACAGTATAGTTTTAAAAATACACTCCTCTCCTTGCTTAGAAGTTTCTCTCCCTTCCTTGCTTTGAAGTTTTGAACATAGTTCCTGCTGTGAATACTTCTATCTGCTACAGATCAGTTTATTTCAGCTTATGCCTCATGGAAAGTGAAGATGAACCTCAGCTTCTTGGAAACACTGGTTTTCACTGCTGCTGATGGCTCATGTTGAAGGTTGGGATTGTGTTCCTTCAATGTATGAGTGGGGAGAATTTTTTCCCATTGTAATGCTAACAGAACCCGCCGGCTGTGCCCAGGGTTCTGGACGGGCGGTGGGTGGGACCGGAGCTACCCGGAGGGGGATGCGGACTTCCGGGAAGGGGGGGAGCTACTCAGGGGAGCACGAGGCTTCTGGAGGGGCCCGGCTGTTTTCCGGGGAGAGAGAGGGGGAGGGGGAACTTCTCCAGTCTGCTCGGCGGTGTGAGGAGGTAGGAGACCCGGGGGCCGGCTGCATTCAGCTGCCCAGCATCTGCCCTGCTTACCTCGGAGGCGCTGCTGACCACCAAAGACCAAATACTTCCTACCTCTGGGAATATAACTGGTCATCTGGACACAGGATCGGAGTGAAGAGCTCCCACCTGAGCCAGCCCGGCCGCGGCTGTTCCACTCCACCTCCCTGGCTCCCCGCCTGCGCCTGCAGCTGTGCCGGCCCTGCTACAGTTACACCCCCAGGAACGGACACAGACCGAGTGTGTCCGCGTCTAAGAAAGGACTACAACTGACTTTTTCTTCTGTTTTTCGTCGGTAATTTTAATAATTACTGTTGTTTTCTACTTGTGCTGTGAGTTAGAGTAGTAAAGAGCTGTTACTTTTACCTCCTTATCTCCGCCTTGAGTCCTTGATTTGAAACAATTATAACACTCAGAGGGGGGTGACATTGATTTCTCTATTTCAAAGAAGAACTTCTGCCGTTTTTTGGCAGAACCCTGTCCTAAAACCAGGACAGCTCAGGTAACAGAAAATTTAACTGCCAACAGTGTGAGACAGTGTTTGTACAGATACATTTTTAAATTACACAATTCAGTAGTGTTTGGAAGCAGGCAGTTCATACTTATTAATCATGTCTATATTGTTACTGTAGAAATGGAACACTACCAGAAAAACAGAAATGGATGGGAAAAACAGACCAGTAAACCAGAAATAGCAATACCAGTCTGACATCACCTTTTACCCCAAGGTCATTTAATCTAACACTGGTCAGTACTGATTAACAGGCCAGAGTTGTGAGTGATAGCAGAGCAAAGGGGCTGTACTGGGAAGCCAAGTGATGCATCACTTATTTTCAGGTCACTTCTTCAGGTAAACTGAGGGGCAATATATGTTTCTCTCCACATATTCAGCATCTGGGCTTTATGAAAAAATTCAATTCCTCACTTCTGCACTGAATGAAAAGGCCAGATCAAGGAAGGTGTTTCTGTTTTCAGGAGTGAGTGAAAAGGACTCAAGCTGCCCAGCCTCTACTGCAACTTTGGGAAACAAGGCCGCAACCTGTTGTGTTCATACATACAAAAGGATAGGGCCAAGATACTGCAGTCAGTCTTCTGTGTAATATAGCTGTAGATCATCCTTAAATTCTCTCTCACTTCTCCTTTGAAATACGGACTCCTCACGCAAACAATGCCTGTGGTTGGTAGGAAAAGAAAGAATTTGGAAACTGTGGATTTTATCTGAGAAACTTCCCAAATAATACAAAATGTGGACTGAAGCCTCTGGCCGATCCTAGCCCAGCTATTAGGGTGGATAGCTTCACTGAACTCGGCGATTTTATGCAGAAAGAAAATCTGACCCAATTGTTCGGGAACTAAAAAGCTTTAATAATAGAAAACAATGAACAGCAAGCTGAACAGTTTTTACTGAACAAACCTGGAAAGATGGTACAGGGAGGCTTGTTCCATGCACAAGGACAATGGCAAAAAGCAAGTGTTAGGGCATGGCAGGGGTATTTATAAACTTGGAGGAGGAGAGGAATTAGGGTGGAGTTTAGGGAGGGGATCCAATAAGGAAGGGTGATTAGGAGTATTAAAATTATTGCAGCAAAAAGGAACCAATGACAACAAGAGAAGCAGAGAACATTCTGGCAATGATCAACATACTGGAACTGGAGGGTTCTGGGGGTGATTTTTTATTCATCCCTATTGAGAGGGTTTTCCCACAGCCTTAAGCCATGATCCCCTGCACTTTTATTGGAGCTAACCCCAAAAGTGGACTTTAGTATCATTATGGAAAACATCATCTTTTGTGCTTCCATTAAGAATACTTGAAAACTGGTTTTTGTGCAAGCTCCAGTCAGATTAATAATGCTTATGATTATTAGGAAAAATGGATAAAGAATCCATATTTTCCTTATCACTCTTGAATACATTACACTGTAATTAAAATTCAGAGAGCAAAAAGGGCAGTAAGACCTCTACCTTTTTTTTGCTTGCAGCATCACTTTTGCATTTCTTACCCAGGACAGAACTTGTTTCTTGCCCATGCTTTTGCAGAGTCAGACATAGCGGCATTCCTGATGGCCTTCTCCATCTCACCATAAAAAACACACGTCATGGAGGGAACTTAGGCACATAGGGATTTGACATTTTTAAACTTCTCCCCAAGGAGAGATAATGAGGAAAGCTGACACAGGTGATGACCTCATGGACAAGAGGCCTCAGTGGGACTCCTAAGCAATCACATCAGGCAGATGAAACCATAGAAAGATAGGACCAGCCTGCTCTTACTGGGAGCTGGAGAGACAGATCTCTCTTTACAGAAATATAAAGCTCTGCAAAAGAGCTTTGTACTCAACAGGGAGGAAAATTTAGAGCATGTAACTTACCTTCACTTTTATTACACTAATCCCCCAAAAGACTGCCTTGCAATTGCAGTCGTTCAATCCATTATTGTCGCAGTACAGTAACATTAAGAGGTGACACTGTAAAGTGGCATCTGGAATTATATGAATGCATTGCAACACACAGTTCTGACAGTCTGATGAGCTGGGTCCAAATTTACACCTTAATTAATTGATGATTGTCACTTATAATAGGAAGAAAGTACAAGGCTGAACCCCACGGAATAAGAATGCTTCTAATGGATTACAGCATGCACAAGAAGTTAACATATTTTTGTTTGTATGATTCATAGCCCCTTTCATATCCACAGGAACCTGCATTCAGCTATTTAGTTCAGAAGAATAGGGAAATGAAGACCATTTGTGATCCAAGCCACTAACAAAGAAAGAAGCATTCTACAAAATAGAGAAGTATATTAAAGAACAGGATGTGTTGGGGGAAAAAACTGTGTCACTTTGACAAGACCAGGAGACAAGACAAGCCCACGCATGGTTAAATGCATGCATCATTTTTGCCAATGACAATGTAAACACAAATGTATTTATTAGGAATGTAGTTCGTGATAAGTCTTAGCCAAATGACAAATCATGAGTGTCTGAAAAGCACACAATGAAGCAGAATCCTTGAAAACAAATTACTTCGCCCCCTGCCTTGTCTCAATAAAGATTTTAACAACTTTGCATTAAAGTGAATGAATACTGCTCAGCTGTACCCAGAGTATTTCAAGTGTTCTCTAGAGTGGTCTATATTTGTGAAGTTTTTATAATGTTTCCTTAAAATTTTGAGTTTTCTAAGACCATAATAGAAATGCAACACTTCATTTGGGACTTTGAGATGCAGCTGAGCAATCCAGGGAGGAGATTCCCATTGGGAAGCAGGAGACTGAGCTCTATTCTCAGCACACACAACACTGATCTGCTCTGGAGCCTGGCACAAGGCAGCTAACTTTGTGGCACCTGCCTTTCCTCTTTCAGCTAGGACATCTTGGTATTACTGAGGTATAAATAATAATACCACATTGCAAAGCATACTCTAATATTTACAGTATCACAATATCACAGTATAACTAGGTTGGACGTCCAAGATCATCAAGTCCAATCCATACCCTAACACGTCAACTAGACCATGGCACAAAGTGGCACATCCAGTCTTTTTTTAAATACATCCAGGGATGGTGACTCCACCACCTCCCCAGACAAAGCATTCCAATACTTTATTATTCTTTCAGTGAAAAACTTTTTCCTAATATCCAACCTGTAACTCTCTTGGCACAGCTTGATACCGTGTCCTCTCGTTCTGTCAGTTGCTGCCTGGTGAAAGACACTAAACCCACCTGACTACAACCACCTTTCAGGAAGTAGTAGAGAGTGATAAGGTCACCTCTGAGTCTCCTTTTTCCAGGCTAAACAACCCCAGCTCCCTCAGCCATTCCTCACAGGGCTTGTGTTCCAAGCCCCTCACCAGCCTCATTGCCCTTCTCTGGACACGCTCGAGCATCTCAACATCCTTCCTAAACTGAGGGGCCCAGAACTGGACACAGCACTCAAGGTGTAACCTCACCAGTGCTGAGTACAGGGCAACAATGACCTCCCTGCTCCTGCTAGCCACACTATTCCTGATACAGACCAGGATGCCGTTGGCCTTCTTGGCCACCAGGGCACACTGCTGGCTCACATTCAGTCAGCTGTACCGCCAGGTCTCTTTCTGCCTGGGCACTGTCCAGCCATACTGTCCCCAGCCTATAACATTGCAGGGGATGATTGTGGCCAAATAGCAGGACTTGACACTTAGACTTATTAAATCTCATCCTAGTGGACTCTGCCCATCCAGGTCTCTCTGCAGAGCCCTCCTACCTTCCAATAAATCAACACGTGCTCCCAGCTTAGTGTCGTCTGCAAATTTACTAATGAAAGACTCAATACCCTCATCCATGCCATCAATGAAAATATAGAATAGAACAGGTCCCAGCACAGACCCCTGAGGGACACCACTGGTGACCGGACGCCAGCTGGATGCAGCACCATTCACCACCACTCTCTGGGCCCAGCCATCCAGCCAGTTCTTAACCCAGCAAAGAGTGCTCTTGTCCAAGCCATGGGTTGACACCTTTTCCAGGACTATGCTGTGGGAGACAATGTCAAAGGTGTGCTGGAGACACATGGAGCGGGGAGGGGGTGGTGGCTCATCCCCCATAGAAGCCACATGGAACGCACATGCTGCTGAGACAAAGAGAACAGGAGTCTTCTCTAGGAGCCTCCCCTGAGGCTGCGGGGACCAATCAGAGACCTGGGTTGGTGATTGACAGCCCAGGAAACCAATTAGAACGCTGTTTCGCTTTTACGAATCACAGGAAAGAAGTCAGTTTTGGGTCTTTTGCATTCTGTTGGGGCAGGTGAGAGGAGCTGGCAGGGGCTCCGGGTCCGGGCATGGGGCCCAGCCCGGGCTGAGCTCCGGGAGGAGGAAGGGCCCAGCCCCGGGATGACTCCCGGCCCAGGAAGGCCCCGGGGTGGACTCGGCTCTGGCCCCTGCAGGCCCAGCCCCGGCCCCGGCGCGGGGCGAGGAAAGCCTGGACTCGGGAATGCCCCGGAGCGGCTTCGGACCCATGGGGGAGCCCGGCTCGGCCCGGCCCGGCTCGGCCCAGCCCAGCTCGGCCGGGCTCGGGCCTCACACAGCGGCACAAAGAAGTCCAGCCATTTTCATCATCTCGTGTGGCTGCGTCTTTTCCAGCATGGCTTCAGCCTGGATCTTTACCGTTTTGGATACAAGTTTAACTTTTAGTGCCTGAATGAACCTTCGGATTTTCCTGAGCTCCCCAGAACGGAAAGCATGAAGCAGGAGGAATTGCAGAGGTCAGCAGAAGGAAGACAGGTTCTTATAGAAGGAGAGATGGAGGAGTCGCCACTGATAAGTAGCTTAAAACCTTTTTCTTGTGGGCTTTAGAGGATCGTGACTTTACTTAAAATTCCTTTAAACTGTAGAATATACTTGGGGAGGTTAAAAGTGCCTGAGAAGAAGACCTTTTTTTTTTCCTTGAGAAATGGGCCTCGGGAAGTAGAGCTCTCTGTCTTTGGGACTGGAATTGGACAGAGATATCTGAGTGGAGAGTGAGATGAAGAGTCTTTTTGTGTTCTCAGCAGCCTGCCTTTAAAATGACACCCCATGTGATTCAGCAACCCATACACAGCTCTAGAAAGACTGTGAAAATGGGAGGAAAAATCATAATTTGTAGTTTCCGGGCGGATGCAGATTATGAAAGTGAGACACCCTCTAGGCCTAAACAAAAAGAAGGGACTTTTCTCTCTTAAGTGAACTGAAATGATTATTTAAGTGAATAACTGACCGAAGTTTTTTTTTTCCTGTATGTTGCTGGTATGAAGGAAGGGGGAGGAGGGAATAATCTAGAAATCTCATTCTGAATTGTTTTGTGTTGTTAATAAATTTCTGGTTCCCTTTTTAAGCTTTGAGCCTGCTTTGTCTTTACTCCTAAACTCAATCCCCAAAAGAAATTAAATAGATTAAAATTGGCAACCCCAGTCACACTGTGACAAAAAGTCTTGCTGAAGTCCAAATAGACAACATCCACAGCCTTTCCCACATCCACCAGACAGGTCACCTAAAGGTGACTGTAAAAGGAGATCAGGTTGGTCAAACACAACCTACTCCTCCTAAACCCATGGTGGCTGGGTCTGATACCCTGGACATCTTGTAAATTCTGCATGATGGCACTAAGTATAAACTGTTCCATAACCTTACCTGATACTGAGGTCAGGCTAATTGGCCTATAATTACTAGGATCCTTCTTCCCACCCTTTTTATAAATGGGTGTCACATTGGCCAGCTTCCAGTCATCTGGAACCTCACCAGTGAGCCAGGACTGTTGGGAAATGATGGAGACCAGCTTCACAAACTCATCTGCCAGTTCCCTCATCGCCCTTGGATGGATCCCATCTGGTCCCATAGATTTATGAATATCCAAGCATCCCAGCAGTTCTCCGACTGCCTCCTCTTCAATAACAAGGGAAACATTCTGCTCCCTAATACCATCTGCCAATCCAGGAGGACAGTTATCCTGAGGACAAACTGTCTTCCAACTAAAGACTGAGGCAAAGAAGGTGTTAAGCACCTCTGCCTTCTCCTCATCTGCAATTCCTAAGTTCCCGCCCCCATCCAATAGAGAACAAAGATTGGTCTTGTCCTTTCTTTTATCATTAATATATTTGTAGAAACTTTTTTTATTATCCTTTACAGAAGTCGCCATTTTAAGTTCATACTGAGCTTTGGCATCCCAAATTTTTTTCCTACATGCCCTAGCAGCCCCCTTAAATACTTCCTGAGACACTGACCCTCCTTCCAAAGATGATACATCCTCTTTTTATCCCCAAGTTCCTTCAAATTCTCATTGCCCATCCCGGCTGGACGTTTGCTTTGTCGACTAATTCTTTGGCTCATAGGGACAGTCTGCTCCTGTGCCCTCAAGACCTCTGTTTTGAAACACATCCACCTTTCCTGAACTTATTTGTTTTTCAAGGCTGCTTCCCAAGGAACTCTTTGAATAAGTCTTCAGAGTCTACCGTCCTGAAATCCAATGTAAAAATCTTACTGATGTTCCACCTGATTTCACCAAATATTGAGAATTCTCTAATTTCATGATCACTATGCCCCAAGTGGCTCCCAACCTCCACATCTCCCACCAGTCCATCTCTATTTACAAACAACAGGCCTAACATAGTCTCTCCCCTGGTGGGCTCACTTGCCAGCTGCAACAAAAAGTTATCCTCGACATACTCTAAGAACTTCCTGAATTGCCTTTTTTTTGCTGTAATAAGTTCCCAGTAGATGTCCGGCAGGTTAAATTCACCGACAAGAACAAGGACTGATGATCCTGAAACATTCTCTAGCTGCTCATATAATAAGTTGTCCATCTCTTCTTCCTGATTGGGTGGACAATAACAAACTCCCAGTAGGATGTCAGCCTTCTTATCCACAGGCATTCAACTCCGTCATCATTACTTTCAATACCTATGGCATCAAAAGCCTCCCTAATATAAAGAGATACCCCTCCACCTCTTCTCCCTTTCCTATCTCTTCTGAACAGCTTGTAGCCATCCAGTGCAGTGCTCCAACTATGTGAGTCATGCCACCATGTTTCTGTAATAGCGACTACATCATAGCTCTGCTGTTGCAAAGAGCTTCCAGCTCTTCGTTTGTTACCCATGCTGTGTGCATTGGTATACATACACCTCAGCTGGGCTACTAACTTCACCCCTAGCTCAGTCTTATTACCCTTGGGTCTGCTTTCAGACAGCACAACTGTGTCCCCTTCCCGCTTTGAACCTAGTTTCAAGCCCTCTCAAGTTCTGCCAATTCATAAGCTAGAATCCTTCTGCCCTCAACAGAAAGATGGAGCCCATCAATTTTCAGCAAGCCAGGTGCTGTAATAGTTGCCCCATGATCAAAGAAACTGAAATTCTGCCGATGACACCAACCATTGAGCCACTGGTTAATAATGAGAGCTCTCCTATTCTTTTCACTGCTTTTCTCAGCCACCAAAGGGACTCAGGAAAAGACTACCTGTGCCCCTGCCCTATCCACCACTTGACCCAGTGCCCTAAAGTCCCTTTTAAGTGCCCTAACACTCCTCTTTCCAATCTCATCACTGCCAGCCTGGAGTATCAACAGTGGGTAATAATCAGTAGGCCGAATCAGCCCAGGAAGTCTCTCAGTGATGTCCTTTACCTGGGCCCCAGGGAGGCAGCACACCACCCTGTGGAATGGGTCCTGTTGACCCATATGGGGCCCTCTGTTCCCCTCAGAAGAGAGTCACCCACCATGACTACCCTTTGTTTCTAATTGATGTTGGAGGCGGTGATCCATCTCACAGATAAAGCATAATTGGGAGGTTCACTGTTCAGATAATTTTTTTCTAAATCATCTGTATGACTCTCTAAATCCAGGATCTTATACCTATTCTGAAGTGGCACTTGGCTAGGGGCTAGGATCAGGAGGAATTTTTATTATGGCCTCCCCAAACAGAGACCCACTTCCACTCCTCTTCATCAACCAAGTGTCCTCCTGTTGCCTGACAATGGGAGGTTTAGGAGTCTTCTGACTCCTGGTGGACCTCCCTCAAGGATGGGAGGACAGAGCTCCACCAATATACTTCCCTTTCCCTAATACTCCTTAGTCTTTCAACTTCCTCCCTAAGCTTGGCCAACAGCGAAAGGCATTCACCTATTCACACCACAGGCAGGCTTCATCTGCATTGCCCCCACACTGCATAAACTCAAACACTCCACACAGGAATGGTCTGTAGAGACGCAGCCTTTTTGGAGGGTTCTATTTGGTTATACACACTTGCATTACTGCAGTTTTCTATCGTGTACAGACCATTTAGTAACATTAGTAACAGAATCCCCAACATCAACCAGCCAACAGAAACACACTGAACAACACAGAGCAAGCCTTGCTAACAGGAGGGAACCTGCAACCCTACCTGCTTGCCCTACCTGCGTGAACTAAAAAAATATTTTTTTGACATTTCAAAGGGATATTTACTGCCCAAGTGATGCCCGACCTGAGGTTTTTCCCCTCCAGCTACAGCAGGGCCCCTGCCATCTGCTCTGTGAGTTTTCTTCCAAGAGGAATTCCAGTGGGAATAATAGCCTGGGCACATTCTTGCCTGTGTGGTAGTCAGGGAGTGTGTACTCCCCTTGCTTGATCATACTGTCCCACTGCTCCAAGATGACCTGGAGCCTTTGGGCCAGGTTGATGTGCTTCATGCACTCCATGAAATCCTCGTACTCGAGCTGGCACTTGCGGCAGGCACAGGTCTGGCCCAGCCCATGCCTGCACTCCACCCACTCGCACTCGAAGGCGTGGCAGGCCGTGGCCTGGCCGTGCGGCTGTGGCATGCTGTGCCATGCCAGCCAGCTGTCCGCATCGATGCCCAGCTGCTTCTGCAGGCCCCATAACGTCACGGCTGCGCTCTTGTCATGATACGGCCACTGTTGTGCCACCGACACCGCTGCCCCCCACTCACAGGCCCACTGCTGTCCTTCACAAGCCTTTCACTTCCTATTTAGAGGAAGATTGTGTGCAAAAACAGTCACCAGCTGTTCCTTCTCTGCATGCTTAGGACAACTGGTTCTACTGGTGCCGTAACTTTTGGGAGCCCCAGTTAGAATTAGCTATTTATTCTGGACTGTTATAAATACATATTATGGTATTATTTCAAAAATACTAGGGTGGGTACTATATGTGTGGTGTTAAAATGTTTTTTAAGATACTGATTTCTTTAGGAGTAACATTAGCTGATGAAGTGTCTTTCTAGTAAGTGAACTGCCTGCTTGGTTGGATAGCACCCAGTGAAGACACCTGCTACTGAAATACCAGCTACCAGCACCGACTGTCTGTAGAAACTGAAGATCATAGCACAAATTAAGACTGATAAGAAAAATAAATTCAAACCACAGCCAAGAAATACGCATGCTCTAAAAAGGCAGACTCAAGGAGTGGCCATGCAGAACAGTTCCTGGAATATGGAAAATAGTTTATAGAAAAGTTTGAATATGCATGACAGGTCTATGAATATGTGTTGTAGTTCAGTGATATGGTTTGTACTGCCCTAAGAAAAATGGTTTGTTCTGTACTCCCCTGAAGTTCTGTGAAATTGGTTCAGCCCTCCCTTAGCCCCTCCCCACCGGTGCAACCCCATTGGCAGCAGCTCGGTTTCCCCTCCCATGACCTGAGGTTTGAAATTCCCCACATTCTCCATGCTCTTTTTCCCCTCGAAATGTTTAGGAATAAATGCTTGGATTATCCCGGGAAAAGGAGCCCCTTTGATCTTTTATCTCGTTCCTGTGGGACTCCCAAGCTTCCTCCTGGTACTGAGCTAGCCAAGGGACCAGAGGGGAGGCTCAGGGGATCACCACAAATATGCAACGGGCTGATGATTTTAAAGGGTGTCTCTGAAACAGCAGGTGTGCTCTTGGCTGAATGCCAAGCACCCGACCATATAACTTTTTGCTTTATTGTTCGTCTCTTATTGTCTTCTATTAAACTTTTTAAATTTTACCAGGAAAGTGAACCTCATTTTTCACATGGACTTTGAGGAACAAGATATCAAATCAGCAAGAGAACCAAAACAGGAGTTCTGGCCACATTTTATATTTCATTAATCTCACAATCTAACAGCTAATTTTTATTTTTTTTTTTTTTTTTTTTTTTTTTAGCCTCAGCTATAGTTATATGAAAATTGGCATTACCATAAAAAAATGCTTGGTCGTCCTGATTGAGAAAGAGTATCTTGAAAATACCAGCATTACCGGTTAAAGAAGCAGCAGAGAACTATGCCATACTGACATTAACTGCTTCAGGCCTGAATTCCCAAGAAGGAAAGAATTTTGCGGCTGTGATTTTCTCTTCAGTTTCTCATTTGTCTCTTTTCCTCTCTTTGCCCAATAATTTTGACAGCACTGACTAATTTCTACCAAAATTGACAAGAGAGTAGACATTTGAAATATAAGTGCCTTGTATACATTTTATGAAAACTTCAAGCTGGCTAGCACAGGGCGAGCCAAATTATTTTCCCTCATGAGAGCAAAGCAACCAGAATGTAGCTGCTCTTCACATATGCAACTGCTGACAACCAAATGGCTGTAGAACATGTGTAATCATCCATGGACAACCTCACATTAGCCCTGGTCCTGTTTTTCTGGGATACCATCGGCAGCTGCCGAATCAACAGCATATAGTGGAAGGCTGACATTATTCAAATTGGAGGAAAGCATAAAGGAAGAGATAACAGACTGGAGGTGAAGGACAATTCATAGGAAACCAAGATTGATTAGTCCCCCTGCTCCCAGAAAAGCTAACTTAAATTTCACTAGCTTTTGCACAGGGACCATAGCACAAACATTGTCAATCTTGGGACAACACAGTAAAATGAACACATGGCATTAATTTTGACTCCTCAGAAAAGCACCTTAAAAGCCTTGTCACCTTTTTTTGCTAGCACTTTCTTTTCTTCCAAGGCCAATATGATGTAATACATAATTTATAAGCTTTTTAGCTCTTTATGCAGTAATTTAATTGCTTTCCTGACTTAGCCTCCAAAACAAGAGTGCAAGAGATTCACATAACTGGACATGGTGACAATTCATGAGAAAGTCACCATGGTTTTCCATGAATGAATCTTAATGAACCACAGAGAAAGCAGAAGTACTAAAAGTGCTTCTATGTAGCTGCCAGTATACTCATACCCAAGTTAAAGGAGAAAGATATAAAAGTCAAGAACAGGCAGTTAAATGCTTTATTAGGATTTTTGATGGATATGCTGCTTTAGCACACAGCCACATGGTAGAAAGATATTTTTTTCTGGTTTTGTCCCTCTCCTTATGGTGTGGTAAAAGAAAGTAGAGAAAAATTTGAGGGGCATCCCAAACCATGCTTACTCAGACAAGGGGACTCTGCCTACTATAGACTTTTCCTATGTCCTTCAGATACATAATGAGCTCACACATCAAATGGGGTGGGCATAATCCATCATTTCACCTCCCAGATCAGGCAGATCAGAGCTGCCCCTATCTCAGAGACATTTTGTTGGAACAGGACTTGGCATAAGATGTTCTGTTAAAGTTTTCCATCCCTCCTTCCCTGACACAGATTTGTGGTTCCAGCCCCTTCTCTACTGCTCTACCCAATGCTGTTTTTGATGTCCTGCTTTGGCGGGAGATTCAAACTGAAACAGTTAATGTAGGTGCACATTGCAGAAATGACCTGCTAGAGTGTTAAATTAGCCATTTTGCAAGAGATGAAAACTATCTTTCTACCAGACCTCCTCTCAAATTTCATTCCTAAACAGCTATGCCAAGATTTAAACTGCTTTGAACTCAGTTCAAAGACCTGAGACTAGGCAATTTTCCTCCTCCTGAAAGGGATGAAATTGAGGAATAATAATGAATGCTTTTTCAGTCTTCTCGGGCAGCAGACATGGATGAAGTATTAACTGCACAATTATATTTATTATTATGATTACAGATGGCTACAACCTTTAGTTTATATTTTTTTCATTTTCTAGTGTTCTAGTGTTTTCTGTCTAAACCAAGGAAAATTAGACTTGACATTTTAGTGGTGAAAAGGTGAGAAAAGAAAAACAGGTTGCAATTTCCATCTGAGAAAATTCAGTCTCTCCAAAGCCATCTTATATCCACTGCAGATCACTTCACAGAAGCCCATGTGGCACCTCATTTCAAGCAAAGGCACAACAATGCAGTGAGCACCTGTTGTCTGCATTGCTTCATCTAGTTAAGCAGTAGTTTGTCTAAAAAAACATGCAAAGTCCCCAAAAAGTGAAGTTTGCTTCTTAATTGTCCCCTGCAAACATCGTTTCCTTCCCTTAAATTATCCATAAATCTCTCTCAAGCAAGGAAGCAGAAGTGAAGCAGTTCAAAGTAATCAATCGCTTTCTAGTCCCTCTATGTTTATTAGAAACAGAGTGGCAGTGTTGTACTTGCTCTCAGCTGGGTAGCCTGGGGACAATATTCTGCTACCCAGGCAACTTCTTCACATCAGCATTAAAGCCCTGTGGATAGTATGTGCCAGCTAATCTGAAGAAACCCTACATCTCACTAGCTATGTCTTTTATTTACTTAACAAGATACAATTACAGCATCTTTCTGATGGGTTTTGTAGAGAAAGGAGTGAAGTTTACAACGAAAACTTGATCAGAGTTGTTAGACAGGCTTTATTCTCCCATGCCTGTGCTGAAGATCACTATAAGACCGTGAAAAATACTACAAGGATGCATTTCCCTTACAAGATGATGGTGCTGAAATGTGGCACACGAGACACTTGTGTGAAATTGCAGATGTAGATCAATATTCCATCATTGTATCTGAGTAATTAGAATTATCTACTGAGTTTTCCACAAAATATGAACAAAAGAGAGAGTCAGCCTTAACTAAAGATGTAAAAACTCCCAGTCTGTCTAGTTAAATCAAGCAAATGAGAATCTTTTATGTATCGTTTTCCTCATTTTAGGGACAAATGTAGAGACTCTAAAGAGAAAACAGGTATTCCATTTATAAATTTCACCTACTTCAAATAACAGGTTGAGAATATTGCAATTTTCAGGTGCTTTTAAATAGAGATCCACATACATAAATCATACATGTACCAATGTACACATTGCTCATTGTTGGGTTTTTGTTTCTTTACTGCGTGAGTTTGGAGAATTTTTCCCATTGTGGTGCTAACAAAGCCTGCCGAGCTTCCAGGTGGGGCTACTTGTGTTTCCAGCGAGAGAGGGGAGAGGAGGGACCCCCTTTGGCTCTGCACGTGGCCAGGAGGCAGGAGAGCCGGACGCCTGTG
Organism: Muscicapa striata striata; assembly: GCA_030060385.1. Lineage (NCBI taxonomy): Eukaryota > Metazoa > Chordata > Aves > Passeriformes > Muscicapidae > Muscicapa > Muscicapa striata. The sequence continues at coordinate 3,730,673 of JAREIS010000101.1, forward strand.
GTCAACTTCCCTGCATCTGTCCTGCTTAGCCTCCTACCTCTGGGAATACAACTGGTCTCTGGACACAACGGTGAGAGAGGAGCCTGTTCCCACCTGAGCCCAGCCCGGCCGCGGCTCCTCCCCTCCACCTCCCTCGCTCCCGCCTGCTCTCGCAGCTGTGCCGGCCCTGCCACGTGTTACATCCCCGGGAACAGACACAGACGGAGTACGTCCGCGGCTAAAGAAAGGACTGGAACTGGGTTCTTTTGTTCTATTTTTGTCGGTAATTTTAATAACTGCTGTTGTTTTCTGCTTGTGCGGTTAGATATAGTAGTAAAAGAGCTGTTACTTCTACCCCTTATCTCTGTCTTGAGTCCTTGATTTCAAACAATTATAATACTTAGAGGGGGTGAAATTAAATTCTCTATTTTAAAGAGGAACTTGTGCCTTTTATTGGCAGAACCCTGTTCTAGAAACCAGGACAATCATACATCAGCACTGTCCCATGTGTGACAAACTCCCAAGAACTGGAGAGGAGGAACTGAACTCAGTCTGTCCAGGACCATTTTTAATATGTTTTGAAAAGAGTGCAGACTGGATGTTCCTCTGCCCTTTCCACTGGAAGATTTAAAGAAGCGACAGCCATTATTTCTTTCTACTCAGCGCTTCATGTCCTGTGGTGAGTGTGAACTATGCTTGAAAATTAAGAGTGTAACAAAAAATTACCTCCCACATGAGCTGATAAGGGAAAGAGCAGGGCCATGTCAACAAATTCTTGCTTTATATATTAAAGCTGGAGGAGTTTAAGGCAGTTATGTGAATTAATTTATTTTAGATATATGAAAAATTAAGGTTTTGATCACATTTCTGTGTTACAGTAATACAAGGAACTATATTGCAAGGACATAGAAAATTTCTGGAGGCAATATTATCTGCTTATTAGTTTTGAATGTTCAGCAAGCACTCCAAAGGAGGACAATTTAGAGAGGATCATGCTGTGGTAAATACTGAAAATTTTCAATAAGAATTCTTTCAGAATAGAGTCTGTCTGAGCCTGGGATGTTTTACGACCTCTTTTCCGAGAGAGAATTTAAAGGAAAGTTGAATATCTGTTAAGAAGTCCATGAGTGGATGCTGTTAATAACTCCAGTAGGTTGGGGATGAATGCACATGACTTACAGCTTTGTTTATTCACTGAATATTAGATGACATGGCATAAATTCAAACAGAAACTATTAGTATTCATGTGCTGCGAAACAAAGCGGAGCTGCTGCTTTTACTTCTAAACTCTCAGAGCAGTGACCAAGGACTAGATTTAAGAAAGAGCTGAAAGTTGCAGAAATGAGACTTAGGTTCACCATACCAAAATCACACTCTTAACCATCTCCCCTCCCTCTCAGCCATGTCTAAGTTCTGTCAGTACCTTTGTTTTATCCAGAAGCTCTTTAGTGCAAAATTCATAACCAGAGAGGTGATTAGGCTTCACCACCCCAGCACAGGGCAACAAGATCTTGGTCCCTGGACACCCTGACTCCCTCATCCAGGGAGTCTCTTAATTACTGTTTTCATGAACGGACTAGGCTTAAGAGGGAACCTTGCCTCCAGTTTGGCTTTGTGTTATGGTTTCAGAGTGGGAGATACTAATAGTTAGAATATTCTGGGTGAGAAAAAGCTCTCAGTGCTACCATTTTGTGTACAAATGCTCCTACCATTTTGCTGTTGTCTTCAAGATGGAGTTCTGGGAAGCATCTCAGGGAGATGGATCCCACGTAGACACCAGAGCACTTCAGGCAGAAATTCATTCTTCTCTCCATCATTTCCACATGCCTAGCTTGAGGCAGCTGTAGATTTTAGCTGATCTCATAAAATAAGTGTAAAGGCTGCACTGGATTTCATCCTGAAGAGTTTTATTCTCTACATGAATTGTATATATTTCTGAACAGAAGATTTTGGATTTCATTGTGGAGCCATGCACCAGGCATTTAGGTGCCTAACACATTCACTGAACACATTTGCCTTAATGTGCTTTCACTAAACAGAAAAGAAAGACGTACATTTGAGATCTGCTCATCATTTGAGGTCATCTATTAATTGTTCATTATTCAACTGATACCAAAAAGAAAACCTAAAAAGTAATATACTCACAAATGCAGCTACCATCAAATGCACAGAAATCCTACAAAAGCTCAAAGAGAAAAGTAACATATGTGTAAGGCTGGAAAAGCTAATTTTAACATGATCTAGTTCAGCAAAGAACACATCCTGATTTAAAATGTGGTTTTATTCTTATCTAACATTGGTTATATTTAGTTATTTTTCTGAAGATTGATTCTCACTTTTAGCAATTATTAAGGCATGCTGTTTTGCAAGTAAGTGAGGCTTTTTTACTAAATTTGGTACCTTTCATTTGGTAACTAGAAGAATGCATATTAGTGCTCGAGTTTATGGCAAATTTAGAGAGGAAATTTGCGAAGGAATACCTTTAGAAGGCAAACTCAAGTGGCCCCTCCCCCATCTGGTTCGGGAAACAAAAATCTCCTTCGAGAAAAGTGGAAAAAAACTGTTTATTTAAAAAGCAATCACACGCATTTAAAAAAAAAATAAAAAAATTAAACGATAAAACCTCTCGCTGTTCTGAAGAGGTGACAAATTCAGAAAGTCCTTTTTGTGAGGTGCAGCTCGGCTTGCTCAGTCTCTTATCAGTCCCTCTGGCGCTGGAAAATGCCACAACCTCGGCACTGGTGGGACACAGGTGTGAGCTGCTGGTGTTCTTCTGTGTTTTCAGTTCAGAGCACGGCTGATCAGTTCCAAGAAAAGCCACAGTCTGGGTAACTTCTCTGGCTCATCTAGCTAAAAAAGTCTAACTAAAAAGCAAAGGAGAGCTCTCTCCCGCTGTCCGTAACTGCAGACAACACAGTCCGTAAGAAGAAATGCGTGGGAGTGAGTGCAGCTTCTCAACACAAACTGCGCGCTTCTTCTCCCCCACTTCGCACTTGGAACCAGTCTTAAAGGTGCAGAAGTTAATATCCAGCATAAACAGAACAGGCGATTGGGCATACAAGCATCATAAAGTCACCCCAAGACAATTAGGTAACTTAGCTGTTAGACTGCATTCTGTTGAAAAAAGGCAGATAATGCTTTTTGTTTCTAAGGGGATTTCTTTCTATTCAAGCTAATTTGGATGGAAATATCAATTATACATTGTCCTGGTTTCTAGGACAGTGTTCTGCCAATAAAAAGCAGAAGTTGTATCATGGTGTTGAAGGTTGGGATTGTGTTCCTTCAATGTATGAGTGAGGAGAATTCTTCCCATTGTAATGCTAACAAACCTGCTGGCTGTGGCCAGGGTTTTGTGATGGCCCTGGACGGGCGGGTGGGTGGGACCGGAGCTACCCGGAGGGGGATGCGGACTTCCGGGGAGGGGGGGAGAGGGGGGAGCTACTCAGGGGAGCACGAGGCTTCTGGAGGGGCCCAGCTGTTTCCGGCGAGAGAGAGGGGGAGGGGGAACTTCTCCAGTCTGCTCAGCGGTGTGAGGAGGTAGGAGACCCGGGGGCCGGCTGCATTCAGCTGCCCAGCATCTGCCCTGCTACCTCGGAGGCACTGCTGACCACCAAAGGCCAAATACTTCCTACCTCTGGGAATACAACTGGTCATCTGGACACAGGACTGGAGCGAAGAGCTCCCACCTGAGCCAGCCCGGCCGCGGCTGTTCCACTCCACCTCCCTGGCTCCCCGCCTGCGCCTGCAGCTGTGCCAGCCCTGCTACAGTTACACCCCCAGGAACGGACACAGACCGAGTGTGTCCGCGTCTAAGAAAGGACTACAACTGGCTTTTTCTTCTGTTTTTCGTCGGTAATTTTAATAATTACTGTTGTTTTCTACTTGTGCTGTGAGTTAGAGTAGTAAAGAGCTGTTACTTTTACCTCCTTATCTCAGCCTTGAGTCCTTGATTTGAAACAATTATAACACTCGGAGGGGGGTGAAATTGATTTCTCTATTTCAAAGGGAAACTTCTGCCGTTTATTGGCAGAACCCTGTCATAAAACCAGGACAGATTTTGGCGCCCAACGTGGGGCTGAGGGCATTAAAAGGCGAGTTTAGAGAGGAGTAGCAGCTCTTAAGCAGCAACATGTTGTCTAGTTTAATCTGGTTTGGGCTCCACATGGTCACAGATATTTCTCTCCCATTTGCAAGCCCTTTTTTGAATATGGGCCCCCTCACCAAATTTATTGTAGCTATGATCCGATTTGTGTTTTGGATTGATTTTGTCAGGAATACATGGGTTTTTAATTTTTTGTGGAAATTTGCCACATGGATCCAGAGCTATCGTACTCTAACTGCGTGTTTCTGGGATTATTTCAACAATGGTACTTACTGTGAGGCAATGAATGCAAGGGAAATTTTCTCCCAACCTGTCACCCAGTTTTTTGAGGCTACCCCACCAGTTTTCAAGGACTTCAGATTTGCTTTAATTGCTAGTATTATTATTCCGTGGCTGGTGCTGCTGATGGGCCTGCTTTACTTAGCATTCAGAAACAAGGGAATACTGGCTTGGATAACAACCGTGAAACATGCTGCCCCAGAGCCTGCCCCTGTCCCAGAGACTAGGGATGCTGCCCCAGAGCCTGGTGTTGACCCACAGCCCACTGCAGAAATGAACCAGCCAGAGTGGGTGGGGGTTCTAGTGAAGGAGATACGGGACATGGGCCAGGTGTTGAAGGAGCAGGGCCAGGTATTGAAGGAGCACGACCAGGTGTTGAAGGAGCACCTTTCCCCAGCTAGTGAGAAACCATCCCCCTGCCCTAAAGAGGGAGAGTCTGATGGTGCTGCAGTGGAACCCGTAGATGTTACATCTGTCCAGGTTCCAGCTGGATCACAGGGGCAGCCACAGCCAGCAGCAGTTGCCCCTGTGGAAACTAAGAAATCTAAGATTAAAACAAAGCACCTAGATAGTGGGGATCAGCCAGGAGGCTCCTCACAACTAGCAAGGGAGCCAGAGGTTGAGATTGTCACCGAGTCTCTCTCATATGACACTCTCCGTAACCTGCGAAAAGACATTGCATGACGGGGCCGTGAGGCTTTTACAACCTGGTTACTTCGTGTCTGGGACCTTATGGGAAGAGGTGTACAACTGGATGGCACTGAGGCCAGGAATTTGGGATCCTTGTCCCAGGACTCAGGTGTGGACCAGACATTCGTAAGGGAGCAAGGCCACCTTTCCCTCTGGGAACGGCTTCTAATGAGTGTGAGAGAGAAGTTTATCCACAAAGAGAGAATGCAGGAGCACCACCATAGAATGCGCTGGAAGACCATTGATGAAGGGATCTAGCAGCTGAGGGAAGTGGCAGTATTAGAGGTACTCTTTGGGATGGATGGACAGCATGACAATGACCCTGACAAGGTCAGGTGCACAGGGTAGATGTTGTGGGATCTGGCAACCCTGGGGCCATCTGAATTTACTACCTACATTGCACTGATTAGGGCTGATGACCACCGAGAGACAGTAGGTTCTGTTGCCAGCAAGCTCAGAAATTTTGACAGTATGATTAATGGCCCAGTGCAGGCCAAGGTCTCTGCTGGGGCCAGGGACCTCCAACAGGTCCAAGAGGAGATGAAGGGGATGAGAGGGTTGAAAGGAGAGGTGAGGGAGATTATAAGGGAGGAGATAAGGAAGATCAATGCAGCACCAGTACGAGTCACAGGCCCCAAATCTCACACCCAACGCCCCCCAGCTAGGGACAGAGGATACCCCTCACGAACTGACCTGTGGTTCTTCCTGTGAGACCATGGGGAAGACATGGAAAAATGGGATGGGAAGCCCACTTCTGTCCTGGCAGCACGGGTGCGTCAGCTCAGGGAGGGAAATGCCAACCGAGGGAACCGTGCTAAAATGAAAGTAGCCTCGACCTCCTACAACCAAGGTGCAGGGTACTACAGAAGGGAGGATGATCTGTCAGATCCCCTGGAAGGAACCTCCACTATGTATGCCCAGGAAGGAAATAATAACCAGGGCTAGAGGGGCCCTGCCTCTAGCCAGGGAGAGGCATGGGATAACAGGATCTACTGGGTAGTGTGGGTGCGATGGCCTGGCACATCAAAGCCACAGAAACATAGAATGTTAGTTGATACTGGTTCAGAGTGCACCCTGATACCATCAGAACATGTGGGGAAGGTACCTGTTTCCATTGCTGGGGTGACAGGGGGATCACAGGAATTTACTTTGCTGGAAGCTGAGATTAGCCTGACAGGGAAGGGGTGGCAGAAACATCCAATTGTAACTGGCCCAGGGGCACCGTGCATTCTAGGCATAGACTTCCTCAGGAATGGCTATTACAAAGATCCAAGGGGATTCAGGTGGGCTTTTGGAGTAGCTGCTGTATCGGCAGAGAGTATTAAGCAGTTGAACACCTTGCCTGGACTGTCAGAAAGTCCATCTGCAGTGGGACTCCTGAAAGTGACAGAGCAACAGGTACCAATTGCCACCATGACAGTGCACCGCCGGCAGTACCGGAGAAATCGAGATGCCATGATCCCAATCCACAAGATGATCCGTGAGCTGGAGAGCCAAGGGGTGGTCAGCAAAACCCACTCACCCTTCAACAGCCCCATCTGGCCTGTGCGCAAGTCTGAAGGGGAATGGAGACTGACTGTGGACTATCGTGCCTTGAATGAAGTGACTCCACCGCTGAGCGCAGCCGTGCCGGACATGCTGGAACTGCAGTACGAGCTGGAGTCCAAGGCAGCGAAGTGGTATGCTACCATTGACATTGCTAATGCATTTTTCTCCATTCCTTTGGCAGCAGAGTGCAGGCCTCAGTTTGCTTTCACCTGGAGGGGGTGTGCAGTACACCTGGAACCCACTGCCCCAGGGGTGGAAACACAGCCCTACCATCTGCCATGGGCTGATCCAGGCTGCACTGGAAAAGGGTGAGGCCCCAGAACATTTGCAATACATTGATGACATCATTGTGTGGGGAAACACCGCAACAGAGGTCTTTGAGAAGGGAGAGAAAATCATCCAGATTTTGCTGGAAGCTGGCTTTGCCATCAAGAAAAGCAAAGTCAAAGGACCTGCCCGAGAGATCCAGTTCCTGGGAGTGAAGTGGCAAGACGGACAGCGCCAGGTCCCCACTGAGGTCATTAATAAGATCACTGCAATGTCAGCACCAACAAGCAAGAAGGAAACACAAGCTTTCCTAGGTGCCATAGGCTTTTGGAGAATGCATATCCCTGAGTACAGCCAGATTGTGAGCCCTCTCTACCTGGTCACCCGCAAGAAGAATGATTTCCACTGGGGCCCTGAACAGCAGCAAGCCTTCGCCCAGATCAAGCAGGAGATCGCTCATGCTGTAGCCCTTGGCCCAGTCAGGACAGGACCAGAGGTAAAGAATGTTCTCTACTCTGCAGCCGGGAACCATGGTCTGTCCTGGAGCCTTTGGCAGAAGGTGCCTGGTGAAACTCGAGGCCGACCCCTGGGATTCTGGAGCAGAGGTTACAGAGGTTCTGAAGCCAATTACACTCCAACGGAGAAGGAAATCTTGGCTGCCTATGAAGGAGTTCAAGCTGCCTCAGAGGTAATTGGCACAGAAGCACAACTTCTCCTGGCACCCCGACTGCCAGTGCTGGGTTGGATGTTCAAAGGAAAGGTTCCTTCTACCCACCATGCCACAGACGCCACATAGAGCAAGTAGATTGCCCTCATCACGCAGCACGCCCGCATTGGTAACCCAAATCGCCCTGGGATTTTGGAGATAATTACAAACTGGCCAGAAGGTGAAGATTTTGGTCTTGCCGAGGAGGAGGAGCAGAAGCAAGTGACCCGAGCTGAAGAAGCCCCACTGTACAACCAGCTGCCAGCAGATGAAACGTGCTACGCTCTTTTCACCGACGGTTCCTGTCGCATCGTGGGAATGAATTGGAAGTGGAAAGCAGCCGTATGGAGCCCTACACGGCAGGTTGCACAAGCTACCAAAGGAGAAGGTGGATCAAGCCAACTTGCTGAACTCAAAGCTGTTCAGCTGGCCTTGAACATTGCTGAGAGAGAGAAATGGCCAAAGCTGTACCTCTACACTGATTCATGGATGGTAGCCAATGCTCTGTGGGGCTGGCTGGAAAGGTGGAAAAAGGCTGACTGGCAACGTAGAGGAAAGCCAATCTGGGCTGCTGATGAGTGGAAAGACATTGCCACTCGGATAGAGAAGCTACCCGTGAAAGTCCGCCATGTGGATGCCCATGTTCCCAAGAGTCGGGCTAATGAAGAACACCGGCACAACGAGCGGGTAGATCAGGCTGCACAGATAGAGGTGTCAAAGATAGACTTAGATTGGGAACACAAGGGAGAATTGTTCCTGGCTCGATGAGCCCATGATGCCTCAGGTCATCAGGGCAGAGACGCCACCTATAAGTGGGCACGAGACCGAGGGGTGGATCTAACCATGGACAGTATTTCCCAGGTTATCCATGACTGTGAGACGTGTGCTGCCATTAAGCAAGCCAAGCGGGTGAAGCCCCTCTGGTATGGTGGGCGATGGTCCAAATATAAGTACAGAGAGGCCTGGCAGATTGACTACATCACACTGCCTCAGACCCGCCAAGGCAAGCGCTATGTGCTGCCCATGGTGGAAGCCACCACCGGGTGGTTGGAGACCTACCCTGTGACCCACGCTACTGCTCGGAACACCATCCTGGGCCTGGAAAAACAAGTCCTTTGGAGACATGGTGCCCCTGAGAGAATTGAGTCAGACAATGGGACTCATTTCAAAAATAGCCTTGTTAGCACCTGGGCTAAAGAACATGGCATTGAGTGGGTGTACCATATTCCCTACCATGCACCAGCGGCTGGGAAAGTCAAACGGTGCAATGGCCTGCTTAAAACCACCTTAAAAGCACTTGGTGGGGGGACTTTTAAGAACTGGGAGATTAATTTACCAAAGGCCACATGGTTAGTGAATACCTGAGGTTCCACTAACCGAGCAGGTCCTGCCCAATCTGAGCCTTTGGGAACACCAGATAGAGATAAGGTCCCAGTGGTACACCTGAGAGGCATGTTAGGGAAAACTGTTTGGGTGAACTCTGCCTCCAGCAAAGACAATCCTGTTCGTGGGGTGGTTTTCGCTCAAGGACCAGGTTGCACTTGGTGGGTGATGCAAAAGGATGGAGAGACCCGATGCATCCCCCAAGGAGACCTTGTTCTAGGGTGAATTATCTATGATACTGTGCCTGTAACTGCCTGTATGTATATGATTTAAAGGTTTTTAATTTGCTGTAGCATGTTGGCATGGGAAAAATTCGGGGTGGATAATGTTGAAGGTTGGGATTGTGTTCCTTCAATGTATGAGTGGGGAGAATTCTTCCCATTGTAATGCTAACAAACCTGCTGGCTGTGGCCAGGGTTTTGTGATGGCCCTGGACGGGCGGGTGGGTGGGACCGGAGCTACTCGGAGGGGGATGCGGACTTCCGGGGAGGTGGGGAGAGGGGGAGCTACTCAGGGGAGCACGAGGCTTCTGGAGGGGCCCGGCTGCTTCCGGCGAGAGAGAAGGGGAGGGGGAACTTCTCCAGTCTGCTCGGCGGTGTGAGGAGGTAGGAGACCTGGGGGCCGGCTGCATTCAGCTGCCCAGCATCTGCCCTGCTACCTCAGAGGCACTGCTGACCACCAAAGACCAAATACTTCCTACCTCTGGGAATACAACTGGTCATCTGGACACAGGACCAGAGCGAAGAGCTCCCACCTGAGCCAGCCCGGCCGCGGCTGTTCCACTCCACCTCCCTGGCTCCCGCCTGCGCCTGCAGCTGTGCCAGCCCTGCTACAGTTACACCCCCAGGAACGGACACAGACCGAGTGTGTCCGCGTCTAAGAAAGGACTACAACTGGCTTTTTTCTTCTGTTTTTCGTCGGTAATTTTAATAACTACTGTTGTTTTCTACTTGTGCTGTGAGTTAGAGTAGTAAAGAGCTGTTACTTTTACCTCCTTATCTCAGCCTTGAGTCCTTGATTTGAAACAATTATAACACTCGGAGGGGGGTGAAATTGATTTCTCTATTTCAAAGGGAAACTTCTGCCGTTTATTGGCAGAACCCTGTCATAAAACCAGGACACATGGATAGTTCACCCTAGAACAAGGTCTCCTTGGGGGATGCATCGGGTCTCTCCATTCTTTTGCATCACCCACCAAGTGCAACCTGGTCCTTGAGCGAAAACCACCTCACAAACAGGATTGTCTTTGCTGGAGGCAGAGTTCACCCAAACAGTTTTCCCTAACATGCCTCTCAGGTGTACCACTGGGACCTTATCTCTATCTGGTGCTCCCAAGGGCTCAGATTGGGCAGGACCTGCTCAGTTAGTGGAACCTCGGGTATTCACTAACCATGTGGCCTTTGGTAAATTAATCTCCCAGTTCTTAAAAGTCCCCCCACCAAGTGCTTTTAAGGTGGTTTTAAGCAGGCCATTGCACCGTTTGACTTTCCCAGCCGCTGGTGCATGGTAGGGAATATGGTACACCCACTCAATGCCATGTTCTTTAGCCCAGGTGCTAACAAGGCTATTTTTGAAATGAGTCCCATTGTCTGACTCAATTCTCTCAGGGGTACCATGTCTCCAAAGGACTTGTTTTTCCAGGCCCAGGATGGTGTTCCGAGCAGTAGCGTGGGTCACAGGGTAGGTCTCCAACCACCCGGTGGTGGCTTCCACCATGGGCAGCACGTAGCGCTTGCCTTGGCGGGTCTGAGGCAGTGTGATATAGTCAATCTGCCAGGCCTCTCCGTACTTGTATTTGGACCATCGCCCACCATACCAGAGGGGCTTCACCCGCTTGGCTTGCTTAATGGCAGCACACGTCTCACAGTCATGGATAACCTGGGAAATACTGTCCATGGTTAGATCCACCTCTTGGTCTCATGCCCACTTATAGGTGGCGTCTCTGCCCTGATGAACTGAGGCATCATGGGCCCATCGAGCCAGGAACAATTCTCCCTTGTGTTCCCAATCTAAGTCTATCTTTGACACCTCTATCTGTGCAGCCTGATCTACCCGCTCATTGTGCTGGTGTTCTTCATTAGCCCGACTCTTGGGAACATGGGCATTCACATGGCGGACTTTCACGGGTAGCTTCTCTATCCGAGTGGCAATGTCTTTCCACTCATCAGCAGCCCAGATTGGCTTTCCTCTACGTTGCAGTCAGCCTTTTTCCACCTTTCCAGCCAGCCCCACAGAGCATTGGCTACCATCCATGAATCAGTGTAGAGGTAGAGCTTTGGCCATTTCTCTCTTTCAGCAATGTCCAAGGCCAGCTGAACAGCTTTGAGTTCAGCAAGTTGGCTTGATCCACCTTCTCCTTCAGTAGCCTGTGCAACCTGCCGTGTAGGGCTCCATACGGCTGCTTTCCACTTCCGGTTCATCCCCACGATGCAGCAGGAACCGTTGGTGAAAAGAGCGTTGGACATTTCATCTGCTGGCAGTTGGTTGTGCGGTGGAGCTTCTTCAGCTCGGGTCACTTACTTCTGCTCCTCCTCCTCAGCGAGACCAAAATCTTCACCTTCTGGCCAGTTTGTAATTACCTCTAAAATCCCAGGGCGATTTGGGTTACCAATGCGGGCGCGCTGCGTGATGAGGGCAATCCACTTGCTCCATGTGGCATCGGTGGCATGGTGGGTAGAAGGAACCTTTCCTTTGAACATCCAGCCCAGCACTGGCAGTCGGGGTGCCAGGAGAAGTTGTGCTTCTGTGCCAATTACCTCTGAGGCAGCTTGAACTCCTTCATAGGCAGCCAAGATTTCCTTCTCCGTTGGAGTGTAATTGGCTTCAGAACCTCTGTAACCTCTGCTCCAGAATCCCAGGGGTCGGCCTCGAGTTTCACCAGGCACCTTCTGCCAAAGGCTCCAGGACAGACCATGGTTCCCGGCTGCAGAGTAGAGAACATTCTTTACCTCTGGTCCTGTCCTGACTGGGCCAAGGGCTACAGCATGAGCGATCTCCTGCTTTATCGGGGCAAGGGCTTGCTGTTTTTCAGGCCCCCAGTGGAAATCGTTCTTCTTGCGGGTGACCAGGTAGAGAGGGCTCACAATCTGGCTGTACTCAGGGATATGCATTCTCCAAAAGCCTATGGCACCTAGGAAAGCTTGTGTTTCCTTCATGCTTGTTGGTGCTGACATTGCAGTGATCTTATTAATGACCTCAGTGGGGACCTGGCGCCGTCCGTCTTGCCACTTCACTCCCAGGAACTGGATCTCTCGGGCAGGTCCTTTGACTTTGCTTTTCTTGATGGCAAAGCCAGCTTCCAGCAAAATCTGGATGATTTTCTCTCCCTTCTCAAACACCTCCGTTGCCGTGTTCCCCCACACAATGATGTCATCGATGTATTGCAAATGTTCTGGGGCCTCACCCTTTTCCAGTGCAGCCTGGATCAGCCCATGGCAGATGGTGGGGCTGTGTTTCCACCCCTGGGGCAGTGGGTTCCAGGTGTACTGCACGTCCCTCCAGGTGAAAGCAAACTGAGGCCTGCACTCTGCTGCCAAAGGAATGGAGAAAAATGCATTGGCAATGTCAATGGTAGCATACCGCTTCGCTGCCTTGGACTCCAGCTCGTACTGCAGTTCCAGCATGTCTGGCACGGCTGCGCTCAGCGGTGGAGTCACTTCATTCAAGGCACGATAGTCCACAGTCAGTCTCCATTCCCCTTCAGACTTGCGCACAGGCCAGATGGGGCTGTTGAAGGGTGAGTGGGTTTTGCTCACCACCCCTTGGCTCTCCAGCTCACGGATCATCTTGTGGATGGGGATCACAGCATCTCGATTTGTCCGGTACTGCCGGCAGTGCACTGTCATGGTGGCAATTGGTACCTGTTGCTCTGTCACTTTCAGGAGTCCCACTGCAGATGGACTTTCTGGCAGTCCAGGCAAGGTGTTCAACTGCTTAATGCTCTCTGCTGCTACAGCAGCTATTCCAAAAGCCCACCTGAGCTCCTTCGGATCTTTGTAGTAGCCGTTCCTGAGGAAGTCTATGCCTAGAATGCATGGTGCCCCTGGGCCAGTTACAATTGGATGTTTCTGCCACCCCTTCCCTGTCAGGCTAATCTCAGCTTCCAGCAAAGTGAATTCCTGTGATCCTCCTGTCACCCCAACAATGGAAACAGGTACCTTCCCCACATGTTCTGATGGTATCAGGGTGCACTCTGAACCAGTATCAACTAACATTCTATGTTTCTGTGGCTTTGATGTGCCAGGCCATCGCACCCACACTACCCAATAGATCCTGCCATCCCATGCCTCTCCCTCGCTAGAGGCAGGGCCCCTCTAGCCCTGGTTATTATTTCCTTCCTGGGCATACATAGTGGAGGTTCCTTCCAGGGGATCTGACAGATCATCCTCCCTTCTGTAGTACCCTGCACCTTGGTTGTGGGAGGTCGAGGCTACCTTCATTTTAGCACGGTTCCCTCGGTTGGCATTTCCCTCCCTGAGCTGACGCACCGTGCTGCCAGAACAGAAGTGGGTTTCCCATCCCATTTTTCCATGTCTTCCCCATGGTCTCACAGGAAGAACTACAGGTCAGTTCGTGGGGTGTATCCTCTGTCCCTAGCTGGAGGGTGTTGGGTGTGAGATTTGGGGCCTGTGACTCATACTGGTGCTGCATTGATCTTCCTTATCTCCTCCCTTACAATCTCCCTCATCTCACCTTTCAACCCTCTCATCCCCTTCATCTCCTCTTGGACCTCTTGGAGGTCCCTGGCCACAGCAGAGACCTTGGCCTGCATTGGGCCATTAATCATACTGTCAAAATTTCTGAGCTTGCTGGCAACAGAACCTGTGTCTCGGTGGTCATCAGCCCTAATCAGTGCAATGTAGGTAGTATATTCAGATGGCCCCAGGGTTGCCAGATCCCACAACATCTGCCCTGTGCACCTGACCTTGTCAGGGTCATTGTCATGCTGTCCATCCATCCCTAATACTGCCACTTCCCTCAGCTGCTGGATCCCTTCCTCAATGGTCTTCCAGGGCATTCTATGGTGGTGCTCCTGCATTCTCTCTTTGTGGACAAACTTGTCTCTCACACTCATTAGAAGCTGTTCCCAGAGGGAAAGGTGGCCTTGCTCCCTTACGAATGTCTGGTCCATACCTGAGTCCAGGGCCAAGGATCCCAAATTCCTGGCCTCAGTGCCATCCAGTTGTACACCTCTTCCCATAAGGTCCCAGACACGAAATTAGCAAGTTGTAAAAGCCTCACGGCCCCGTCATGCAATGTCTTTTCACAGGTTACGGAGAGCGTCATATGAGAGAGACTCGGTGACAATCTCAACCTCTGGCTCCCTTGCTAGTTGTGAGGACCCTCCTGGCTGATCCTCATTATCTAGGTGCCTTGTTTTAATCTTAGATTTCCTAGTTTCCACAGGGACAACTGCTGCTGGCTGTGGCTGTCCTTGTGATCCAGCTGGAACCTGTACAGATGTAACATCTACGGGTTCCACTGCAGCACCATTAGACTCTCCCTCTTTAGGGCAGGGGGAGGGTTTCTCGCTAGTTGGGGAAAGGTGCTCCTTCAACACCTGGCCCATGTTCCGTATCTCCTTCACTAGAACCCCCACCCACTCTCCTGGTCCTCCGGGCAGCCCCGGTCCCACCCACCCGCCCGTCCAGGGCCATCACAAGACCCTGGGCACAGCTGGTGGGTTTTGTTAGCATCACAATGGGAAAAATTCTCCAAACTCACACATTAAAGGAACAAAACCCCAACCCCCAACATATATAATAAGCAAAAACTTCATTAATTTAAGCAAATAAATATAATTACATTGAATACTATGAATAACAACACATTTATTGAATTCTATTTTGAAGTTAAAGCTATTTGAATAAGGAATTCTTTGTGGTCATGTCATTCAAGACACCTAGAATCAGAGGAGGTTAACTCCTCCCCTTCAAGGTTTGTCATTAGGTTGTAAATTCTCTTAAACACAGATTTCAATCCCCAGTCAACTTGTCAAGTTCTAATGGTCCTTGTACTGTATTTAGCTTTTCATGCAGAAAAAAGCATTTAATTTGTTCCTTCAGCAAATGCTATGTACCAAATCATGGAAGGTGATTTCACCTATTACACTGACTGGATTTCTGTGACTGGTAGCAAATACAGACATCGTCCTTGGCATAATTTACAAGGATTTAGTAAATAACTCTAATCTGCAATATACATTTTCATGGCAAAATTCAGGACATAAGTAGTAAACACATTTTAGTAGAAAATACTTATGACAGGGCCCAGCTGCATGCCCTTTTTGAAGCCACTGTTGTTTTATTCTGTCTTTCCATACCAAGGCAGAAAAATAATCCACCAAACATATGTTTTAGTTTCTTTGTTAACCTACTCATAACTTAGTCTGGAAATGGGTCAGTTAATGCGCTTTTGTTTTGCTGAAGATATTTTTCTGATACATGAAGCAAAGTAATTCTCTATCAATGTTTATAAGGCTGGTTTTGCTCAATACTCTTTATCTTGTCATATCAGTCAGCCAAAGCTAATATGTGTGACAGAAAGTAGGACAGAGATCCCCAAAGAGGGAAGAAAAAAATGGAATGATAAGCTGGAAAAGATGCAGGGTCATTTCCCTTTCAGTCTCAGTGAAATATTTTGCTTTATGAGTCAGCATTGAAGATACAAATAGTTTGCAATTATAAATATTGTCAGATGATGAACGGCAGGCATTGGCAGAATATATTTTGTTACTTCGATTTAGCAAGGCAGGAACAAACAGGACTGATTGATCTGAGATACCACAGTTCAAAAGCATAATCCCAGGGGATGAATCCATGTTTTGATTACCTTATCAATCAGCCAGAACACCAAGCCCTTGTGCAACACAGGCGGAAAATCAGCAATCAGTCTTTACATTTGAGAACATCAGCTTAGGAAATCCTCCTATGTACACTCTCCCAGCCACAGCAATAAACACTTTCTAGAACCTGAGAAAGCAAACAAGAGGTTCATTCTTCTGCAGCCTTCTATTCAATAGTATCGACGTCCAGTCCAATTGGCAAGAGAACATCCCTGTTTTGATTTCTGACTAGATGAACAGGTCAGAAAGTCAGAGTAGTTCAGAAAGTACACCTCAGCTTGTACATTGAGACCTGACTGCCCTTGCACCTGAAGAATTTGACTCTGGTTTTGCTTGTTTTCCCTTTATGACAATGAAAGTAATTGGATTTTACCAGGTTTACTCCTTTTTTCTATAAGTATAAATAAGATTAAGATGTGTTTGGAAGCATTTATGCTGGGTGCAAATATCAAGTTCCTTCCAGGGCAGGGGCAGGGCAGCAGAACTTACAGATCTCTCTGAGCTCATGTTTAAACATTTCACCCAAATATGTGTATCTTCATGTAACCATGTTTTTGACCTTGTTCTAAAACAGCAGCCCTTTTTTGAGGAAATGTGGAAAGCTAATTAATTAGTATTGCAACAATTATCAGAGATGATTTTTCACTACCCCTCCCCCTTATTTAAAACAAATGTTGAGGAAGGAATAAGAAAATTCTGCAGGTGGAAACAGTACAGATACTCTTGCTTCGTAATTCTCTCCCTGCCAGTTTCAGATGAGAACATTTGCTTTCCAGGAGAGTTTTAAAGTCATCAGTTCTAATGAAAATGACAGGTAAATTAAGTCTGATCATGGAAAGCAAATGGCAGTGTACTCCAGGGGAGGCTGGGTCAGGCAGAATTGTGCATGCTAATCCAGGCAGCTAGTCAAAGTCTGAACAACATACAGGGAGTGAGGTTCTGCACTACAAGCAGGAGATAACAGTAACATGAAGTCCAGCCCTACAAATCAATATTTTTTTGCACCTAAATCTTGTCAGCGCTCCCTATTCCTGAATCTCTTAATCTCAAAATAGCAATGATCAATACCTGTGCACTGGGATATCACAAAGCTCAGCTGTCCCGTGTTTGTAAAGCATTTTGACAGTCCCACATGGAAGCTGCTCCTTGGAGATTTACTGATACCTCCTTGATGCTGCTGCAGTTTTTAATCCACTCTTTTATCAACTGGTATTGCATGCACTCTCCCTTACAGACGAAGCAGTGAGCAAACAGAAATGACGAAGTGCGCTTCCAAACTTCCCTCCCACTCACTCTCCTCCATCTGTTGGAGAGAGATTTTATTTGCTGCAGAACTGCTGTCTGGCTAAAAATGTGAGCACTTTTTACAGCATGATCCCACTCTCTCCTCCACACACACCCACTGCCCAAGTGCTTAATTTTGAGATATGACATTGCTTCTCAGCTAATCACCTGTGTAAGAAGAGGCTTCTACAGCCCATTTTATTAGATGATGACTAAAAAGCTGCTGTAGAATCCTACATGGTGTTCAGTGCTGATCACCTCCACCCTACCTATTAGGAACAGAAAGAAACAGAGAATATCTGACAATACAGATTGTTTTTCTTCCTCTTTTCCCTGTCACAAACAGTCCAATTCAGTCATATGCCCCATTGTTTCCAAATGTTGAGGTTTAACCCTGAGTCTTATGGCAAATGGATATTTATCTTTAATACCTAGCTCCTGGAAGGAAGTGATCACTTCAGATTTTCTGTTTCTTTTAAATAAAGCAGTAACTCAAGTATTCCTGGATAGGGAGGAAAACTAGGTTTGGCTGAAGACAGTCAAAAAGACTCAGGAAATAAAGGTATATAAGAAAATATCAAATTTCAATAAACTCACAGTGCAATCCTATGGCTTTAAGTCCACAACTGTACAACAATTCTAAATTGTGGATTTGGCAGTATGAGGAGTGGGGGGAAGTTTGTGGTCATGGAATACAAAATTGTTCACCATGTGTAACCAAGCAGAATATCAAAACCTATGTTCAGACAGTATTTTAGTCCAGACCTCAAGGTCTGGACTTGAGATGCTGCTGAAAGAGAAACTTAAGAAAAAATAAACAAAAAGAGAGACATTGTCTCATCTATCACTGAGGTGAAACCTCTTAACTTCAAAAACCTCCCAATTTCATTCTTACTTTGGATATTGTAGCTTTCATAAAGAGAAAGGTTTGTATGATTTGGGCTTTTTTGAGTTTGCATGGTCAAAAGAACTATTTTCCCCCAAGTATCTATAATGGTCTATCTATTAATCAAACTAGGTAGACAGATACTTTTATTTCACATTTTGAGGTAATTTTTTTAGTACTCTGCAGAACAAGTCACAAAATGGGGATGGCTGTGATGTCCAGGCATTAGAATGGTAAGTTACTTTCTGGTGGAATTGCATTGTTAAGATTTAGGGCTTGAATGTTTCAATGATCTCAGACTCAGGGGAGAAGGACATACTACTATAGTAGACACAAAGAATGCAGAATTTACAGGCCACAAGGACATTTGGGAAAACTCCCAAGATAAGGAAGAAACTAACAAGCTGACTTAAGCAATTGTGCTGAAATCAGCTCTGAGTGGGAAAAGGTAATTCTGGCAGGGGGAGTTCATGACCGCCGACTCAAAAAACCCACCAACTGAACAGAAAAATTGAGCATGTGGACTAATCACCATAAGAAGTGAGGGACTCAACCAATAGAAGACAAAATACTAAGAGGACTGTGCAACTTGAAGCAAGTGAACATCAATGCCATCGTTTGCTAAAATGTGTAAATAGTGAAAAGTTTTAATAGCCGTTGTGATGGCTTTGTGGATTTGCTACCCAGCACCCATTTTTGTGCAGAACTACAAATAAATACCTCAACTCTGAGTGTGGAATGACCTCATACATGCTGGGTTAAAGAACCGTATTTTGGGACATTTGGAAGGGAAAATAAGCATCAGACAAGACATGGCATTTTCTCTTTTTTCTCACCCCAATTTAGTTAGAAGAAATATGGGGATGGAGGTCCATACTACAACTTTGACCCTGGAAAGACTGTGTCCCTTTTTCCATAAGGACACAACTTCTTCAGATTGTGCTCTAGCAATTTAAATCAAAAGGCTTCAGTCAGACAAGCAGATGCATCCCTGTTTCCAGTTAGAGGCCCAGGCTAAATTACTAGGTGATTACAATTCCTATAAAAACTCATTACACCTAGAAGAAAATATTTTTTCTTTGGGGGATGGTGACTAGTCCCAAGAGATGACCCCAGCCTTGGGCAAGATTCAGTCAATCCTGACAGCTGCTGAAGAGAGTTATAGCTCCTGCCAGACAAAGGGGATTGTCTAACCTCGGTCCTCAAAAGGGAGAAGGAAATTCAGCCTGTTTTTCTTGCCTATTCACAAGCCACAAGAACTTCGGAAAGATCCTCCATCAAAAAACAGGCAGAGTTAGCAATTTATGAACTAGACAACACAATGTGGGCAAGCTGAGGCCATAAAGAAGGACTTATGTCTTTAGGCAGGTGGTGGAACTAGGAAAAAAATGCCCTCTACATATCAATATTCACTGATCAGTAAAAAACAGTAACCTAATTTTAATTCACTACACAAAACATACACCACACAACAATCAAAGCCTTTTCTTTGCCCCTGCAATCAGACTGCTGCATAGAGCTATAAATACCCTAGCTCACAGGTACAGTTCATTGTACTACAAGTTTATTCCTTTTTTAAACATCAGACTCCTCCAGCAAAAGTAAAGAATGGTGACAAGCTGTGAATGTAACATCAGGAAATTCCTTCCTATTAGCTGGTGTTTAATTCTGGCAGTGCACACTGCGGCTTTTCTAAAAGCTGCAATTTGAAACCCAGCCAGACTAGTAAGCAGGCAGTTACCTAGGTGAGAATCCCAGCTCATCTATTGGACCCTAAGTGCAAATGTATCACTGGTGGAGAAAGTGAGTGACAGAAATTGTAACCAACCACCTGTGTGAGGCCGGGAAGCTCAAGCATCCTATTTAAGTGTGCTCACAAAGAATAAAGTTGCATAAGTCTTGTTACAGTGAACCACGAGTGTTCGTGTCTTTGTCTCCAACCCGGCACCACTCCCCCCTCCGGCAGCCGCCCTGACCAATGCAACATCAGAAACAACTGTAACTACTGTAACATTTAATCTTGTCTGAATAACATTCGCTTGAACAAACAGAGACATTCGAAGTGATAGAGTCAAGAAAAAGTGAGAGTTACCAAACATGTTATTTACAGAGACAAGCAGAGCAACTTGGAAACTAGTTTTTGGCACTTATTAATTTCAGCTTGATCTTTCTGTTCTTTCTGTTCTCTAGCCAAGAGTTCCTTGTTAACTGCTCAAAGTGCATATTTTAGGGAAACTTGACCATGTTTTATCTAGCAACTGTGGAAAACATGGTTCTGCATTATTTGTTAAAACTAAGTATTTAGATGCTTTGTATCTCCCCATAATCATGGTTCAAATACATTCAATAGCACTGCTAACTTACACCAGCAAAAGATTATCATACAAGATTGCAAAGCACCAGTTGCCCCAAGATCTCCCATTTCCAAAACTGATGGAGTTGTGTGAGCAGTGCTAGTATCTGCATTTAAGGGACAAAAGGGCAGGAGTAGCCTCATCAGTCTGGGGATGACCATCAGTATAGGAATGAGGCAGCATACCTTACCTTAAAGGTAATGTCACTTTGTCATTTGAACTTTGACAGCAGCAGACTGACTGGGGGAAGGAAAGGGCTTCAGAAGAAAATGGGTGGGTTTAGAAACTGGCCAGTATCAAACCCAATATACTGGTCTGCATAACACTTGGTTTGACCCTGTACCTCTATTATGTGCCCAGAACTGCTATATTTGACAAACACAGTAGCTCAGCATGTCACCTAACCCCCAAGTCCCCCCAAGGATCCAGAAAATAGGCAGCTCTTTCTCATCATCTACTTTAGTTCAGTAAAGCACTCCTAGGGTTATTGCATACCATGGGTATCTTCATAAAACAGTTACTGTCGACTAGCTCCTGAATCACAGTGTTCTCCCAGGGAACAGGAGATCCAGGCTTAACTCCACATCCATCCATTACATAACATTGATGAGCCTGTTTGGGGGTGCTGCTGGTAAACCCATCTCTCCTACTTAAACTGTTTCACTGCAAAATGAATTCAGCAGTGATTTGCCAAAGAAAGGGTACCCAATCCTGTTCTAGAAACCAGGCACCACCAGCACTGGAGGTGCAGGTTCCCTTCCAAGATTGGGTGGATCTTTTTCACATGTAGGACTACTGTGTTGACACCTGCAACTTGAATGCATGTATTCCCTTTGTGAACGGATCCCACTTCCACCCTCTCTCTGGCCCCAAAATATCCTGAATTAGGCATCATCAGCAGTAACTGCAGTGAGTATTTTCTAGGCAAATTGGCATCTGATGGCTCAGAGCATCCTTCTGGGAGGGCTGAGTTTGAAACCTGGCCATCTCAGCAGCCTAGAGAAGTCTTCTACCACTTAGCTGTTACATAACAGCTAAGTTATGTAGCTCTATGATAAGTTATGTAGCTGTATGATAAGTATGATCACATATCCCTCCAAGCAAACTTTTTTCTGTCTGTGTCCCGGTGAAAGTAAAGAACTCTGATCTATTCTTTCAACAGAGAGATGCCTGAAGGTTTCCCTGCTCCACACTTTAGACACTCTTTCACCAGACTTCCCCAGTCCAAGTTCCAGTGATACTGAGGGTCTGTAACTCACCTGTATTCAGCAGCTTCCTTTCTGCATGTCTTCTGACATCTGAAACACCATTTTAAATCACCGGCACCGTTCAGCTGAATGCTCTTTTCCTCCATAAACGATAATGAGGTACCCAACCTTCTCCACAGAAATTAGGCGCCTGAATTACACTGTTTCAGCATCCTGTCAAGGTTGTCTTGTCTGTGTTCAAGGGCTCTTCTAGTTTCATAGATGCTGTCCATAACTACTATTAATGTAGTACAAGACCAGCTAATTCTACAATTAATAGTACAGAGAGATATATAGCACTAAACTCACGTAATGTAGCTTCAGTAAAGATCTACTCACCCCTTCACAAAAGAGAATTGCAAGCATTTACTTCAACACAACCTAATGAAAACTACTTTCTGGTATCACTATTATTTATTTGCCTGCAGAATGTTGAAGAGGCAACCTAAATCTCTCAATTGTTTGCCAAAGTTTCAGCGCTGGTTTACATAGGACAGTTTAGAAACTAGTTGATCAGAAGAACACTGAAAGTAACTTCTAAATGTCTAGATATAAACATTATTTCAATCACTAGCAACTACACCTTTAAAATATTAAACTTTGTGTGTGGCCTATACAGAAGATGGGCTGTAGGGAGGTAAGAATCTCCTACCGATCTACCAGCTTCTCTGGGCAAACTGTTCCAGTGCCTTATGACCCTAACAGCAAAGAATTTCTTCTAATCTCTAATCTAAACCTATTATCTCTCAGTTAAAAGCACTTCCGCCTTGTCCTATCACATGTCCTTGTAAAAAGTTCCTCTCCAGCTCTTTCATAGGACATCTTTAGGTAGTAGAAGATACTTTAAGGGGTCTCCAGAGCCTTCTCTTCTCCATGCTGAACAACCCCAACTCTCTCATGCTTGTTTTCACATGGGAGATGCTCCAGTGCTCCCATCATCTTCATGTCACTCCTCTGGACTCCTTCTAGCAAGTCTACACCCTTCCTGTGTTGATCAACAATAACCATTTCAGTGAATACAGATACAATAGTGTGTCCCTGTCTGTCATCATTTTAGTTGCCACTTTTTTATTGCTGGTTATATTTTTTTAGCTCTTCTTTTCTGTATTTAACTTTCTAAATACTCCAACAAAAAAGGCTGAATCTCAGTAGCAACACCTGTGGTTCCTTTCATGTAAGAATTAGTGCTTCCTAATTGGTTTTCATCAAATACTGTCACAGGGGTTTCTGGCAGGAAAACCTTTTGATTTATTAACAGAGATAAGACAATTTAAGTACAGTGGTAAAAGGCTTCCCTTTAGGAATGACAGCAAATGTTTAAAAAATGGCAAGTGTTTAAATTATTTGCTGAGTCAGAGTTTGTAACAGCTGACTGTTAGGAAAGTGTTTTGGAATAAAACTGTGGGCAGTACAATGAAAAAATGTTTTTAAGAGAAATAAAGGAAAAGGGTGAAAAGCACACATCATTTACCACACAGTTCTTTGTATTAATATGAGGTTCAAGGAAACAAGAGATTTATTTTCCTTGGGAAGACTGAAATTTGGAGACTTGTCATGTTTAGGACCACACACCCCATTTTTCAACTGCAGCAAACAGTTCATTCTTTCTCATTTAGGTATAATTTTTGTATCACCAGGGAGGGAGATTTTAAGTCACCAGTTTCTGAGCTATTGAAGCCTTTTCAAAATTCTTTTCAGCATGGCTTAGACAGGCAGAAGTGGGTGGATTAGCTTGACAGCCTGCATCCACTACCCAGTTCCAAGGTTTCAGTGCAATATGCATCTCACACATATCAAAGCACCTTTTGTGGGTCTTAAGCCTTTTGAGTCATAGGTGTTAGCTGATGCGAGAACCCTGGGGCTTCCACCAGAGGTGAGAAAGATTTAAAAAAAAAAAAATAAGGAAAAAACCAGAACAAAAAACTCCGACAACACAAGGGTATATCTGGACAAACTCATTTTGCTAATGTAACATGTAAATAGGATTAATTCTGAGATCATTATTATCTGAAGAGACTGCCATGGAAAAGGAAGATTTATGTTTATTCATGCACACCAGCATAGAGAAAAAAAACTCTTAAAGCAGTGATATTGGTCTGGAGATCCAACTAGAATTCCCATCTCTGCTTGAACATTACTGAAATCTTGACCTAATATATCCCTGAAACTGTAAGCTCTGAAATTTGAATTGCCATTATTTTTGTCTAACAGTCAGTATTTCATGTTATTGAAATAAGTTCCATCTAGGAGTGCTGATTTGAAGTCAGAGAAAAACCTGTGGGTTGCATGGAACCACATCAAGAATCACAGGTCCCTGCTCCAAGAAAAGGTACCTGAGATTAAGTTCTTGGTAACATCTGTTGGTATTTCTTTTTCTTTGTTTCCCCTTTGCTTGGTATTTTGAGATAATGTCTAATTTGTTTTTCTTCCCCATTAAAGAGAAAGAAAAAGTATAGTAATTCAATCTTTAAAATGTGGCCAGCAAGGATTTTGAAATTGTAATTGTTCTTACAAAGTTTAGGTAGTATTTACTGCCACAAATGTAAATAGTGAAGCTGGGAAACTAGTCGGGAAAGTTTCTGCAAAATACCCATCATTACAGAAAACAAAGCCAAATAATTTACATTAATGATCCAGCTTCCTTAATTCTTGACTTCTATACAGTGCAAGTGACTTGCATTACATTTCAGCAATGTATGCTTCCAAACTATCTTCTAAATACTTGCTTAAGGAATAAGACTTCTTTAAGAAGAAACACCTGTAAAGAGACTTTTACAATGCAAAAGAAAATTATTACTGCTACCCACATAGCTCCATTCAACAGCAGCATTTAATTTTTACCCATGTAAAATATCCCATTTCCACAACACTGAGCTTAATAGTAAATGATTAAGGTTCAACAACTAAATAATACTCTAATTATGTTTAATACACAAATGTTTTAATTAAAAAGGTTACTGAATGAGACTACATGTTGAGGTTTAACCCCAGCCAGCAACTAATTACCACATAGCTGCTCACTTACCCTCCAATCTTCTCTGTGGGATGGTGAGGAGAATCAGAAGGGTAAAATCTGTGGATTGAGATAAGAACAGTTTACTAACTGAAATTAAGTCACATGCAGTAATAATGACAACAATAATAATAATTTTAATTTAAAAGGAGATAAAAAAGAGAGGGTGGAATAAAGCCTGAGAAAAACAGTGATGCACACAACACAAGTGCTCACTGCCCCAACTGATGCTCAGCCCTTCCCCAGAAGTGATCAGCCCCGCCTGTCCACCTCCTCCCTGTTTATGTGCTGAGAAGATATTTTATGGTATGGGATGTCCTTTTGGCCAGCTGAGGTCAGCTGTCCTGGCTATACTCCCTCTCAGCTTCTTGTGCACCTGCTCTCTAGCAGAACATGGGAAACTGAAAAGTCCTTGATCTACGGTAAGCACTGCTCAGCAACAACCAGAACATCAATGTGTTGTCAACATTATTCTCATCCTAAATTAAAGTACACAGCACTATACACCTACTAAGAAGAAAATTAGCTCTATCCCAGTCAAAACCAGGACAGTACAATATGCTGGACACACTGAGATCTGGACTCAGTTTACAAATCTCACTCATGCAGTCACATATGGCTTTCAGAAAGCATTCAAAAATAAGACAACACCAAGTGATTTTAAAAATTTTACAGGTTTTATTAAAACATTATACATTACAAAAATGTATCAACATAAGCCTTGAAATTAAATCTTACAAAGCACTTAAAATGTGTAAAATTCTTTAAGATTATCCATTTTTTCAATAGGTACAGGTAGAAGTTTATATCAGAACTTTATCAAACAAAAATCAACCCCTAAGTTTCATAGCTATCTAATCAAAAGAATATACATTGTCAGAAATATGAATGTGTTTAGTGCTTTCTTGTCTATAAAAATAGAAAAGAGGGATACTGTAAATATCTCACCTGAAGACTCAAAAAGTTCTAAACATACCAAGACTCTTAAATCAGAGAAATTATCAACCTATTTTTCTCAGGATTCCAGCTCAGAAGAATGATGATGCAAGTTTACAAGGAAGAAGAAAAAAAAGACTGAGTGGAAAAATACCCCTGAGACAAGTCAGAACATTAATATTTTACTACTTGCTTGTTTCTTTGGCTTGTGTTACTTTTACACTATCACATAGGTTTGAAAGGAAATTGGTCTAGTCATAGGTTTTAACAATTACATTATCATGACATAGGTAATTATTTTGACACAATACAAGCAATAAAAAAAAAAAACCAAAATAAAACACAGCATAAATTGCTCTTTTTCTTCAGATTCTTCTGATTTCTGATCCCATTCCTCTATTTTTAAAAAGAAAATGTCATTCTAAACTTAGATTGTTAAGAGGATAAAATAGCTATTTGGAATAATTTTTCAATTTATAGTTTCCCATGTCTTCCTTTTTTCCTTGAGGGTTTTTTATGGACAAGTTCTTCAAAAGCCATAATTTCATCTTCCACTTCATTTTCCAAGTCTTTGTCGTGCACCAAGCCTATATTAAAAACAATAAATTAATGCAGAATGGAAAACCCAACACCTTTTTCTCCTAACAGCATGACAAGCTATGTCATTGCTATTTCATATGTCAGCAATACACCTTCATATGTGCATAATCATGTATAAGAAGTATTTAGCTTAATATGACAATGTACTTAAGAGCTCTGCTACGAAACAGCAACTGCTAAGCCACTTGCTGCTCTAGTAATTAATTTTCACACTGAAAATCTGTTTCTGTTATTTCCTTTGACTTTTCTAAGAAGTCTGTCTCATCTCTCTCTAAAGATTCAGTTTCAGCAGACACTACATTGCCTGCTGACTTCCAAGACAGACTATAAGGTTGCTTTTGAGACTACAAGAGCACTTCCACTCCTATTAACTGTATCTGCTGGAATAGGAAGAGGCAACACAAGGCTTTATCACAACCAATTTTTCTAAAATTGAGCTACTTAATCCATTTTGTAAGTCTAATCACTTCATTGCTACCTATTTCTGCAACTGTCGCAATCCTGCCACCGAAACATATGTTTATATATGAACATTCAGGAAGGTAAAATAAAGTCTTAAACTTGCCCTTAGAGATCTGTGATGCACAGGTCACTACTGAACAGTAGGGGGCACAGAAAGTTGTGTAATTTTAAAACATACCTTCTTCTGTTATCCTGTGAGAGTCCATTTGCTTCAGCCACTTACAAGCGTCATCAATGGTGTCCACCAATTTGTTGGCATGCATGATCATTACTTCTTCAGCTGAAATGGAGCACAATTAACATTCTGTGAGAACACTTAGCTGAAAAATACATCGCAGCTAAAAGTCAAGCACAAAATGAAGTTACACAAAGGGATGACAATGCTGCAAACCCAGAATTCATGGTCACCTTTGAGTGATGAGTCATGAGTCATGATCTCATATGGGGGATAATTCACTAATGTGGATGAAGATGATGCATGTATTACTCCCCATTCTAATCAACATTACTAGCACTATCAGAGAAGTTCTACATCCTTGTGCTGCCCTTTTTGAGTTGCATCTGAATCCTGAAAACATTCTACTTTATTTTTGGGTTATAAAGCTCCTTTCATTATTTCTCTGAAAGGATACAAATCAAAGTAAAACATGGACCTAAAATGCTGCAGCCTTTGGTGAACCGCACCATTAAGAACCTGAAAAATGCCTGTTACAAGAGAGGGAAAAGTAATCTCAGAGACAAATAATTTCTCTATATATATATTTTCAGCGAGTAGAAGAACAAGGCAACATTCATCAAGCAATTGTCATAATTAAATCCACTATTACCTACTATAAGCCTTATAATTACACCTACTATATCCATCTTATTCATCACAGTCATGGTTCACTGAGCAGAAAGCCAAGTAAACAATACGCTAAACTTCATGGACCTCAATCATATCAAAAACTTTCCACTAGGAGTAAAGATAAAGCTTACACATGAAGAGCACAACCCAATATTTAGTTACAAATTTAACATATTTCCCTGATCAGACCTGATGAACAATTCAAATACTACAGTGTTGGGGGTTGGGTTTTTTTCCCTTTCCTCTCAGTGGAATTTTTCCCCATTGTCATGCTAAGAAACCTGATGGTTAGGCCCTAGCACAGATAGCTAGTGGCAAGGGGAAGGAGGGGAAAAAGGGGGAGGGAGGAGGGTGGGAAAGGGGACAACACCGCAAGATCAGAAGCCAGAAGAGGGGAGCGGGAGGCATTGGCTCATCCCATTTTTCCCGTGGAGTCGGAGGAGGATGACCGCCGCTGCTGCCCACCCCGCCCCCCCCCCCCCCATCCCAGCGCCGAGAGCCACCCTTGCTGCTGTTGGACCCCGGCACTGCTGCCTTCTCGCTTTAGCCTGCCATTCCAAGCACCCTGCTGAGCACCACGACCATCACTGTGAGCAAAAAAGTCCCCCAACCCTCTCCCACCTGGGCCGCCACCGCCATCGCCCCCAGCCCTCCTGCAGCTGCGCGGGACCTGCCCTGCCCCACCACTGGTAACTGCAGTGCAGGGAAAGGGTCCTGCGGCCAAAAAAGGACTGGAACTGAGTTACTGTTTTGTTTGTTGTTAATTTCATAGCTGTTGTTGTTTTTGTTTGTTAGATATATATGTAAAGAACTTATTCCTATCCTCATATCTTTGCCTGAGAGCCCTTTTAATTCCAAAATTATACTCATTTGGAAGGAGGGCGTTTACATTCTCCATTTCAAAGAGAGGCTCCTGCCTTTCTTAGCAGATACCTGTCTTTCAAAGCAGGACATACAGTTTTTCACTACTGTCAGGCATCAAAGGTAAAATGACAACTTGACAGCATTGGTGGATTTCTATGACTGAAGCCAGTTAAGGTTTAAGTTGTCATTTTCCCAAAGCAAGTATACTAAACAATTTTGCTTCTAGGCCATTCATTAACTAATTCAATTTTGTTTGCAAAAATCAGCATAGAATAATGCTTTAAGTGTATAAGGGAGGAAAGAATTAATATCAAAATATGTATCTCAGGCACCATAATTTACTTAACTTTTTAATACCAGTGTTCCCTTTGAGTACCTGACATCACAGATTTGTGGTTAAGTATCCACTTTTGTTCAGCCCTAGCAAAATTACAAGTTCAAAGGTAGAATAATCAGAGATATCCTTAGTCAGACTCCAAGCCTCCTACCAGGCTACCCCTGCACATCCAAATTACTATGGCTAGCAGAAGTAAACAGGAAACAGTAGAAACAATAGAAAAATTAGTAAAGATGATCTGTCAGTAAAACTGCAGTTTTTTGCTGTAAAACTGTGAAAAACTGTGTAAGTTCAGCGAACACAGTACATCTGACCATGTGGTTAAAATTTACTTTATACTCTACTATTTACTTTATTCTCGACTATTCACTTTACCTCTACTATGTAATGCATTAAGTTGAAATAGTTTTGAACATATTTTCAGTTTTTCCAGCTCTCTCAGTTCCTCTTTTCCTCAGCTACCTGAAATACCTAGAAATACCTTTTCTTGACCACATAAAGATTTTCAAATGGAGCTTTGCCAGGTCTAGCAGTTTGGCCAAAAAATGGGCGATTGTTTAAATTGTTTAAATAAAACAGGAAAGGTCCTACCTTTAGCCCAGGCTTTTTTCTCATAGATTTCCTCTACTGCATCTGAAATTTTTTTAATATTCTCTTTGATTTTCCTCTTGCGTAAGTTGGAACCTTCTTTATATGCTAAATGGTCTCGGATGTAATCCCTTTCTGTAATGGCCTCCACTACTTCCAGTCCATCATGTATTTTTGGATCTATCTTTCTTCTGAAAAACTCGGCATAGTGTCTGTAGGCAGCATGGTTATTTGTGTGTTTTTCTGTGTTTCTGTGTTCCATATAGGCCTCACTAGGCACAGAAACTGCATTTCCTTCTGCGTGCAACGTTTCTTCCCCGTTCTCTGTTGGTGTCAGAGGTTCAGAATTGTCTGCCTCCAGGCTTTCTGACCGGCTGAAATAGTTCTCAGAACTTTGGATGAATCTGACTCCACAGAGGTCACACTGGGTTTGGTCAATATCTGCTCTTTTGAATATCTCTGATAAAAATTCCTCTTCTTTCAGTGCAACAGGATGAACTCTGGAGTGGGCCTTCCTTTTCCACTTCACATATAGGGAAATAAAATGGAACACACGATACAGCTGGCGTTGAGCAGATGCTTTCTGTTCTTGCTTCTGTTGCTTGCTGAGAGCAATGACTTCCAGGGGATCCTTTTGGTCCTCTAAGCAATGAACCTCTTCAAATTCCTCTTCCAGCTCTTCAGCATATTCTGTTTCATCCAAAGAGGTTATAAACCTGTCAAGGTTTACGCGTTCAAACTGGATGCCCCGTATGGGTGGATGCCCCTGAGTGTAGGCAGTGTCCCACTTCCAGCGACAGTCAACCAAGTGCTCTTCATCTCGCTCTGTCAGCAGCTCTTGCAGGCCTACAGCAACTTCTCTTACATGTGTAGCATAACCCACTTGTTTCACGACCCTCAGCAATCTTACAGGTACTTTAGAGGGAGTGTCTTTTCTCATTGATTCCAGCATTGCCTTGATTTTGGGAAAGAGGTGGCATAAGACAGATCTATCTTTAGAACTCTGCACCTGGTCAGCATTCAGTAACATTACTAAGCACAGCACTATTGTCCGCTCAGCCTCCCCTGAAGTTATGCAGTTGGGATCCCTGAATGCATCCAGGAGGACATTGAACCTTCCATGAACACCACACAAGACTTCTCCTAGGTAACAGAGATGAGATCTGAAATAGCATATGGCTACATTTGTGTCCTTTGGTCTATACTCCTGTATAATAGAAAATGTGTCTTTAAGTTCTTTGTAATGGTCCTTGTGTCTGAACAAAAACTCCCAGTAATGAAGGAGAGCAATGTAACTCTTTGGAAGGCAGAGAGTAATGTTCTTGGCAAGACGCATCAGGACAGCACAACATAGAATATACTGAAATTCCAGCAACATCACAGTATTTCCTATGCTTGGAATGAGGTACTTTGTGCATTTCTTGATCAGGACATTCATGAAACGGAAAAAAAATCTTTTACAGTTTTCCGGGTTCTTATGAACATAGAATTGCTCAAGTGAATTTTCAAGAAGTCGAATGAAGCACAAGTGTGTTCTTCCTTCATTTTCAGCATTTTTGTCAGGTAGCAACATACCATGTCTGCCTTCTATTCCTTTGGTCTTTTCTCCCTGGCCTTTATTCTTTGGGGAACTTTTTGCCTTTGCCAAAGCAAACATTAGCTCTTTGTTATAATTATCCTCTTCTTTAAAAAGAAGTTTCTCAAATTCTTCAGGATATCCTGAAGATAAGATCAGGACCTTCATGGCACTTAGCCACAAATCAGTTGATTCTCTTCTGGCAGCAATGTTTTCATTATTAAACTTAAATGTGATGTACTTCCTCAACATTGTTCTACAAGGTTTGGAAATAACACTACCGAATTGCAGTATTTCTTTGCATGCCTTTGGGTTCTCAGACAGTATTCTCAAATGAAAATGATTAGGAAAAAACATTCCTAGGAGGGCTTTACATGATGCATATTTGTCAGAAGTCAAAATGTCCTCAAAGTTTTTGCACTGATTCAGTAGCTCTTTAGGGAAAGTGCATGTGGCTTCCAACAACAGTCCATTTATTGCCACCAGATGCATTTTACACTGAAATATTGTCTTTGCTTCATGACGCAGCAAGGACCTGTGGTAACCCTCACAGGTTTCATCTTCACAGTTCAATCCAGCAATGAACTTCATACAAATATGAGGGTACTTCTTGCTCAGTAACTCACGGGCGATAAAGCACAACCTGCTTAACAAGTGCTGCTTCAAAGCTGATTTTACTTTCTCTGTGCTTACTGAGAAATCACCTTTTGCCTTCTTCTCCTTCAGACTTGGCTTGTCTAACAAAAACTTGATAATGGGTTCAGCTTCATTTTGAGACACCTGGCAACTGTCACCTGTTGGGACAATCCCAAAATAGGCAAAGCATAACTTCACCATATCTTTCTCTGCATTGGTGGCTGCTTTTTTTAGACTGCTGACAAGACTCAGAAGAGCCATTAAGCCACGTGTTGCCATGAAGAGGATGCTCTGGCTAGGACTGCTGCAGCGACATAATGCAAAGAGAGCTTCAACTGCACCAGCAGAATGATTCAGAGATAGGAACTGATAGTATGCATTGCTCAGCTTCATGAAGTCTCCTTTCAGAGCTCCCTGCAAAAGTGCAGCCTCAGCAATGCCAGACTTCTGCCCCGTTTGTTCACAAAGTTCAAGGGCTTCTCTTAGGATGCTCTCCACATTCCCCAGATGTAATTCTGAACCGCGACTCAGCCTGGCACGTGCTTCAGCAA
This sequence comes from Muscicapa striata striata, assembly GCA_030060385.1. Classification (NCBI taxonomy): domain Eukaryota; kingdom Metazoa; phylum Chordata; class Aves; order Passeriformes; family Muscicapidae; genus Muscicapa; species Muscicapa striata. The sequence continues at coordinate 3,762,652 of JAREIS010000101.1, forward strand.
GCAAACACGATGCGCGAAACTCTTTTACAGCTGTGAGGTTGGCTGCTTCCAGAGCAAACCCATGTTGTTTCATTAACTTTGCAGCCTCCTCCTGTCGATCTTTCCTTTTTAGTAAGTCTGCTGTTTGGTGCAAACATCCACGAGACTTCAGAAACTCAAGCTGATCCTCTATATCAAGTTTTGAGAGGACTTGCATCATTTCCTCAGTCCTGTTCATACTCAGGTACTTTGCAGCTGCTTCCAAATACAACTGATTTGCTGTACAGGAGAGTTTGGAAGCCATTTGTCCTTTAGCATTCAACATATCTTCATATCTGAAATAATAAAGACATCAATTTATGCCACAGATGACAAATCTAGACAAAAAAAGCACTGCAATAACCAAAAAAAAGCATTAAACAAATAGTTTCCTCTCAAAGCCCTTCCTTCAAAAATGCCAACTGTTTGGTGTGAGATGTCTGTCAGGCAAAAGAGGATCACATCATCTTAAAAGATCTACAGAAAGAAATTAATTACAACATGAGGCTGTCCGAATCAAAATTGTTAAAACTTTTGGTACAAACAAGATCACAAGGTTTACAGCATTAGTGAAACATTCTCCACACTGTCAAATCAATGTACAAATAATTTTAACACATTTTATCAGCATTAATCTTCTATTTATAAAAAAATATGCATTTCAGTGAATTATCCACAGGTCGATATATACAATACTCTGTAAAATTTACATACACTTGTCAGTTTACAGAGAATTCTTTCAAGCCTGCTCTATGCATCTGCATATACTTTGTAGCTTATTGAGTGTCTGAGCAAAATGCCTGGTTGCATCTTTCATAACATGCACTTCAGAATATTATTATATATTATTATATATTATAATATAATTATTAATGGTTGATGTAAAAACACTGAGGTATCCCCTAAGCCAGTTTTGTGCAATATTGTCTCCTGCATGCTGAAAAGGAGTAACTTTTTCTATTGGATAAGTAAATTTTCATTAGCTTGTCGTTATCATCTTTCTCATGATAAATGTGGCAGTGAAGAGTTTTTGTGTCTTATGTTGATAAATTTCCATGAATGTTTTAGGGGGATGATTTAAAAACTTGTTTGTTGGTAAAGTCACTTTAATTCTTGAACTTTTTGATCAAACAATCTCTACATATAAAAGAAGCTTTAGTCATTTAAAAAAGCAGTTAGTTACCATTACTAAAGGTACATCACAAAGGATTTATGTAAAACAAAGGCAGTAGACAAAACCCTTCTGAAAATTTTTCAGTGAACAGCTGCATTATATGGAATTTGGAAATGCAAAAGAGAATTCTTTTCAATACCATCTTCCAAGACATACCTTTCAACTGCCTTTGCTGCTTCTTCGTAGAGTTCTTCCTGACAATACATTTTAATGGCCAGATCAAACTCCTCAATTAGTTCATAACATTCAGATGCTTCTTTGTAGCACTGGCTTTTTTGATAGTAAACTGCAGCATCTTTCATCTGCAATGCAGAAGTCAATAATGAAATTGAAGTGCTGTAAACAGTCAAAATTACATGAATGGAATAAATCTTGTAATTCCATTATATGTGTCATAAAGAAGTACACTTTAATAAAATGTAATTAAAGTATCTGAATAAAATCAAATACATGTTAAAATAACCATCACTAAAGCTGAAGAGATTGTTTAAAAAACTTCAAAATATTTGTGTCTGAAAAACTAGAGTATAAAATGAGAGGTATATACAGGATTTTCAAAATAATTTTATCCACTCAGCTCTGCCAGTTGTTGGAAAACAATGCACATGCTTCTGCTGATTTACAGATTTCTCAGAAGGAACAGTATGAAATTAAAACAGTTATGGATGCAGAATGAGAACCCTAACGTTGTGTCTGTAACTTCAAATATTTGGGAACAATCACTTTACAATTCTTTTAGTGAAAATACACTGAAAATAAAAATATTGCATATTGTTAGCACACTACTTTGACCCTTCCAAATTTTAAGGTTCCATTTAGATGGCTGTTATCACTGAAGTTTCAGTATCATCAGAGTACTGAAGGAAGTAGCAGCTTAACTTTCATTACATCAGTCATTCACTAATTTTTGACTGCAAATGACTGATAATGACATTTGAGGAAAGCCAAAGGAATAAAGCCAGCCTGCATAATTTCATCATTCTCCACTTCATTCCTCTTCTGTCTATTCCCTGACAAATGATTTGTTTTGAACAGCCCAGCTTAAAGAGCTTATCTAGTTTAGCTATTACCATGACACAAAAAGATACTATTACTTTCTGAGTAATATGAGAGGGAAAAAAAGCTGTAGGAAAAGTGATAAGGTGAGGATTTAATACCTTTCCTAATTTTTTACACAATTCTGCAGCAAGATGGAACTCCTTTGATTGAATCAGACATTTTAGTGATAGTTTTGGTTCTCCACATTCCAAGTAAGTTTTAGCCAATGTCATATATTCCATCTGTTTTTCCCTGTAGAAAGTAAGACAAAATTACCACTAACATCCAAACTAAGTTTAGGATCATGTGAGCTGTCACTGAGTCCAACCAACACTGACATCACACATTATTCTCTATACATTCTCATTACCTGACGAGTTATAATTTTACAACTAATTATACTTTGGGCTGACACTGCTCTGTCCAGAAGTCTGTTCCAAAATATTTTATCTCTAGCAGTCAAAAGACTCTTTTGAGGGTTTTTAATCTAATGTATAGTACTGTGATTTTGTACTGCTTCTCTTTTCTTAGCTTGTTCTCTCCTTTCTGCTGTTTAGCACCAGTGTCATTAGAGACCCAAGCAAATGTGTTCTTAGCCTTTGTTTTGTATGACTGGTATCACTGCAGCATGATCTAGATTGAATTAACATTCTCAAGCCTGGAAGCTCAGAACCGTACAGAGCATTTCACACAGAACACACAAAAATCTTACTTAAGCTATTTACACCAGCATTAATACCTCTATTAAAAAAAAATTCAACTTTGGCAGCTTCATTATTACATATGTTCTGCCAACTTAACATATCCTAATACACCAAATTCCTTCTCCTCTAATTTTATGCAGTTGACAAGCACAGTGAACTGGAAAAAAGTTTTATCAGTCCCATCAACAATTTCTTTATAATAATGAAATTTTATGAGCAACCTTATACTTCTAACTAGGGCCACTAATGTAAAGCAGGTCATTAGAAAAAATTAAATCTCTACCAACTCCAGTAATTGCATTTCTTCAGATCTTCCCTCGTCTCCCTTGTGTGCCTTCTCCCTCTGATCATTCCTTTCCCATTCTGCTATCACTGCTAGCTTCTGGTCTCCCCAGCATGAACAGGAAGTGATTCACTTAATTCTAGATCTTTCTCCATTGAGTTTTTTCCTGTCGAGATGACTCCCAAAGAGTTTCCAAGCCTCTTCAGGAAACTGCAAACTCTCTCCCCTGTCAAACTCTTGAGCTATTTTACTCAGCTGAAATCATGAATTAAATGATTCATCTCAAAATCTGTTCCTTTAAAACTGTCCTTTGGTTCAGATCTGGTTCTGCTTGTTTAGTTTAAATTGACTGTAACACTAATTTTATCCCAAAGCTCACTTTTTGCTAGCAGCTTTTCTTCCCCAATGCACACCACCATTCCTTCTCTTTGTTGAGTGGGATTAACTGAAGCTGAGCACTGCTGATGGCATATGTTCTCCTATCTATATCTAAGAATGTAAAGCCTCTTGACATAATGCAAATCCTGTTGCTTTTCTCTCACAGAACCAGTAAGCCCTTGCAAGGGCCAATTTCATTTGGACAGCCCTTCCACTACTCCCCAGAGGGAGTAGTGCCCTGGATCCTATAGTGCTAGACCTTCCAATTCCTTAAATCTCTTTTGCCAACCACAAACACATAAAGACACCCCGACTGCACTGTTCTCAGATGTCTCCAGTCAGGTCCCACAGCCGTGGTGTGAATATCACCCTCGATACCCCTGAGGGGTCTGGCACCGCAGAGTGACACTCACTCAGCTGCACTGACACCTACCTTGGGCTGCTTTTCTTTGAGTGCACTTTGAGAACAGCATCGTGTGTCAGGGCCAGTTTGGATTTCTCAGCTGCTCCTCCCTTTTGGTAACATTTGGCAGCCACCTGGGGTGAAATCACACACAGCATTCACAGATGTACATCCAGCTCATGGCTTAGTCACATAAAAGCAATACTTAATTTTACAGTCACTGGAGTGGAAAGCAGAAAGACTGGCAGGGTGCCTGGAAAAAGGAAAAGGTAAAACACTGTGGTATATTTTTAGGACAAAAAGAAAAGCTTGAAAGCCAGTCCATGTGCAACTAACAAAATTAGAATATTATTTACAATATTATACATGGACGTAGTGAAAGCAGAATTTCTGGTAAGCTGACAGAACAAATAGCATATGCAATTTGAATGATAGCCTAAACCATTAACTGGTAAGTGACCAGGCCTATCTACAACATATTACTAAAAGCGAGGAAGACTGACATCTGCAAAGTCAAATTGAAAAGCAAGGAACATTTACTCAATGCTTTTATCATACCAGCCTCTTTCTGTGGAAACTAAACAGAAACACCAGGAGCTACCATGCTCCTAGCAAGGTTTGCTTCATTATCACCCTGCTTGTTCTGCAAGACAATGATTTCTTTATTCTATCCATTAATTTAGTGTTGCTTCTGTTTGGAAATTGCACACTTCAAGCCACTCTTAGAACTGCCTAAGTCATCAGATAATGTCATCCTAAGGTAGCATTGATTAGCAAAGATCAGGGCTATAAAGAAAACAGATTTGCAGATAATATAGCTAATACATTTCAGATTTCAAGATGATTTTTTTAGCGGTGTGGGTTTTTTTATCTAAACGCTTTTCTATCAATTTAGAAAACTGCATTTTATTTTCAAGGAGATAAAGACTATCTGTATAGTGGCAGCTGATTATTTTGGTTTTTAGCCTTGTTATAAATACTTACTTTCCCTTCAAAGAATTCTGTGTTGTTACCTGCAAAACACAGAAGCTTTCCCTCTGCCATGATCAAAAAAGTATCTAAAGTTTTATTTCATAGAATCCCAGAACATCTCAAATTGAAAGGGACTTATAAGTATAATAGAGGCCAACTTACTGCTCCCTGCAAGACTACCTAAAACAAACCCACACAACTGTCATCCAGATACTTCTTGAACTCTGAACTCATGGCTTAATGCCCTGACCACTTTCCTGACATGCATGTGGCAGACCACTTTCTCAATGAAGAGCCCTTTCTGTCCAATCTGATCTTCTTTTTATGCAACTTCATGTCCTATCACTGGTAACCAGAGGGAGATCAGGACCTCCTCTGAGGAAGTTGTAGACTGTGATGAGGTTATCCCTCAGCCATCTTTTCTCCAAGCTGAACAAGACAAGCGACTTCAGCTGCTCTTCTTAAAACATGCCCTCTAAAGTTGCCCATGGCAATGGTTCTTGAGGTCTCTTCAAAACCAAACCATTCTTTTCCAAACTTTTCATCATCTTGGTCACTTCCTCTGGACACACTCTAATAGTTTGATGCCCTTCTTACATCGTGGTGCCCAAAACTGCATGAAGTATTCCAGGTGAGTCTACACCAGCACAGAGCAGAGCAAAACAATCACCTCCTTTGACTGGCTCACAATGCTGTAATTGATGCACCCAGGACACTATTTGGCTTTTTGATTGTGCTGGCTCATATTCAACTTGTCACCAATCCAAACTCTCAGAACTCTTTCCATGGGGCTGCTCTCCAGCCTCTCATTCCCTAATTTGAATGTATAACGAGGAGTACTCCATCCTAGGTGCAGAATCTGGCACTTGCCCTTCTTAAATTTCATATGATTGGTGATAGCCCACTAGGTTGTCAGGGTGTCTCTGCAGGGCCTCTCTACCCTCGATGAAATCAACAGTTCCTCTCAATTTAGTGTCCTCCTAGTTTAGTACTCTTGGCAAACACACTCCAGTCCTGTGTCCAAATTGTTTATAAAAACCTTAAAGGGCACTCGTCATTAAATTGAACACTGGGGAATCCAACCAGTGATGGGCCACCAGCTTGATAAAACCCCATTTACTATAACTCTTTGAGCCTGACTTGTCAAACACTTTCTCACCTAATTTTATGGACTTGTTTAGATGTGTGCTGAACCTTCCAACCAGAATAGAGACTGTGAAAGAAACTATTAAAATCTTTGCTAAAACCAAAATATACCACATCTACTGGCTTCTCTTGGTCAACTAGTCGAGTGGCCTTGTCATAAAATGAAATTAAGCAGCACTTTCCCACAGTGCCTATGACTAATGACTGCATTGTCGCTCAAATGTTAATTTCAGTAACTCTCAGAATAGCCTTCTCCATACCAGGCACCAAAGTGAGACTGAAAGGCCTGTAATTATCAGGATCTTCCTTTTTACCCTTCTTGAAAACTGGGACATTTGTCAGCTTCCAATTGACTGGGACGTCTCCAGACTTCCAAGACCTTTGAAAAATAATGGAAAGGGACCCCACAATAAAATGGGCAAGCTCATTCAGTACCTGGAATGAATCCCATTAAGCCAAATAGATTTATGTGCATCCAGCTGCAGCAGCAAGTCTCAAACTAGTGCAGAATCAGCTGGGAGTTCATCATCCCGCAATTCACAGTCTTCCAGCATATCATCAGTGTTAAAGACAGAGGTGAAGAAGGCATTAAACATCTTTGATTTGCCTATGTCCCTATTTGTGAGCTAAACGACCTCATCAAGTAATGGACCAATGTTATGTCCAATCCTTCTTTTGCTGTTAATGCGTTTTAAAATGACCTTTTTGTTGTCCTTCACAGTGCTGGATAGCTTGAACTCTACTCGAGCTTTGGCCACATGAATTTTCTCCCTACAGTGACTAACAGCATCTCTTCTGTCCTCCTCCAGTGTCACTTCCCCTTGTTTCAATCCACACACTTTCCTTTTTCCCCTAAGTTCAAGAAGAAGAAGCCTGTTCACCCAGACCAGACTCTGCTCCACTTGCTTGACTTCTGACCCTTTGGAATTTCCCACTTTTACACACTTCAGAGATAGCCCTTAAAAATTGCCTATCTGTGGAGGGAGCAGAAACCTTAACTAGGCCTCCTTGGAGAGAAATTCCTTAGATAAGAATTGCTTAGCTAGAGTGAGCTAATCAAAGAAATAACCTCCTGCTACTAAGCCCCCCGCTTATCTCCCTGTATATTTCATTGGTTATAATTTCTTAAAAACCCCTAGCTATTGGTTCCTTTTCCAAGCTACTCAGAACCTATAAAACCTCTGTTTAAACCCGGCCCCTTTGGACTGAGCTGTACCTGGACCCTTCGCAGGACAATAAACAGCTGTGGAACCCCAAACGGCTCGTCTCGGTCTCTTCTCTCTCCGGCAGCTAGGGTGGGCATGCCCAAGATGCCAGGAAGAGCCTATCCAGGCACATTGTGGCAGCCAGGGGTCTGGCCACCAGACCCTGACAGCCTCACTATCATTAATCAGCTCCTTCCACAGGCCAAGTCTGCTCTCCCCATATCGAGGATCAAAGGTTTGCAGGCCTTTTTCTTCTACAGCCAAAAACTTGAAATTCAGTTACTTTGTGATCACTGTGACCAACACACGAATCTCTGCTTTATTCACAAACACCTCTCTGTTTAGAAACAACAGATTTAGGAGGTCACTTTTCCTTAGTCAGCTCCCCTAGTAACTGCACCCAGAAGTTTTCTTCAACATGCTCCAAAAATTGCCTGGACCTGTTTGTGTCCACTGCATGATTTTCTCAGTTAATGTCTGGGAAGTTAAAATCACCCATAAGGACAAGAGCATTTGATCTAGAGATATCCCTTATGCTCCTGTAGAGTATTTCACTGATATTGTTGTCCTGGATGAGTTTTGCTTCGATCCCATTAACTGTCATCCCATATCTGGACTGTATTAACTAGGAAGCTAGGAAACAAAAGACTGCAAAATCTCTCTGTTCTTTAAGCAGAAAGGGAATGAAACCACCATTTTCCTACCCAAATTAATACACTTCCAAGAAATGCTTTCATTTTTCTACAGTATTTGCAATGATATTGTCAAGAGCATGGTTTAGATTCACACATTTAAGTCAATTCTGATGGATGCTAATAATTGTTTTTTCAACTGTCTTTCATTTGTGTGCATTAAAATGTATTTCCCTCATGGGACTGCAAATTTCTGGGCAGTGAATTTAAGATTATAAACAAAAGGCTTGCTCTCCCTGCTCACTTCTTTTAAGTCATTTACAAGTAGACACACAGCTACAAACCACAAACTAAGGCAGACTGCTACAGAGCAACTGAAGGTTTACAGATGTTTTTATAGATATAGAGAAAAGAAAAGGTTTCAGAATAAGCAAGAATCCTTACATATTTCAGATAAACAGATGTTCCTACCTCCCAGAACTGGTGTTTGGCATAATAGTCTCCCTGTGCAATCCATTCTTCTGGAGTTGAGGTTTTAGCAAACATGCTGTCATCTAAGTCTATAAGGGCAGGGGTGACCATTTTATGTTAGAATGGATAAACCACAGAAACCACTTATCATGTACCAAAACTAAGCATTATCTCACTATGTTCCAAGCTCTATGTTTGTGCATACACCAGTAATGGTAACTATGAATCAAGTGTGGTAATACGGTTGTGTGAAGTGAGAATACAAAAAATCCGTAGAGTTTGCCTGGAGACTGGGCTGGTAACACAGCAAAAAACCTGACTAAAAACTGACCATTTTAAGCCATAAATACCTGCAGCCGTCAGTGTCCATTGAGCTCTCTCCACAGTAACTGGCTGAGCAGCAGTGATCTGATCTCCCTTTATGTAGGAACACCTCTTAAGGTGACCCCTTGAGGCTGAGGGATCCCTAACTCAACAACACACATCAATGGGCTGGTAAATGACATTTTTGCATGTGTGTAATATTTAAGATAGGTATAGCAAGCTTATGTAAAAAGTAGAGTATTGACCACCAATCCATCCATACTTAGTGAATATTTTATATATCTGAATTTGCTCATTAGAACTCAAAAAACTAATTACAAGATCAGGTCTGTCTAAGAAATCACTGACTCTTCTCCTATGACAGCAAGAAAACTTAAACTAGTGAATTAGCAATAAAGTTATACTTTAACATATACATCTGATCTTTAGAGACAAAAGAATTAAGACCCACTGAGATAAGTGGAAATTTGCAAGGGCAGTTATCAGTGCATACTGTTAGAAGGGCTAAAAGATTTAAATTTCTTTATTACAGACTAAAAGCAAAAAAATATGAGTTCTGACTGTCTGACAGTCTTTTAAGAAAGTTTTAGGACAACTTTACCTTTCTTTTCGTCTGTTTTGACAACCTTAACAAATTTTCTTTTGATGAAATACTTAAAAGCTGGAGCCCGTTTATCACAGTCTTCATCGAAGATCCAAAGATTGACTCTGGCTCTTGTAATTGCAGTATATAATTGCTTGAGTTCTTCATTCAGCAACTGAAGCAGAACAAAAACATTAAATAAAATAAATGAAATGCCAGATGAGCTAAAATGTTAGAAAGAAACATACTCTTATATTCTTATATTCTTATATTCTTATATTCTTATATTCTTTATTCTTATAACATACAGTTACAAGAAAACAGAGAATTTATATAGAAGAATAACAAGTAAGAAAGTGCTTTTAAGTAAGAAAGTCTAAATATTAAAAATGGGATTTCAATTACATAAGCCATTGTCCAGCTAACTTACAAGCAACTACTATTACAAATCAGTTGCAGGCTGATGACAGGCTATTTTCCTTCTAATCACTTGCACATATAACTATTAATTTACCATACAGTCCTGAAAATATCTGACTCACCAGATTCTAAGCAACTTCCTTAATTTCAAGGTAGTGACACGTATCAGAAACCAGACTATAGGAATAATTAATATTGACATGTTGAATTGCTATTTGCTTTAACCACAGTTGTTCTGTAAATATACCCAAAAGTATATGACACAGGTCTGTTCTCTAATCAAATTACATTTGCAAACAATCTCTTATCTTTTAAAATCAGTATTATCTCACATTATATTATATTATACAAATGTGAACAACTATAAAAGGTAAAGCAACCTTGGTAAACATGGAACTAATAGGATGAAAGAATTCAAGCAATTTCCCTACTTTGAAGATTTAGGAATTTAATTTGTCCTTCCCATTCCCAATGTTACAAAAAACTCACCTTGTACATTTCTACATTAAACAGAGTCCTTTCCTGTATATCAGTGGCATCCTCTAATGGCACTTCAATTAGCAAGTTGCTTCCCACTTGCACATCCGGATCAGGACTATAAGAAGAAATTATCTTCCATTCTTTGCTAGCCTGAAATATCAAGAGAATAAGGTTTATTTGTATGTACTAGCCACTACTGCCTACTTACGCACAAGGTAAGGTTGTGTGGTGTAATCTGTTCATCCCTGTAAGGGAAGAAGGCTCACAGAAGAAGACTGGGGGAGAAAATTATCTCAGGGAAGAATGTAAAGAATAATCAGCAGTTTTCAATGAGAAAGCTGAACTTCATCTCAACACAGCCTATGCTTGAGATACTTGTCTGTACCGGTGTACAGGTGGTCATCAAGGCATATAAACAACCTTCCCTAAAACAGCTAGTACAAAGTTATACCTTCCTGAGCTGCCCAGGCAAAAGCAAAGATGTCCCTCAGCCCAACAGACTGTAGAAAATCTGAGGAGCAAACAAAACAAATGTCTAAGAGTGCAATTATCTTGAGCTGGCTACAAGCTGCATATTACTTTTTAGAGACTGAGGATGGCCAGCATCATGATGGAGAAGCTAGCTAATGGGAATACATACAGATATAGATATATATATACAAGGAGCACTAATAGGAATCACATTTGTATTGTGATTCCAATGTATATTGCTATTATTATTCTGCTTACAGCAGGATTTCAGGATCCTGCTGTATCACTCTTTTAGATTCAAATAATATGCAATGCTCAATATATCAAATAAGTAATTTGATATCAAACATGAAAACCTCCTTGGGTCTAAATACCTTTACAATGATCCCTCTGCGGAGGAAATAAGGTTACCTTCACCATGGAGGAGGGTCAAGTTTTAGTCCTAGGGACAAGGATTCTCCTACAGACCCTCAATACCACTGAGGAGGGGTCTACTGATTGCTGAGCCAGGCAGCTCCCTGCCAACTTGGGACAGAATGAAAGCTAAATGGTGGTGAGATAAACTCACAAGCTGCAATTTGTTATACTAAAATCTACTATCTAAGACACATCAGAGAGATCTTGACCTGCAGGTTAGGATGGGGAGCCACTAACTCTCCTTGACTCTACAAGACTGACTCAATGAGCTGGGCCCATACATATCCCATGCTGGCATATATTCTCATCCTCAGGGTTCCCAGAAAAGACTTGCCTGGTCATTCATGTGATGAATGTATTAAGCTTCATGTTAAACACCAATAACTGCTAGTGTTGGTCTCAGCCAGGGGGTGGAATGGCACCTGCCAACAACTCCTCTTGTAAGATCACTCAGAGGTGAGCAAAAAAACCCACTCATGGGGAAAGTCTAAAAAAGCGTGGTCAGGAAATACTGGACTCCAACACAGAGACATGTGAAAGATGTCTATAAATATGCACAGACACTCCTAACTGTAAGTTAAGTGTGGTAGCAGATCAGTGCTGTGCACTCTCATGCCATGTAGGAAATGCCAGATCATGATCACACCGCTCTGCAGGTTCCTGACCCCTTGCAAAACTAAACACCTTAAAATCATGACTATATTCTAAGTTATGTTAATTTTTCCCTTTTGGTATTTAATTGAAATGTGATTAAATACTGCCAAGTTTCTGGCACAAAATGAAAAATACTCATAATAAGGCTGAAATAACATTTTTACAATCTATAAATTTCTGAGCTTTGAGCAACGCAAAAGAAGCTAACTGTCATCCCGTGGGAGAAAGAAAATCAGGAAACCTTTCCTGCAAAATGTATTTTGAAGTTAAAATTTTGAAAAGTCATTAATAAAGACATTCCTAAACCTGTCATAGATTTTAACATGTCAACCAGCTAAAGATATCATTTTGGTCAAGAGCTTGCTGTGTTTTCGGGGCTTGGCTTCTTTGCCTCCTAGATTTTTCATTCACATCTGCCTCCTGAAACAAGACTCCTCTTAAATCTCATTTTCAAGACAAATGAAAAGAAACTCAACACTTTACAAAGTGCACGGGGCCACGCCGCTGTGTTTACAATGATTCGCAGATTCAGCTTTTCTAAATTAGAAAACCTCAGGATGAGCTGCTTTCTTGCCTACTTGTTTAACTGCTCAAATCAACTCAATCACAGGAACATGGAAGAATTTTATTAAAACAGTTCTCCAGGCCTGACATACATTAGTCTAAGCTAAAATGCTCTGCACAACTCAACTTTGCTAAACTGATTCTGCTTAATTCTGATAAATGATTGTTGTTTTTCTGATTACAACTTGCATCACCAGGAACAAATCAACTCTGAGAAATCTACCATGATAGCCAGTATTTACCTCAAGCTCCTTCTTCCTACCTCATCACATAACATTCACTAACCTCTGTGAAGAGCCACTAGTAAGCTGCCCTCATTTTTCTTGTGGTTTTCATCTGCTGAAACCCACATGAGACAGTGTTCTGAAGGGTAGAGGCAGAGGACATCTGCAACAGGGCTGTTCACACTGAATGTTTAATTGCAGAGTAACTCAGTCATGGGTACATGGAGTGTCTGCAGGCATGTTCAGTAAGGAATACTTGGAATACTTGCCTGGTTGGGGTCAGAGTAGTCGCCTTGGTGTGCAGCAGAAGCACGTATGTTTGTGTGTGTGTGTGTGTGTGTGTGTGTGATGTGTGTACACCAAGGTCTCCCTTAAATTTTAACACTAAACCTGAAGGAAAATGTACTTAAGGAAATACGTTCTCAATTAATAAACCTACAACCTCTCTGTTTTCTACTGTGATGAAACCACTCATCTTCAGAAAAAAGAGGGAATCCTTTCCCAGCTGAACCACCAATTAGACCACAAGTAAGATTGACTTTAGAAAAAATGCAGAAAATGGATATGAATTAAATACCTCTGAATCTGTGAAAAAGTTGTAAAGGAGGACATCATCAAATTCCAAGCCCTTTGCTTCATAAATTGTCAGTACAAGTGCCAAACTAAGTTCCTGGGGTATCTTCTCCTTTGCAATTTCATTTGTCACTAATACCACCTGCCAAAAAATACATTTAAAAAGACATTAGAAAGCAAAAAAGGAAAAAAAAGTAACAGTTGCACAGAGAAAAACAAACATGATGCTATTGCAAGAGCCTTCTAAAAACTAGACAACATTTCACAGAGACATTTCAGCACATTCCACAAAAAAGGTCACAAAGCTCCCACTAGAAGACTGACAAATGCATTTTTCGTGCAAACAGTTTTAGATCTGGTGTAAGAAAATTTGGAGTTAGAAAGGAACAGGTCAGACAATATCTCATACAATACCTCACACCAAAAAAAGAACAGAAGGAACCAGACGTATTAAAAAGAAACAGAAACCAACACAATAAAGATTTCTAAGTTTGAAATGCCTAATTTATCAGTGAGTCAAGGGCTTAAAAAAGGAAGTTGTGGGTAGTTCATACAAGACTATTATTTAGCAACAGAGCTGGCAGAATCTGCAAAAAGCCTGAGAAAAGCAAACCTGATGTGCTCCAAATTCTATGGGTTGTGTTTTCCTTTTGTTGCCCCTCAGCAGAATTGCTAGATCACTAACACTGCAGGAATCCAAGACAGTAGGTTTTGGCCCATCAAAGAGACCACAGTCCTGAGGAAGGCGATCAAAAGATTCTGGAAAATAATGCTGAAGCAAATCAACCACTCCAGATGCTAAATTGAGAATACCTGCAAATAGCAGAATACAAGTTTTAAACTTCAGCCTGAAGTCCTTGTAAACACACCTTTAAAAGATTGTTAGAAATTGGGAATCAAGAAATACAATGACAAAAACATTAATCAGGGAAGGCTGAAGCTGTAAGCTTCAATTTATGTTTCTGCCAATTTGAATGGATTCTTGGGCCTCTAAAGATCAGAAAACATGCTACAATAGCTCAGCAGCATTCTCACAAAATAAAGATCACAAATGAGAAACAAGTAAAAAAAGCAGAAGCAGCATACCAATGCAGCAAAATATAGTGCTTTGGGGATAGGACAACAGAGATGGGAATGATGATTTCTTAAATTTTCCCTCAAACATTGCCAAAGCATCCAGTAAGCTTGAGAGTTCAAAAAATTACAATTTTAAAAACATTCATTTTTGTTTTTCCTATTGAGATACCAAAAAACAGAACTGACATATCAGAAAAAGCTGTCCATCTGATGTTTTTGAAAAACAGGCCACATAGAGAGTGGCTTTGAATTGATCAGCAGAAAAATTCAATTATTAGTGACATCTGAAGAGCACAGGTTCCGTTCATAAGTAAATCTGTTACTCTACCTGAATGAGACCTGTAGTTCTGGTACAACTGATATATCCTTTTGGGTTTCCTAACACGCTGCTTCTTGTTCACAGAGCTCTTGCTTGCATAATGAAACAATGACCTCAGGTCACTAAAACGAAAAGCAACTCCCTTCATTATGCTCTGGGCAGTGTCACCGGTTAGAAACATGGCATTAGGGTCATTGATGCATTTCATTAACAGGGCTAGCTCAGCTTGCGTGAAATCCTGTATCTCATCACCATAAAACTCATGGATAGACCATGGCAGCTCCCTGAGCCTTGAAAGTCTTTGAGATAAATTATACAGTAAATCTTCTTCATCAAAGTAACCTCTCTGTGATCGTATCTGCTGATAAAGACAGAAGAGGTGATAGATCTCACTCCTGTCTTCTGTGAAATTGGGTGATCTCTTTCGGCCTAGCTTTTTGTACTGCTCCTCAGTAAGCTTGCCCCCAAAGCAACTCAGTGCCTCAAAAGAGCCTTTCAGAAATGATTTTATTTCTTTCCAAACCAGTGCTGGATTATACAAGCTTTTACCTTTTATCATTTTTGGCCATATTTCATTTGCAAATACATTGTAAGTCACAAAAGTCCAAGGATCACTTTCCTTAGAGCACACATCTGCAGCTCCTCCATCATCACCATATTCTGCTTCAAGATTACCTTCTTCATCCTCATCCTGCCAATTTGGTAAAACCAAGTCTTCCTGAGGACTCCAACCAACAATTATTCTTTTAAGACTTCCATCTTCATTTCTTGGAAAAAATGGGTCAGGCATGGATGCATCTAGTAACAGCAGCAACTGCTTGGAGGTGACAAATAGCGGAAAATTTTCATCTTTAATATCTTGTAGCCTGTGAATATTTGGGTCCAGAGGCCGGAAGTGACTGGTCACCTTGGAAGACTTGCTAAGTTCAATGAAATTCTTCTGAACTTCTCGGCACAAGACATGATTTTTTGTTACGAAGATCTGGTGCAGGTGCTCCAGCCTGTTTGATGCTTCTCCACTACACATTTGGTCTTCTTCATGGTCACCACATGAATTCATTTCTGCACCAGCTGTGCCCACAGGAACCTTTTCATCCATGCTGTCCTGGTTTTGCTCATCACTCATCTGCTCCTCACTCGAATCATCACTCTCGTGTTTTACTTCACTCTCTTCCTTCCCTGAACTAGCTTTTTCAACCTCACTGCACTGTCTCTGCTGCCATGTCTGTCTCTCCAACAGAGGTCCATCTGCCAAGGTTGATTTTTCCCAGTATGAATAGAATTTCTTCCAAAGCCTATATAAGCAGCAAGTTGTCTTCCCTGTCCCACTTCGTCCAATTAAAATTATTGGTTCCATAGGCTTTGGATTGAGATCAATCACTGCGTACTCCAACTCCCCAACTCGGAAAGGGTAATCAACAGAAGACTGCACATCATTTATAATGTTAAGTGCCATGTTAGTACTGAAGCTGTGAAACTTCATTATATTGTATTCCAGTTCTGCTGCACTAGCTGGAGGGAAATACTCAGGCATGCTATGTTCTTTTGATTTTTCTGCCTCCATGTCTTCAATGTAACAACGTGGAACACGCTTCTGTGTTGTCACACTGTGGTTCTGATATCCTTCGTTTATACCCTTGAGCTTTTTCCTCAAAATGCAGAATAAGCCACGGTTATAGGAAATGCATATATTTTCTAGGGCACGGTTCAGCTTGCAGTGATCAAGAACAATGGCCCAAATTCTAATTATTTCTGTGTAAACTCTACCTGATTTTTCTGGACGACTTTTTGTCTGTTCTGTCTCCATGATCTTTTCTGGACTCTCACTGCAACGAGGAGAAAAGTCAATGGCAAGCTCCCATAGCATTCTTGCACCTTTGCCCAGTTTGGCTTCATACAGCTGTATATCAGCTTTCAAGTGTTTCAGTGGTTTCTGGAGGCCCCTAGACCATTCCCCATTGCCAAGCTGCTTAATTGTCATAATGGTTTTAGCTTTCAGATAATGAGGCACAGCTTTACTGCTCAAAGTCTTTAGCATTTCACGAGTGCACTCTATTTCCCAAGTCATGTTATCAAACTCCTGCACATATGTCTCAATATCCAGACTCTTCCCCTTTTCTTCCTCGAGTTCTTCCTTCTCTCCATTAGGCAGGGCCATACTAAATTCCCCTGTTCCCTTCTTTTTTTCCCAATCATCCCCTTTTCTTTCAGGATGAGCTATGCTTCCACAAGGTTGCAAGGAACTCCTTCCCTCTTCTGAATTAGTCTGGGCTGAAGATTGCTTTTGCAGCAGAGGATGATCCTTTTTCAGGGTGTCGCTCACTTTCAATTGCTGAATTAAAGCTGTGATTGCCTGCACTAGACTTTCCTGCAGTCTTAAGGGGCTGTTTATTCCTTCTGTTTCCTGCTTTGCCAACTGACCCTTTTTTGGTTTTGCAGAACACAGGGTTTTTAAATCATTATGCACTGTGTTGCCAGATGGTGCCTTTAATGAGAACCCAGATGAAGAATGCCCCATGCTCTTTGACTGTGACATCACAGAGGCTGAAATGGGTTTAGATATTTTAACCAACTGCCCTGCTCTATCTTGGCGGTGCCTTTTCTTCTCCTGTGCAGCATTATTCCAGGCTTCTAGCAGTAGATCTCTCTTTTTAATTCTATGCATCACATCTTTTCCTGATTTGTTTTTTATGTTAAAGTTAATGTCAAATTTTGCCAATAACTCTGTTATTCTCTTAGTCTGCTTTGAAAATCCTCTCTGGAAAACAATATGCATCACTGTATTTCCATTGTCATCTTGTGTGTTTGGATTAAGATATGGAAAGTCAGATGGTCTTGAAGCAAAGAGGTCAAGTAGATAGTTCAGGATGTTTAAACCAGTGCCATCTGAAAGCAGGAGAAAAAACAGAAAATTAACTAACTTGCTTTACAAGTCTGGGCTGTATTCCAACAATTTCAATATATATTTTTTTTTCTGCTGGTAGTAAATTAAAATCAATTGTTTTTGAAAAGAAAAACAAAATCAACATTTCATGTTTACAAAACATGCTTATGTGAAACAGCTCAAAACTGAGCTTTCCTAAGTTTCAGGGAAAACAACACAAAGGCACCAAAGCTTTAGAAATTCCTAGTGCTACAATTATTCCCATAGCATCAACCAATTTCATTCCGTTTTTAACTTCTGGGTACAGACATATTTGTTCATTTTCCAACATCAGCCCTGACTGCTACCCAAGGGACACTGGTGACCTGTCATCCAGACAAGCAGAAGCTCAAGGTAATGCTCTGGGGTAATTTGTTTCACTTTAATAAGGCACCCAGACATAATCTGCTGCAGATAACTTTGCTTTACTAAAATAATCTGCAGGAAATCCCAGTTATTTCCTGATATTCGAGGTCTCTGGAGCAATTCCTACAAAATAAGATTGGTTACCTCCCTGGGGGGAAAAAATATGTATATATTCTATGGCTTCCTGGATTTCATCCAGACAATAGATGTCATTTAAATGAGACAATATATATGTGAAACATTTCTTTTCTAGCTGAAAATAGTGACATGCCAAAATCACTGTAAAGAAATTGCACATCAAAAACCTCACACAGTGAAAAACACTTCAGAGAACATATTGTCAGGGGACATCTTAATTTTCTGATGTAAAAATTACAACTAGGATTACCTATGCTTTTAATCTCTCTAAAGCCATTCAGTGAAATGTTTGTGCTTTTAAAAGCAATAGATTCAATATTTTAAATCATTTTAATCCTTTAACTCAAAAATGCATTTTTTTTGTTAACTTAGAATCAAACCCGATTTGGGGGCCTAATTTCACAGTTTATCCTAACTTTTTATATTTTTATGTAAGCCCTAGTTCTTTCACTCACTTCTCTCCTGAACAAAACTTTACTTGATTTACAACTGAACAAAAACTGATAAACAGGTTTCAGATGCCACAGCAGGATTTCTTTCACAGTCTGCTGCCATTGCTCTAACTTTACCTTTGTGTCTTCCAACATATGTCCCGTTCACTTCATTCCCACCTAGCACTCATTTTAGAGAGCTTCAGAGAAGAGCTTTCCTTGATTCTCCCATGTCACCTGAACTGCCATTATGTCCTTTCACAGTCCCAGCCAGTGCAGCCACAAAGCAGAACATATCAACTTAACAGACTGGTGTGTATCCTCTAGTCTGCATCAGCAGAATGGGCAGGTAAGGAATGGGGATGTTTTCAACAGCAAAAGCTTTACCTTTATTATTTAAACAGATGAAAACTGCAGCATGCAAAGGAGTATCTCCTTGTGCAACAGAGAAGTTTCGAGGGTCTGCGCCCTTGGTCAGCAGCAAATATGCCAGTTCAAAATAATTTTTTCTGAGGCATATTTTCAGTGGTATTTCAGAGCTGGTTCCAATACCATCAGGCAGAGCTGGTGTGAACGACAGGAAAATATCAGGGTTTAAATCTAATGCACCAATTTGCTAACTACCAACAGCTCTGAACAGATGGAGTCAGATGCTGATCGCCAGGAAGGTGACAGAGGTGTTTTTTGCCAGCTTTTTACATGTACCTGTTAAAATACTTTTTGACTAAGAAGATCTTCATCATTTCCCTTTGTCTCCCATTAAGCTGAGCACCCAGTCTTTCTGTTCTGATAGGAAGATATAAAGGCCAGAAGAGATCTTCTCCAAGACACTCAGTCAGTGACTGAAACAACAGTCCTCCTTGCTCCTCTGGCATTCAAAAGGCTTCAACAGGACCATGTGTCCATAACTTACAGCTAACATCAAACTATAAGATTAAATGAAATATGCCAGAGGGATCCTAAGAATAAGCTTACGCAAAACAAGAAGTATGATGATGTCACAGCTAAAAAAAGAAAGACATCTAGTCATCAATTAAGTTGTCCATTACTTGTAGCATAACAGCAGACTGAAATCAAAGGCTGTGGCTTACACTTTCTACCAGGACAATATTGTGGCTGAAGACAGAGAAGTTAAGGCCCAAAAGAATCTACAGGTGCAGGAGCAATGATAGTCCTTGGCCTTTTACTAACCCTAGCAGACGAATTTAATTTGATAAACATCTTCCACCCATGTTGCCTTACTAGCTTCGCCATGTCCCACACAGCGGATGAAGCCACTGCACTGCACTCCAACAAGCTGCTGCAGAGCCATAAAACCCCCATGTGTTGGTATTTCTGAGACTATCTTGCTCCCAACATGTAAAATAACATACTGCATTTCTTATAACACATTAATATCACAGCTTTTCACCTCCTCGTTCAAGCAAGCATCTTATGAGGTGCACTTGCGTATCCAGTCTGTCACACTGTTGGATAATGTTGCCAATGTCAACATCTGAAAGACTGCAGGTTTTGAAGAGTCCTCCACCTGATGGATTTTCCCCACTGGCTTTCCCTGTTAAGAGCAGCAAAACTTTGTGCCACATTTGCTTCCCCAGCAACTGTTTTACAAAGCTGTTAGCACAGGCATCGGAGATGTTGCATGAGATTTCTTCAGGGATTTCTGCAAGACAATCAAGACAACATAACTCACTCAAAGTCATATAATGAAACCCACCTCACTGTAAACTAATTTCAGAATAATTAACTCATTAAAGGATCAGCAAAATATATCTTTCCATCCTTATGCTGTCAGCCAAGTAAGTTTGAACATTTTGATGCAACATAAATTTCTGTGCATATTCCATTGGTTCTAAGTGCAAATCACAACATTAAATATAATTAAAAGCACATTGTTCCAGTCATAAAAGTTACAGAAACAGGTAAGAGAAGGAAAGGTAAAAGGGCACTTTTCACAGCAATTAAGTTTTGTGAACGGGAGAAATGGGAACTCACTGCACCTTTCACACAAGACAGCCATTTCAGAAACCGCTTAACTGCATCTTCCTTCAATACATTTTTATTATGTGCTCCATTTTCACACCTGTAGAACAGGACAAATTGTTCCAGAACATCCTGGAAAGAATCTGTATCAGCTGTGGCACTGTCATTCTCTCCTGCAAAACATTACAGAAACTGAAAAACTACTTCCTTGCCAACATGTTTTCAGGGCAAGACTGTAATGCATTACATCCCAGGGCTCTAAGAAATGTGTAGTGGCAAATTAAAAACAGATGGCTGAAACTCTTACTGCCAATGCCAGTCCTGTGATGGATTTCTGATCCCAAAGGAAATTTGATACTTTCATCAAATACACTCTTGTCCTGGTTTTGACTGGGATAGTTATTTTCCTTCCTAGTAAATGGTACAGTACCATGCTTAGGATGCACGATGAATATACTGTTGATAGTACAGTGATGTTTTGGCTGTTGCTAAGCACGGCTTACCTTGCCTAAGACAAGCTTCTCCACATCCAATGCTCTGCCAGTGAGCAGGTGCACAAGAAGGTGGGAGGAAGCATGGCCAGGACAGCTGGCCTGAACCGGCCAAAGGGATATTCCATACCACAGAATGTCATGTTCATTATATAAACTATGGGGAATTGGCCATGAAGGGACCATTGCTGCTTTGGGACGGGTTGAGCATCAGTTGGGGTGTGAGCAGTTGTACTGTGTATCACTTGTGTTTCTTGGGTTTTATTCCTCTCTCTCCTTTTCCTAATATTAATGTTAATATTAATATTAATATTAATATTAATATTAATATTAATATTAATATTAATATAAGTGGTAGTAATTTACTTTATTCCAATTTTTACACTGTTATTATCACAACCCACTACGGGAGGGAGGGGGAAGTGACTGAGCTGCTGCTTAGTACTTAGTTGGCAGCTGAGGTCAAACCATGACTCTATCTTCCATAATTCACTAGGCTGAAAACTCTAATAGCTTCTGTATGCAGGTAGGAAAATGCTTCAACTATATAACTGTTCAGAATTTTTAGAGTAGATGACTAAACCCAGTAATGTTTGCAGCATACACCTATAATGACCTTGTCTGATTCCCCAGTGCCATTTAAAAAATACAGCCCTAAAAGAATTTTTGGATAAAAGTATTTGTCCTCTTAAAACTAAAAAACAAAGCCAAAAATATACACCACACCAAATGTTATCTACAATTTTATGAGATATTTATGTAATGGGAAATAACAGATTTTAAACAATGCCTCAATAAATGCCCTTAAACAAACACAGAAAAATTTGGTTTGGATTTCCTAAATGCTTTAAGGAATTCACATACATGAAAGACCAAAAAAAACAGTAACTTTATCTCTTAGGGCAAAGAGAGAGACAAGGTTGGTCATCTTTTTAGAAAGAAGGACTAACCTCAGATTACTTGTAAAGCAGAGGCTTATTGTCCAGTTCCTCATTTGCACCAAGTTTAGAAAACTGTTGCAGGCTGTGCATCGTCAAAAAAAGCCAAAAACCAAAAAACCCTGGCCACAAAAGGCAGTGCAACCCAAAATGCCAACCAAAGCCATTATTACCACAGATACTTGTGTTAACCTTCTAATGGAAAACGACTGTGCTACAACCTTCCCCACAGCCGAGGTCTCCATGGTAAAGAAAAAAAACCTGCGGGAATTTCTTTGTCAGAAGCCGTAAGATAGAGGCACAATGAAACCCAATGTTTTCCAATAAACTTATAAACAATACACACATGAAAACTGAGCTGTAGCCTAAAAACTTTTGATTTATGCCAAGCTTGATCTGAACATCACTTGGACAGCAGTTGCTTTCAAGCAAGGACAAAATGTTCGCTATTGACTAGCAGATCACAGCGACAGCTCAGAGGGAAATTTACATAAAACATACCCACAAGTATTTATTTGAAATAAAATGATTTTGTATCTAATACTTATAATTTTAAAACAGGAAAAGCACACGCTGCATGTAGTACCTGTCTGTTTCCCAGAGGAAGTGTGTTTCTCAATGTGCTTGCTGACTTCTTTTACAGCATCAAAGTTTTTGTTCTTTTTCAAGATATCTATGACATATCTTGACCGTGCATCTGGAACAGTGGGATCAACACCAAAATTCAGGAGCATGATCACATCTTCTGTTTGTCCTAAAGCAATACATTAAAAAAAATTAGAGGAAGAATAATTCACATAGTTCTGAAGGTTTTTTTTTCTGTTTTGCTTTTTATTTTTAATTACCTAGCACAATTTCTAGCATAATATTAACTTTAAAAAAATCTAAATTCTTCCAGTGGCATAAGTTGAGAGGGTGGAAATCAAAGATTGGGCTTGAAGATCTCAGAGGCCTTTTCCAAACTTAATAATTCTGTGATTTTATGATTTATAACATTTATTATATATAAAGAAATAAACTTTAATAGATACATATAAAGATACATGCTTTCAAATATTACATATGATATATAAAATAGACATAAATAAATAAATAAATATTAAAAAAATATGTGCCCTCTATGTAATAAATACCACATGAATATTACCAAATAAGCTTTAAGCATCCAAAAGTCTGATGTTACCTTGGCATTGATGTTTGTTTCCTGTTGCCACCTCGTGGTGGGCAGAGTAAGAAACACAGGGAAAAAAGTCAGAGTAACATAAAATGAAATCCCACATACACTGTGAAGGAAAGCATTTAGTTTTCCTCTTCTGACAAGGCACACTGCTATCTAGGCCTTAAATTTTCACCTATTTAAAAGAACAGGAGAGGCCTGACAGTAAGATGTATCTTAGCCAGGAATTTTGTGGTCCTTTAAAGAAATTTTAATGAACTATGTTTACTTAGTTAAGGACTGTTCAACTGTTATTTTAGCTGGTTTTAATTTAGATCCGTGTTGGCTGAGTGTCAGTAGAAACCCCTGATAAATTACCTCACCAACCTGCAGAAAGGAACTCAAAGGACCCATACCGCTTAGAGAACTTAATCAATAGTTGAAGAGCAAAATTCAAAAAGGGATTGTTTAATGTTGTCCTACAACTAGAGGTGAATTAAATGTCATAGAACAAGAAAGATATCTTGAGAGAGTTAAGGATTCAAAGGCCTATACATCACAGAAAACTTGCAGGTGCAGTAAGGGAGCCACGTGATAGGCTTTATACACCCCAGAAAACTTAGTCAATAGTAATTGTTTAACCAGGACAGCAAATGTAATAAAGTATTGTTTAACTGGATAAAACTTGGGTTATTCATTAATAAAAAAAGATAGATGAGATGTTCTGGTGGTAATTAAAAGACACAAAATACTATAATGCAATAAATTGGGCAGGCTTTTGGAGTGTTTATAAAAAAATATTGGATGCTATAGTGTATATAAATGACTGAAAATTCTTGCTTCTTTGAACATGTCTATGGCAAATGAATTCCCATTATGTTCCAAATTTTGACGCAAAATTGTTATTAGGAATGTTCATCTCACAGCTTTTTGCTGTTGGATTTAGAACTCTTTGTTTCAGGTCCCCAGGTGGTATAATGTGATTTAAAGGGCACATCAAAATGTAAAAGGTAACTTCTATGATTCTAAAAACTGCAGTGTATTTGTGAGAAAATTCAAACCAGAAAAACCAAAGACCAAAGAAAACGGTCACACATCAGGCATACAAATTAAAAAAGGAATTCTTGGAATATTTAAATATCATTTGCCACACTACAAGTCTACACTCAGACACTTTCTCATTTTCTTCCTTAGTTAAATAGTTAACACCAGAGTCTGAAACTTTCTTCCATTATAGATTTTTCCATATGGAAACAAAACAATACATACACATACACATAAAAAAAAAATATTTACTGCGTTTCTGTGCATATTCACTGGAAGAGGCCACAATATGCAGCAGGGTCTGTCCATCTCTGTCTTTCTGGTTGATCCTATCCTTCAGTTCTGGCCTCCAAGTCAGTAGCCATCTGAAGAGATGGTTATTTGCTGAAATGATAAAAAACCACACTTAAAGAAACAGATCCTGAGCATTTTTCCCGTTCGGAGTGGCAACATGCAATCGTAAGGTTTCCATCACTATCAGGGTGATCAAAGAGACTGTTTACAACATTTCTAAAAGAGTGCTTTATTGGCATGTGCAATGTTACACCTAGATGATCTGACCTTAGGTGTTGGGGCTTTTTTTTAATTTAAAAAAGGTCTAACTGTCAGTCTTCTGATAAAAGCCAGCATTGTTTCATTCTAGCTGCAGATGTCACTCACTTGCTTTGATACACAGCCTGATAACAGCATGCAGTGGATACAGTCCGATGGACTCAGCCTTCGCTCCAATGGACATCAGCCACTTCACTAACTCTGCTACTTCCTGCAGCTTCTCACCGTGACCATACAACTCAGAAGTCTGGTAGAAAAGAAAACAATTACAACACACTATTTTTACATACATGAAAAGCATTTCTTTTTCAGTATTTTCTGTATTGTCATGACAACAATCAGTAGAACAACAACCAAGACATAGCCACTGTAAAATGGAACTATTTATTTAATAGATTTTCCCAGAATACCTTAGATTGGAAAAGACCTTAAATATCATCTAGTTTCAACCACCTGCCACAGGCAGGGACACTTTTCATTACATCAGGCTGCTCAGAACTCCATTCAACCTCAAACACTTCCAGGAATAGGGCATCCACAATTTCTCTGGGCAGCCTGTTCCAGTGCTTCACAACCCTCTGAGTAAAGAATTTCTTCCTTGTATCTAATCTAAACCTACTGTCTTTCAATCTGAATCCATCCCCCTTGTCCTGTCACCATGTGCTCTTGTAAAAAGTCTCTCACCATCTTTCTTGAAGGCTCCTTTCAGGTACTGGAAGGCCACAGTTAGGTCATCACAAAGCCTCTTTTCCAGGCTGAACAATTTAAATTCTCTAAGCCTTTCCTCACAGGAGAGGTGCTCCATTCCTCTAATTATCTTGGTGGCCTCCTCCGGTAGACTCACTCCCAACAAACTCACACTCAACAAACTGTCAGGAATAGTGTGGCCTGGTCCACATTATGGTGGCAATGGTCCATTTGTACGTGGCACTGGTGAGGCCACACCACAAGTCCTGTGTTCTGTTCTGGGCCACTCACTACAGAAAAAAACATTGTGGTGCTGGAGTATGCCCACAAAAAGTCAATGGAGGTGGTGAAAGGTTCTGGAGCACAAGTGTGATGAGGAGATGCTGAAGGAACTGAGATTGTTCAGCCTGGAAAAAAGGAGGCTGGGAAGAAACCTCACTGCTCTGTACAGCTCCCTGAAAGGAGGCTGTAGCCAGTTGAGGGCTGGTCTCTTTCAGCATCTCCCAGGCAAAAGAAGAAATGGCTTTGTGTCAGCAGAGGTTCAGATCAGATATTAGGAAAAAAATTTGACTGAAAGAGTGGTTAGCACTGGAATAAATTGCCCAGGAAGGTGGTGAAGTCAGCATCTCTGGAAGTATTCAAGAGGCATCTGGATGTGGCACTTGGGGTCTAGGGGTGATTATGGAGGTGCTGATTGTGAAGATCTCTTCCAACCTCGATGATTCTGGGATTCTGAGAAAGCACACAGTCTGAGCAGAAGCCAGCTGAACTTTAAAAGTATGTTCTAAGCAAGGACTTAATGAACATGAAGCACAGTCTACAAGGGATATATTCTCTAACACAGGATACTCTGGAGGTGTGCAGAGGAAGCTCAGATGGAAATTGAGACAATATGCCAGAAGGATCAGGACATGAGAAGGTGGTCAGAAACAGCGTTCAGACAGAACTTCTCCATTTGTGCCAATCATCTTTTTAAATAGCAGTCTTCACACACGCTTCCATAATTTACAAATAATTTTTTTTTCTAATACCTCATGCCAAATTTTGGCTGGTAAGAATTACACTTTGAGCACAATTATCAAATCAAAATACAACAGATTACAGGGTGAATGCAGCAGCAGAGGGCAAGTTCGAATTGTCAGAAAGCCACATTTTCTAATTTTTGCAAAGGAGAATCTGTACTTAGGGATTTTTCATCTTGATTCTTTCAACCTTCCATGTGTACAACAAACCCACTAGAGCAGGTAAGATTGGTTGGGCCAATTCAACAAAAAAAAGGGCCACACTATTTTGTAAAGCCTGCCCATTTTTCCCGTCTCAATGAGGCATTTTGCTTTGCTGGAAGACACTTTGCTGAGACACTCTGCATGGGTCTTCTGCTGTGTTGCCACACTTCATTGCCAGTGTGGAGGTACTGTGCTAGCATTGGCGCAGCATACCTGCCTAATGATACCCAACCAAGACATGCCTTCATATATCCATTCACTAATTCTTCTGCTATCTCTAAAAACAAGACTGTGAGGAGATAAGAATTTATTTCCTTGCGTTACCCTCAGAATTACTTCTCCTCACTCTGTCAGGCACCCAACTAAAATACAATTATGGAAAAAGCACCAATTTGAAATTATCACTATCAAAGTACCACCAGGACTGTAACAGTCAAATGGCAAATTCTAGTATATTCCAACAATATGACTTAAACCTTTGTGAGAAACAGCAAAGCCTGACAATGAAGAAAATTCCTGGGAAGCATGAGAGAAAGTACACACTGTCTGAGAACAGGAAAGACGTCCTGTTTCTTCAAAGCCTGCAAACCTTGAGGAAACTAATGAACTGTCAGGCCAACAGATTTATTACAGGCCTGCAATCAGGTTGCATGCCAAGGACTGAACAAATATTTTCACATTAAGTGCATAAGTGCTGCCTTAATTCTGCAGCAAACAGATTAATTTTGCTTTCAGCTTGTGAGTTTCACATTCCTACGCCAACAAACCTTAAGTTGCCAGCCAACTAATGCCAAGCAGAAGTACTGTGTAGCCTACAGCTAACACCTTATAAAGTTCCTGTCAGGAAAGAAACTGTAAGAAATATAGAAATTTTTTACTGTGAAGGTGGTAAGGCACTGGAACAGGTTGCCCAGAGAAGCTGTGGGTGCCCCATTCCTGGCAGTGTTCAAAGACAGGTTGGATGGGGCTTTGAGCAACTTGGTCCAGTGAAAGGTGTCCATGGCAGGGGGGTGGAACTAGACAATCTTTAACATCCCTTCCAACCTGAATCATTCCAGGACTCTAGGGTAAAGCCCAATGGAATTTCTCAATTTCTAACAAACATTTCAAGATGCCTTTAGAAAGCTGGTATGTCACTGCTATGGAAACTGGCTGCTCCTGGGCTACAGTGCTGCTGAACTCCCAGCAGCTCCTGGCTCACAGACAGTGTCCAACTACACCTTCATAATACTAATATATCTTGGAAATACTAAATTGCATTCAGAAATATTACACTACATGAAGTTAAATTTTCAAACAAATAGATTATAAAGTATAATTATATAA
Source organism: Muscicapa striata striata (assembly GCA_030060385.1). Classification (NCBI taxonomy): domain Eukaryota; kingdom Metazoa; phylum Chordata; class Aves; order Passeriformes; family Muscicapidae; genus Muscicapa; species Muscicapa striata. The sequence continues at coordinate 3,790,443 of JAREIS010000101.1, forward strand.
CATCCATATATTATTTTTCCTTTTGCCTTTCTTGGTTCAAGATGAAAAATCTCTTACTAAAGTTACCAGGAAGAAAAGAAACAGATACAAGGAAAAAATAAAAAAACATGAACTTACCTCAAAGAGATTCTTCAGAGATACCTGGTAAACTCTGAGATCATGGGGCAACTCTTGCTTCTCAGACAACAACAACAGACAAGACTGAAAAAATACCCCAAACATTAATGCTCTTATAAGCACACTTAAAACTTTGTTTTTCATTGCCTCATCAGGTCTTATCAGAAAGCCAACACAGGCTAACAGTATCTCAGAATTTTTTGTAGTATCACAACTAAATCTCCGGTTCTAATTTTCAACTTAATTCATGTAATATATAGTGGAGTGTAGGAAGTTAGAAGTGATGAAAGTTTCCTCAGAAATAAAAACCATGTTAAAAACATTAGGCCCTTAAAGATTCTTCAATAGTTGGAATACTTCCAGTGATGGGAAGTAACCCTTCGCTTCAGGAATGGACCTTTACACTGGGGACAAGACTGTCCAGCTAACATCAACAGATGTTAGCAGAAAGCAAGAAATGAATACTGCATATTCTTCTGCTTTCTTCCATTTAATCAGTTTCTCTAAAAAACTTTGCCTTGCTCTTTGAAAATCCACCTAGCTTCACCAGAAGACAAGGGAAAGACTATGAATGCCATCTACCTGTAAGATCTTCTGTAAGGTCTTTGGTACAGTGCCCTACAACAGGTTTAACTCTAAATTGAAGCAATATCAGTTTAATGATTGGATGTTGGATGGATAAGGAATTGGCAGAATGGCTGCATCCAAAGAGCTGTAGTCAATGGATTAGTGTCCAAGCGGAAACCAGTAGTGAGTGGTGTCCCTAAAGTGCCTGTACTGTGACCAGTACATTCACTCTCTTCATCAATAACATTGCCAGTGGGATTGCAGGGTACCCTCAATCACTCAGGAAGTTTGCAGATGGCACCAAGCTAAGTGATGCAGTTGATAATGCTCAAGGGAAGGGATGACATCCAGAGGGACTCTGACAGGCTTGAGGAGCAGGCCCACTGGAACCCCAGGAAGTTCAGCAAGGCCAAGTGCACAGTCCTTCTCCTGGGTCAGGGCAATCCCCAGTATCAATACAGACTGAGGAAGAAGGGATAACGGTGGATGAAAAACAGGATAAAAGTCAGCAATGTGCACTTGAAAAGTAGCATGGTCAGCAGGTCAAGGGAGGTAACTCTACCCCTCTGCTCTGCTGAGACCAACCTGGAATGTTACAATGAGCTCTGGGATCCCCAGTACAGAAAAGACAAGGATCTGTTGGAATGAGGCCAGAGGAGGGCCACAAAAATCATTAGCAGGATGAAGCAACTCTTCTGGGATGAAAGGTTGAGAAAGTTGGGGTTACTCAGCCTGGAAGTTTCAGGGAAAACTTACTGCAATAAGGTCAATATAAAAAGAGGGCTTAGAAAAAAGACTTTTTAACAAGGCCCTTGTGACAGGAGAAGAGGCAACAGTTTTAACCTGAGACTATGTTCTCATTGGACATACAGAAAAAAATTTATGATACAGGTGGTGAGGCACTGGAAAAGGCTGCACAGCAAAGCTCTTAAGAGGATGACTGCCCCATCCTTAAGAGTGTTGAAGGTCAGGTTGTGCTGGTCTTTAAGCAATCTGATCTAGTGAAAGATATCCCTGCCCAAAGTAGGGGCTTGGATGGGGAATGTGGGGCTCCAGTGAGTCCATAGCTCCAGTGTGGGTCCTCCACAGGCTGTGGTTACTGTCAGAAGCCTTCCCCTTCATGGTCTCTCCAGAAGCTGTTCTGCCTAAGCAGTGTAGCAGGATACTCTATGCTAAGTGGTGGTAAAACAGCTTGTACTTCACCTTATTTGAAAAGGCTATTAGTGATGGATAGAGAAAGGAGGGTCACACTGCTTATAGTCTTGAAGAATGCTGAGACCAGCCTGACTTATCAATCCCAAAGTTACACGTTCTGAGGATGTCAAAAACAACGTTTCCTGACAGAAACTGGTACCAGTGACAACGCAGCAAAGTGCCTGATATAGGAACCAATAGGTGATTCTACTGATAACTTATCTAAAGCTGCTAAACTGACACTGCCAGCCTAGAAACATATGACTGACAGTCACTTTTTACCATAAAAGCATAGCCACACTTTTTAAAAACAGGGTCTTCTAACATATCCCTTCCTGTATGTGTGCAGATTCCTCCCTTGAATGGAGATTCCCCTCAAGGTTACTCCTGGAGGCTGAGCTAAAGAGGTTTGCTCATGGCTACTGGCACAGGTAAGTAACATCAATCTCAACTATTTTGCTATCTTTAATACTGTTGTGGTTTGTAAAGATTTCCTGAATTTTTTCCCTGCCCAGACCTGGGCAGCCTCCCTTGGACCTGACAAGGACCAATTAAGATCGGATTTTTAATACTGACACATTGTTACACCAACAAGAAAGTTTATGCATCTTTGTGAAACACTCATGTAAAGACAAAAAACCCCAGGAAGGTCTCTTTCATTTCCAGCCTCTGAGAAGGTAAAGCCGGCCCGGGCTCCCTCTGCGCAGCCTGGGCCGGGCCAGACAGGGGCAGGTGAGCTCTGACACAAGGCTTGGGTAGGAACCTGCTGGGTCCCATTTTCAACCAAGGGCCCTGATATCCAGGGGGAGGGCAGGCCCACTCGGTTGCTAAAATCTTGGTTTCCCCCTGACCCATGTCACAGGCAGAGAGAGCCCATGGCTCAGCAGAATATCTAGCCGGCACTAGAATCCTGCCCTGCCGCCGGCCCAGAGCAGCCCACGGGAGAGACAACTGAGCCCCATTCTGACAAGTCCTCCCCCCCCACTCTCTGCCTGCTGAGCAAGGGGGAGGGAAGACCATCAGCCGTGGCTAGAATTGAATGTAGCAAATGCCAGAAAACAGCCATGGAGCCAGAAAACTCATCACTGCTTTCTGGCTGGGCCCTTACAATCCTAGCCCAGCCCCAGCGCAGCCTTGAAAGACTCTTTAACATTAATAGCTCCGGCCCCCCTGCCTGGAAGAGATTGCAGGATGTTCCGCTGCAAACACTGAGGTCAGACAAAAGGAAGAGTCAAGTCCCAGATGAGGGAAGGAGGAGAGTTGTGGACTGAAATTCCTCTTTTTTATGCTAAAGAGAAGAGACTCTGTAAGTTTCCCTATAACACATAAAGAAATTATGGGGTGGATTGAATGTTCTAACTGTAAATAGGAGCAGAGGCATTGGTGTTAGAGTAGATATTAAAATGGCTGTGATCCCATGAGTTTGAATAAAGAGGAGATGAAGACCCCTGCTGCTCCCCAGGGAAGAGGAGGAGGAAGAAGAAGAAAGAAGAAAGAAGGAAGAAGAAAGAAGGAAGAAGAAAGAAGGAAGAAGAAAGAAGAAAGAAGAAAGAAGAAAGAAGAAAGAAGAAAGAAGAAAGAAGAAAGAAGAAAGAAGAAAGAAGAAAGAAGAAGAAAGAAGAAAGAAGAAAGAAAGACCTCTGTTTACAAAGATGAAGAGAGCTTTTTGCTTGAACTGTAAATAATCCTTACAGTGTGCTCCGTAAGTTTATGTGGTCCTCAATAATGATTGTGAGAAAACTCTTAGTTGAGGAAGAGATTTTTACATAGTGATCATATTTTCATTTTCCCAGGTGGCTGGTCAGTGTGACACTGAGGCCACAAGAAAACTGTTTTCTTGTGTAGAAATCTCCAAAGATTGAAGAGAGAAGCCTCCTCTCCCAAGTGAATTGATGAAAGACTTTTTTCAAAAAAGATGGTCAACTGACTGATTGGTTTTCTGTACGTTGTCAGTATGAAAGAAAAGGAAGTGTATGGGGGAGGAGGAGTGTTCTAAAAGTTTTATTCTGAGTTTTATTCTTTTTTCTTATAGTTTCTAGTTATAAAGTTCTCCTTTGTACCATTTAAAGTTGAGCCTGTTTTACCTTCCTCCTAATCCTATCTCACAGTAGGGAAATCTCAAATTGGTGAACCAAAACCACTACAAGTACCAATGCTTCAATATTACTTCAATAAATAATACACTATTATATAGCACATATATTATTATATAATAGTTACTGTTATAACTATCTGTACCACGTAGTAAATAATTCTGATAAAGTATTTTAGTCTGATCATTATAATAAATTTAAATAAGTTTTTTTATTCATATAGATATATTTGGTTTGCCATCCTTATTCCTGTGGGACAAAGTCATATAAAGGCTCAATTACACATATATTATCCTTTAAACATAAATCATTCACCATGTCCAGGAGTAGGATTGGATCCAACCACATCCAGGCACCTCTCTGAGGAGTTTAGGAAGCAAGTAGGTCTTGTCTGAACCTTACAACTCAACAGGAGGGCTTCCCTGATAAACCTCAACTGAAGCTTCTATTTTGCCTGCGACAGGCAGCTGGGGCTTACAGGCTGTTTCTCCCACTCTTTCGCCCTCACTCTTCTAGGCAAAGTTTGACCTTTTTTAAAGAACACTTTCTCTAAGGCACCACCACCTTGGCTGAGCCATGTCCCAGAACAGGACCGTCAGATCCAGCTGGAAATGACACTCGCCACAGGTGTCCCGCTGTTCCTACAGCCAGCACCTCATCACCAACATTCCATACAGGTGTAACTGTGACAATGATCAATTTTTTCCACAGTTACTTGAGAGAGGACTAAAATAACTTCAGATGATCCACCTTCTGATTTTTCTAATGTATCCGTTTTTGTTCAACAACCATCTACTTCCACTGAGATGCTCCTTTATTGTGGGTCTTTCACAGACAGTTTCAAATATCCAGCCTGTCATACAGAAGGAAAAATTAAAGGGACCACAAATAAATTTGTGTTTTTCCCTTCTAATTTGAATATAATTGAATTGTGACTCTAGGTGGTACTGTAAGAGAGACAACAGACAGCAGCAAGAGACAAGCAGGATTTCAAGTCCATCATATCCCTTTAAAAATGAGTTTCAGAAATTATTTATCACTAAAAGCATTTTCCCAGGTCTTAAAAATCAAGACATTTAAACTAGGCAGAAATATATATTCACAGTTTTGGCTTTTAAAAGTAACATGAGCTTATGCTGAAGTGGTAAGATGTGAGTGCCCAACATGCAGTGGGAAGTGACACGGTAACGCGATGACACAGCGACACACTTACCCGCCACTTCCCTTTCTGGGCCAGCCTTTCTATCACTGCTTGCCAAATCAGTGCATCAAAATGTGCACTGAAAATATAATCATACACAGGGTGGAAATTTGGTGGCAAGATTCGTTCATCTGCAAAAATAAGCAATAGAGAAAACTATTTGGTATACACAGCACTTCAAAGGTTGGAGTGTCCAACTAAATTACTTCATTGCACCGCAATAATTTTAGCACTGGTTAATACACAGGAAATTGCCTGGTGGGGGCTTAAGAAATGCTGGTCATCCAACTGATACAGTACCCTGTTTCCAGTGGCCAGACTTCAACAAAGAAGGGGAAAAATTAATTCCTGCTCTCAAGAAATACCTCAAAGCCCCAAGGCATTGTGAACGTCATGGCAATTCTTCCTTCCACTTAAGGGTCAACCAGCTACTGACTCTGCAACACAGGGGATACAGGCTCAAGAAAAGGCAACAGAGGCACCTGAAATCTCCTGGCATGCCTGTAGGCCTATCATACAAAGCATGTTAAACAGACTAAAAAGCAAGCAGGGGAAGAGACTGAGGAGAAGGCAAGGAGACAGACAACGGGTGTTGCTGAAGAAAAACCCACACAATGCCACAGGAAGGCAGCATTTCCTCTTTTCACTGCTGTCCATTACTAGATAAGGGAATGTCCTTCACACTTTACTGTAAAAAAGTTTAAACAGTCTATCTTCTAATTATTTTCAGATCTACCTGGCTAAAAGAAAAGCAGGGTGCTCTGGACAAAACCCACTTAAAGCCTCTGGGATCTAGAGCTCCAAATCTCCAATCTTTAAGTTAAATTTTGAGCTTTTCTAACTATTCCATAATTGACTTGTTTCTGTGAAACAACTCACTCCCCTGCAGTATTTTGAAATTGTTGGCATCTGCTGTATACAAACTGGACCAAGTTCACCACATCCTTAATATATTCATAAATCTCAAACAGGCCTGAGGCACTTAAGGAACAAAAGAATTGTCTCACAAAGGACGTGCTACTAAGTGCCATCATCACTATTGAAAGGCTCTTAAAAAAACTAACGTCTTGATTTGAGTTTACCATTAACACTTATGAAGATTCCTGCAATAAACTCAGCAATTTGAGATCGATGTGCAGAAGAATTAAGTAGAATCAGACCTCTATGGAACATAGAAACTGCCTCATAAGACTTTGATAACATGATGAATGAGTGGCCAGCTCTATAATAAGCCTGAAGAAAAAAAAAGACAAAAAAAGATGTTAGGAAAATATTCAGAGATATTCACTAGCAAAAAAAAGTATTTTTTATGTAAATTCTGTCATTATATTATCATTATGACATGTAGTACTATTTCTTATACACAGATCAAAAAAAAAAGTGACATAAACTATTCTATTCTAATTCCTTGAAATTCACGATATGTTACTGATATTATCACATATACTAAAAGTGAAATCCTGAAATCCAAAGTTTAGAAAATACCTACGGGATCAAAGACATACTTTCAGAAGCTCTATGTTAACCTCCTCAGGATAAGACTGGGGGGTTTTGCGTCACAAGGTCCAGAATATATATATTTATGTTTCCACATCACTGCATTTTGCAGTATTTCCCACAATGCATATATTCCTCAGAACCTGAACATGTTTATATTCACCCTGAATTAGATTGCACCAGCTCAGAATCACAGTGGAGTTAATTTGTTCAAAGCAGATAACTGGCATGTTGTCCTGGTTTGAAGGACAGGTGTCTGCCAATAAAGGCAGAAACTTCTCTTGAAATGGAGAATGTAAACCCCCTCCCTCCAAATTATTATAATTTTGAAATTAATGGGGTCTCAGGCAAAGATACGGGAATTAGGAATAACAGTTCTTTACTAGGAAAATTAAAATAGAAGTACAGTATTACAAAAAACAATCCCAAAACACTGACAGAGTCAGTCAGGGTGTTGGTAGCAGTCTGATTAAATGGTGGCTACAGTCCTCCTGCAGTGGCAAATGTGGTTCAGTTGAAGGAGTGGTCCTGTAGAAGAGTGCAGTTTTCCTCTGAAGGTCCAGGGATGATGTGCAAAGGTCTGGCTTTCCTCTGGAATCCAGTGGAAAGAAGATACCTTGCTGTTTAAAATCTCAGTTTTTATCTAGGTAGGAAAGGCTTGGCTCCTCCCCCTGGCTGGAGCATCTCCCAAAGGGAAGATGTAATTTTATCAGTCATACTGATAAATGGGACTTAATGGCCCAGCAGCAGATGGTATCTTCCTGGAGGGAGGATGGGTTGTGGAAAAGATAAAGCGATTGCCCCACCTGGTTTTAAAGATGGCCCATTAGCAAATAATATGTGCCACAGAGGTAAGGATCACTGCCCCACCTGGCCTCAACAGATGGTGACAGAATACACTTTTCAGGTCACATCCTGCACTGCAACCCAAGACACATGTTGCAACACAGCACAAGTTAAATGGGCATTTCAATGCTATTCGATGGGCATTTCATGGCTCCGGGAGTCTTAAGTCTTAGACCAGAAGACTGTTTCTTGCACATAAAAGCCAATCCAATTGTATGACTCCACATTATAAATACTATACAACTTCTACTTATTCCTAACATATTGCTATTTGAGTCAAGGTGTACTTAATCAACATGTATTTAAACATAAGCCAAGTATAGTGTATTGTTCTGTCCACTGGAAATACAATATGACCTTGACCACCAAGTACCACTCCCAGTAACTGGAGACTTATTAACATGTAACCCTTGTTTGGGATATTGATAGTTACATTTCTTGAAAGCATTGGTAACTCTCACATTGGGACCCAGAGAGAACCAGCATCTCCTGGTGCAAATGGAAGCTGCTCCATTTCATTAAAAATACTATTGCAACTGTGAATCTGATGCATATGTATAGAATCAAACACTGATTCTGGAATTTTATAGTATATTTACTCATCATGGCCCAAAGCAAAAACACAATGAAACAATAAAATGAAGATAATGACACCATTATTAAATTTAAGGGAAAAAAAACCAAAACCAAACCAACTGTCACAGTTTGACTTGGGTTTGCCAATTTTAATATATTCAATTTCTTTTAGAGATAGGATTTAGGAGCAAAAACAAGCCAGGCTTAAAATTCAAAAGGGTATGAAAAGAAATTTATTAATAACACAAAAAAAAATTCAGAATAAGATTTCCAGATTATTCCTTCCTCCCCCTTCCCTCATCTTCTACATTTCTTAACAGCAACATACAGTCAGTTATCAGTTATCTACTTAAATAATCATTTCAGTTCACTCTAGAGAACAAAAGTTCTTTTTTTTTTTTGATTTAGGCTTAGGGGGTGTCTTCACTTTCACAATCTGAGTCTGCCCGGAGAAAAACTGCAACCTATGAACTTCCTCCAATCCCCACAGTCCCTCCAGAGCTGTGTTATGGGTTGTGCTGCACACTTGGGGTATTACTTTTAAAGGCAAGCTGCTGAAAGACAAAATTCTCTTCATCTCTTTTTCTATTAAATGTCTTTGTTTATATCTCCACTCCTAAAACAGAGAGCCCCATTCCTCAAGGCAAAAGATCCTTTTCTCAAGCACTTTAACCTCCCCAAGTATTTTTCACAGTTTAAAGGAATTTCAGTGTAATCACAGTCCCCTCATAGCCCACCAAAAAAAAGATTTTCAGCTACTTATAAGTGGCATCTCTTCAATCTCTTCCCATCTGGAACTTCAATCTTCATTTCACTGACTTCAGTGCACTCCTTACTTTATTCCTCTCATTCAGGGAAGCTCAGAAGATCTAGGTCTTATCCAGGCATTAAAAGAGTTCAAATTGTATCCAGAAAATGAAGAAGCTGGGCCAGGCCATGCTGGAAAAACTCTGGGCCACATGGAGAAGGCCGGACGAAAACAAAGCTCAGCCGCACTTCTTCATGCCACGTGGTCAGCTGGGAGCCTCTCCTTTCAGAACAGGGGGAAGGGAGAGCCTCGGCGGCTCTCCCACCCCCTTCCCCCCTCCCCGCCAGGCTGCATGGAGAGGGAGCTGAGCTGGGCTCAGCCGAGCCCAGGGCCAGGCCGAGCCGGGCCGAGGCCCAGCCAAGCCAGGGCCGGGGCCCCGGCCAGAGCCGTCCTCACCTCCGTGGAGGCCGGAAGTCAAAAGAGGCCGGATTAACTTTACCAATGTGATTTATGAAAGCGAAATAACTTTTTAATTGGTTACTTGGGCTGTCAACAACTAAATCAGCCCTCTGAAGGGTCCCTGCAGCTCACAGAGAACGCTCTACAGGGAAAGGAGCCCTCCTCTCTTTCTGGGCCAGTGCTGCTCCTTTCAGGTGACTGCTCCCCATGTTAAACCAGCACACCAACAAAACAAAACAAAAAACCCAAAAAAACCAAAAAACCAAACCAAACAAACAAAAACCACCACAACAACAACAACAAAAAAAAAAACACACGAAAAAAACAAGGAAGGCATGCAAAAACTGCCAGCTTAAGCATCTGAATACCTTAACATACTCCGGATCCCACTGTAAGCTTTGGTGGGCTAAAACCATTGAATCCTTCCATTTGCCCAGGCAGTACAAGGCAGTTGATTTGTTGCACAATAACACAGCTATGTCCCGGGAACACCTAAAGATACAATTTTAGCATTACTGTTTATTCACTTGAAAAAGGATCATACTTTATAGTTAGTGATATGCATAAACTAAAAAACTACACGTATCTCCCACCTGACAAAATTAGAGGTAAAAAATGTAGTTGTAGTTAATAAAGATAATAAATATTTGAATATTGGCTATGAAATGTCTTAGAGATATCCTAATGATACCATAGTGATACTCGTAGTGATAACCTAGTGTCTTCTGAAACAGAAAGCCAAGCCACTGGAATAATGAAGTATGAGGATTTAGCAAAAGTTCAGACCACCTCAATACACCTACATATGTCTCAGAGAAAGCCAGCAGCCAGGAATGGGGGGAAATAGACAAATGAATGGAAGCTGTGGGATGGAAGGAGTACCAAACACATTTTGGTCACCAAAAAAAAAAAACCTCAATGCATTTTAGTGTATTACTATTTGGTGAAGACAACAGAAAAATCCATATTTAAAACAAATGAGTGGCTGGTGCTAAATTAGGTTAACAGCAGGGTTAATATACAGTAGTAATTAATATTTAAGAGTTAACATAATACTCAATATTTAATCATTAAGAACATTACCAGCTCATGTTAACTGATGAAAAGCACTTAACATCTGGAAAGAAATACCCAAAGGAATTTTCTGCTGAAAAATTGTTTTTAACAAGTCTCAGAATACTGAAAACTACCAAGTAACAAGAACAAAGTAACCTGCATGAATCATTTTACAGATTATCAGATGATTCATGAAACAAGTGGACAAGACATGGCAAATTCACAGGATGAATCCACAATATGTCAGCTAAGAAGCAGAAATAATTTAACAGAAACCAGCGCAGTTTATGGAAAATTACTTTGAGCTTTAATGGCACTAATTTATAATTGATTTTTATGTAAAAAGATTCAGATATAAGTCATTAGTTAATCTCTCATATATATGTAAGGAACAGAATAACTATAAAACTGGTACACTAAAGAATGTGAGAAAAGATACAAGAAAACCAAATGCTAGGTCAAAAAATAGAGTTTTGAATTAACTGTGCAACTGTACATATTTACATATTTCAGGCTTGTCTTATGGTTTACATCTCATAATTCAAGAATACTTACGGGACCCATTGCATTAAATAACCAAGCGTTTGTAGAGCTTCATCATAGTTTTTGATGGCCAAAGAGTAATTTCCATTTTTAAAATCCTGGTTCCCAGCTTGCCTCTTCAACTGTGCATATGCAATGGGATCCATGCTAAGGAAAAGCAAAAAAACTGACTTATGAGACACTTCTTTCCCAAAAATTGACTTAAATTTTCATCTTAGTTTTTGCATATTTGAAAAGGAGGACAAAAGAGCACATAGTCTTTGTTTTCTGCAGTTGGACTAGTAAAATAGAGCTCTGGTGACAGCCTTGTCTTTGCTGTTGATGTCTCCTCAACTTTTCATCTACTTATTAATAAACTTCAGCTTACCAGATCTACCACTGGTATGCATTTGCTTTCAATTTTTATCCTCAGGTCTTAAACTGTGTCTTTTAAATTAAGATCCCAAATTACCACAATGTGTGAGCACATACTCAATGCAGGAGGAAATATCTGACAAATCAAACAGCATTTATATACTTAAGAAATACATGAAGCTATACATTTCATTTAATTAAACTCAAAGCTAATTTACTTGCTTTTTATTTATGAGTCTAGATACAATCCAATGTATAGAGGACTGCTTAGAAACTTAATTACTGCAAGAAAATATTGTAACATAAATAGTGCTTGAGGACCTCAAATCAGAGTTAAGATAGTTATTAAAATGAATACAGGAAGTGCCCAAAGAAAACAAAGGTTGAAACTAGCATCAACTGTAACTTATTGAAAAACTATTTCATCATTAAAATTCTAAACTTAGGTCATTAAACAAAACTAATCACATGGTCAAGCAGCTAGATGAAAGAAAACAACACAAGAGGTAAACCAGCTATATGTATGAGAAACAGCACATAAGAAACAGCCAAGAGAAATATCCAATGCTAAAGTGCTGCATAGAATCATTCTTCATAGATTCATTTTATTATTAAAAGCTGTTTCCATTACAGGAAAAAACATACAGGTAAAGAAAACAGTAAAAACCTGTATGAATCTCACAAATCTCAGTGCAATTAAGTAAGATTACTTCACCAAATAGAAATGCACAGATTTACTTATTATCCAGGTATTAACAAGCCTGCAACAAAACCCATAAAATCTGCAATCTTCGCAACCTGCTAACATAATGTCAAGGTTTAGTCTGGCAGGCAGCTAAACATGACACAGACCTCAGCTCACTCCCCCACTCCCCAAGTGGATGGGGGAGAGAATTATGGAAAAAAAGTAAAATTTGTGCATTGATATGAAGACAATTTAACAGGACAGAAAAAGAAGGGAAAATACTAATAGTGATACTACTAATAATAAACTTAGAATATACAAAACAATTAATTCACAGTGCAATTGCTCACTGCCCACTGACCAATGTCCAGCCAGTTCCTGAGAAGCGGCTCTTGGCCAGTTTTCCCTCCTAATTTATATAAATGACATTCTATGGCACAGAATATCCGTTTGGCCAGCTCAGGTCAGCTGTCCTGGCTGTGTCTCCTCACAGCTTCCTGAATAAAACTGAAGCTGCCGACAGAGCAGCATCATAAGCTGAAAAACCCATTACTTCGGGCAAATATGGCTCAGCAACTATTAAAACATCAGTGTGTTATCAACATTATCCTCATACTAAATCCAACACACAACATGGTACCAGCTGTTGAATAGAAAATTATCCCAGCTGAAAGCAGGACTAAAATATCTGCAAGATCTCTTGACAACAGAGCAAACTAGATATTTTTAAGTATATGAATCACAGACAAAGCAAGAAACCTCACTGATGTATTTTCTCTGTAGTACTCCTCTTGATGAGGCTGAAACAGTGCTGTCTTGTGAGCAGAGGTATGTGTCTTGTGACATGAGGCATGCTATGGGTGGCACTGCACTTCGCATTTATCCAAGCACAAAAAGCACTTGTCAGTCACAAGTTCACTAAGCAGATGGGAGAGCAGCAGCCCAAAACTCTAAGGAGGCAGAAAAATCAGGTGAAACCATAAAAATCAGACCCGCACTGCTTCAGGCAGATGGGAAATGGCACGTCAGAAGTTATGTCTTCATTCGCCAAACAAAAACACCATGATGATGTCTGTAATCAAACCATCAGCTTACAAATTCCAGGGAAGCACCAAGAACAGATGAAATCCTGATTAAAAACTAAACTCAATAAAAGAAGTCCCATCTACTCGGAGGAGGTATGACAACCGGTCATGCTAGTCGGGTAATTTTTACATTTAGTAAATTTAAAATTATTCCAAATTAAATCATCACTTTATTGAGCAATGTGCAATAAAGAGAGGAGGAGGAGGAGGATGAGGACGAGGACAAAAACGAGAAAGAGGACAAGGAGAAGGATGAGGAGGAGGAAGACATGGACGACGAGGAGGACGACGAGGAGGACAAGGAGGAGAAGAAGGAGGAGGGCAAGGACCAGAAGGAGGACGAGGAACAGGAGAAGGAGGAGGAGAAAGGGGAGGAGGACGAGGATGGGGACGATGACAAGGGGGACAACGAGGAGGACGAGGAGGAGGACGAGGAGGAGGACGAGGAGGAGGTGGACAAAAAGGAGAAACAATGAGGAGGAGGAGGACAAGGAGGACGAGGAGGACAAGGACGAGGCTGATGAGAGGGAGGAAGAGGGGGACAATGAGGAGGAGGATGAGGAGGACAAGGAGGACAAGGAGGAGGAGGATGAGGAGGAGGAAGACGAGGAGGCTGAGGAGGAGAGTGACGAAGAGGAAGAGGACAAGAAGGAGGATGAGAAAGAGAAGGAGGATGAGGAGGAGGAGGAGGATGATGAGGACAAGAAGAAGGATGAAGAGGAGGAGGAGAACAAAAAGGATGAGGATGAGGACGAGGAGGAGGACGACGAAAAACAGGAGAAGGGGCAGTTTAAGGAGAAGGAGGAAGAGGACGAGCACAAGGACGAGGACGAGTGGGATGAAGATGAGGACGAGGAGGAGGATGAGGAGGAGGATGTTAAGGAGAGGAAGAGGAGGAGTAGGAGGATGAGGAGGAGGAGAAAGAGGAAGAGGAAGAGGAGGAGAACGAGAACGAGGAGGACGAGGAAGAGGAGGACGAGGAAGACGAAGAGGACCAGGAGGACAAGGAAGATGATGAGAACAAGGATGAGGAGGAAGAAGATGAGGACAAGAACGAGTAGCAGGACGGCGAGGAGGACCAGGAGAAGCAAGACGTGGACAAGGCAGACAAGGAGAAGGGCAAGGATGCGGAGAAGGATGAGGAGGTGGACGAGGAAGAGGACGAGGAGGATGATGAGGACAAGGAGGATGCAGAGAAGGACGAGGAGGAGGAGGACCAGGGGGAGGACGAGGAGGGGGAAAAAGAGAAAGACAAGGAGCAGGAGGATGAGGAGGACGAGGAAAAGGAGGAGAAGGAGGAAAACGAGGATGAGGACAGGAGGAAGATGACCAGGAGGCCTAAGAGAAGGACGAGGAGGACAAGGAGAACAAGGACAAGGGGGAGGATGGGGAGGAGGATGAGGAAGACAAGGAGGACGAGGAGGACGAGGAGGACGAGGAGGACGAGGAAGATGACGAGGAAGATGACATGGAACAGGAGGAGGAGGGAGAGGAAAAGGATGAGGATGAGGACAAAGAGGATGAGGAGGACAAGGAGGAGGAGGACCAGGAGGAGGAAAAAGAGAAAGACAAGGAGCAGAAGGACCAGGAGGAGAAGGACGTAGACAAGGAGGACGAGGAGGAGGATGAGGATGAGGATGAGGATGAGGATGAGGATGAGGAGGACAAGGACGAGGATGAGGAGGTGGAGAACGAGGAAGCGGAGGAGGATGAGCAGGAGGAGAACAAGGGGGAGGAAGACCAGGACACAGCGGAGGATGAGGACGAGGAGGACGCAGAGAAGGATGAGGAGGTGGACGAGGAGGAGGACGAGCAGGAGGAGAAGGAAGAGGATGAGGAGGACAAGGAGGATGAGGAGCATGAGGAGGAGGAGGAGGACAAAGAGGACAAGGACGAGAAGGACGTGGAGCAGGAGGACAAGGAACACGAGGAGGAGGACTACAAAAGGGAGGACGAGGAACAGGAGAAGTGGGAGGAAGAAGAGTAGGAAGAGGAGGGCAAGCATGAGGTCAAGGAGGACGAGGAGAAGGACTAGGAGATGCATGAGGATGAGCAGAAGGACAAGGAGGAGGATGAGCAGGAGGACGGGGGAGATGAGGTGGAGGAGGACAATGAGGAGAAGGAAGAGGACAAGGAGGAGAACGAGGACGATGAGGAGGAGTAGAACGAAGAGGACAAGTAGGATGAGGAGGACGAGGAGGACGAGGAGGACGAGGAGAAGGAGGACAAGGAGGATGAAGAGGATGAGGAGGACGAGAGGACGAGGAGGACAAGAACGAGGAGGACAAGGAGGAGAAGGAGGAGGAGTACGAGCAGGAGGATGAGAAACAGGAGAAGGGGTAGGTTAAGGAGGAGGAAGAGGAGGACGAGCATGAGGACGAGGAGGAGGACAAGCATGAGGACAAGGATGAGTGGGATGAGGATGAGGATGGGGAGGACGAAAAGTAGGAGGATGAGGAGGAGGAGGACAAGGAGGAGAAGGAGAGAAGGAGGAGGAGGAGGATGATGAGGACAAGAATGAGGAGGAAGAAGATGAGGACAAGGACAAAGAGGAGGATGGTGAGGAGGACCAAGAGGAGGAGGATGTGGACAAGGAGGACGAGGAGGAGGACGAGAATGAGCAGGAGGAGGACAAGGAGGAGGAGGATGAGGACAAGGAGGAGGATGAGGAGGACGCAGAGAAAGATGAGGAGCTGAACGAGGAGGAGGACGACGAGGATGATGATGATGAGCAGAACGAGGAGGACGAGGATGAGAACAAAGATGAGGAGCACGAGGAGGAGGATGAGGACAAGGATGAGGACGCGGACGAGGAGGAGGAGGAGGGAGAGGAGGAGGACGAGGAGCATGAGGAGGAGGAGGAGGACCAGGAGGAAGAGGACCAGGAGGAGGACCAGGAGGACGAGGAAGAGAAAGACTAGGAGGAGGAGGACGAGGAGGAGGAAAAAGTGAAAGACGAGAAGGAGGACGAGGAGGAGGAGGAGGGGGACGAGGAAAAGAAGGAGGAGGAAGAGGAGGAGGACGAGGACGAGGACAAGGACAAGGCCAAGGTTGAGGGGGACAAGGAGAAAGATGAGGAGGAGGACCAAGAGGAGGACGAGGAGGAGGAAGAACATGAGGAGGAGAACAAGGAGGACGAGAATGACGAGGAGAATGAGGAGGACGAGAAGGATGAGGAGGAGGACCACGAGGACCGGGAAGAGCAGGGGGAAGACAAGGAGGAGAAGGAGGAGGACGAGGAGGACAAGGAGGATGAGGAGGAGGAGTATCAGGAGGAGGACGAGGAACAGGAGAAGGGGGAGGAAAAGGAGAAGGAGGAGGAGGACAAGGAGTAGGAGGATGAGGACGAGGACGTGGACGAGGACAAGGATGAGGACGAGGACAAGGAGTACGAGGAGGAGGAGGACAAGGAGGAGGAGCACAAGGATGAGGAGGATGAGGAGGAAGAGGACGAGGAAAAGGACTAGGAGGAGGACGAGGACAACGAGGATGAGGAGGATGAGGAGGAAGAGGAGGAGGAGGAGGACTAGGAGGAGGACGAGGACAACGAGGATGAGGAGGAGGAGGAGGAGGAGGACAAGGAACAGGAGGAGGATAAGGAGGAGGAGTAGGAGGAGGAGAAACAGCAGGGGCAGTTTAAGGAGAATATAATTTTGAAAATACAAATGGAGACTGCCCAGAAAAGCCATTTGTCACTATTGAAAAGTGTTGTGTTCCTTACTCCAGCTATGGGTCTCAAGAGACCAGCCTGTGCTTTCTGAACATACAAAGCTGGAAGCTTTAGAAATGTGAGGGTGAACTCAAGCCATTGTTTTTTCTGTCTGCATCTGTTTTACACATTTCAAAAAGAGAAATTGCATGACACTGTTTAATTCACAGAAAAAAATAGTCATGTTTTTAATTATTTTCAATCCTGAAAGTTAAGCCTTAAGGATCCATCCCTATGACATTATTCAGTGGCAGAATAATGTTTTTCTTCTCCAGCTACAGCAGATTTCCATAATGCAAGGAACAAATATATAGCAATGTAAGGAGCTCTGCATCTGAATTAAAAGAATGACGACAAATAAGAATCCTCCTATTTTCAGGAAATCTGACTTCTAAAGACTGTGCCTTCCTCAGTCTATTAAGCAGGCAAATCATTCCTTCTTCCTCCTTAACCAAAAAGGCAGACATTACAAATTAGAAATAGGTAGGGAGAGAAAAAGCCCAACAAAGCATTTACACTGTGGCTAAGTTACCACTAAATACATTTCATCAGCATTCGAATAATTCATGTTTTCTCAACAGGAAACCTCAGGGTTCCATTAGCTCTTGTTCAACAAAAGCATGCTGGCACCAAGAGTATGATGCCACCAAGACAGAATTGTCATGTCACCCCTTTTGCTATACCAGAGGGACCCCTGCAACTGCATGCCCACCATTGGCATGATCTGTGCAGGCAGCCCTGCAGTCACCCAGCAAATGGAAATTGCATTCAGGTTTTCCAAATGACACTTTCCTCACAACCTGATATAGACATACATGAATGTCAGGGCATATCCAGTAAATGAAGAAAAATAAAGGCCAAGAAGGCTGTAAGTGGCTGCAACTATGGCAGTGCTATGCCTGCTAGCCAGTTTTATCTATTTTCCCGACAACAGCAGACACTAAAGACATATTTAGAGAACACAGTCTCCTTTCAATGTGTATAAGCCTAACCTTGATGGTGAAAAGCAGGGAAAAATTTACTTCTCTCAGTTTCCCACAGCATGCTGAAAATGAAGAATCTAATGAAGAATCTAATGAAGAATCTAATGAAGAATCTGGAGATTACCTGTACCTTCAGAGAAGGCCCTGAAGAAACAGCAGAAACAAAAATGAACAGCTTAGAACTGACCAGGCTACAAGCAGATTTGAAAATCTCATGTAGAAGAGAAGAAAGAAGTCGAAATTTAGACATGGACATCCTCATGGATCTGTTTAGTCTAAAAAAGGTCATAGCAGCATTTGTGACTATGTGAACAATATTTTAATCAAATATTCAGCCAGTATTGCATGAAGAGAGATTATGAAGAAGATGACGATGAACATGAAGATCTCATATTCAGCCCTCATGTTGGAGAAATTCAAATTAAGAGCCTCTAATTTAGACAGCTCATCATCAGACATCCCTATCATTAGAGATATATTCAGATAGATAGACAGAGATAGCCTTATCTATAGATAGATTCTCACTCAGTCCTACAAAACAAGACAGCATGCATCTCTGGAGCGGTTTGCCTCTAAAAAGACAAAGAAAACCATTTCCCAGGTAAGTGAATAGAGAGAACATTTTATCAGGTTGTTTCAGTCTGAACTGGAGACCTGTACACAACCTCCATCACGGGCAACCATCAACACCACTTCCAGAATTTTGCTTCTCTAGATACTCTTCCTTCCTAAATTTTCAGGCAAAAGCAGTACTAGAGGAATTCAGGCTACTGTTCTGTAGCTTCACTGATGCAGTACCACACTGAATCAGCATACCTTGACAGCACAAAGCATCTCTCACTATTGAGAAGGAATTCTCACCTGAACTGGGTCTGCAGGCAAGCAATATTTCCGCATTTTGGAAGTCAGCTGTGAGACTTCTGAGTTCTGGCTGTAATTTCAAAAGATGTTAAACGGCTGGGGTGAGAGAGACGGAGTGAGACAGAACAGATCAGGCTGCTGTTCATTTTATACCAAACTTTTCCTTGGAAAAGTTCTCTGTAGTAAATTGATGATTGTAGGGGACAGACACTGTCAGAAACAAGAAAAAACATCCTTATCAACATTTGGCAAATGCAGCCCAGGATTAGCACAGATATCTCAAAGGCCTCTTAACACCCCAAACACCACATACAAACCAGAAAGGGAAGATTTGTGCAAGCTCTGAATGAAACAAGGGGTATAAGCAGAATACACACACAAGACTGAGCTAGGGCCCTTTTGTAGGCAGAACTGGCCTGAATGACCTCCCAAGGTCCTCCTTTTTCTGATTACCACTGAATGTTGCTTTCTGTTTGCGCAAACCACCAGAAAGTAATTTTTATTAATAACAAAGCCCAGCCAAGTGATGTCTCCAACCAAACTCACAGCTGACACAGCTTGGCAGCTCACCTTTTCTTCAGATGCATGACCACCAAACAGGACTACAGAAACAGGGCCCACACCCAGTCAGAAGTTGGGCCAGCCCTGCTGACAAGCAGAAATCCATGCAAAACCTCAAGAAGCGGACGTGAAATGTTACTAATCTTTAGAGCAGAGATTTGTGGTTTGAAAGGTACTAGGCAAGGAAGTGACATAGCAAGGAAATGGACATTGGAAGCACATCACTAAGAACAAGACAGCACCTTTCACAGAAAGAAATGTGTGCACACACCCCACAACACCAGCTCTGTACCTATTTAAGACCCTGGGAAATGAGAGTTTCACACCCATGGACAAGGCAATAGAAACAGACCACTGTGACATTCTATGGTGTGCAATATCCCTTCGGACAGTTTGGGTTAGCCATCCCAGCCGCGTCCCCTCCCAGCCTCCTGTGCCCTCACCCAGCCTCTCCAGCGGTGTGACTAGCTGAAAAAGGCTTGACTTAGGATAAGCACTGCTTAGCAACAACAAAAACATCAATGTTTTATCAACATTATTCTCATCCTAAATCCAAAGCACAGCACTGTACCAGCTACTAGGAAGAAAATTAACTCTATCCCAGCCAAAACCAGATGACACCTCAAAACATCCTTCCTCCTTTCCTTGCAAACTGAACTCAGGCCAAGCACATGTGACTAGTCTTCCTTGAAGACTGTTTCACAGCTTGCAGCAGCAACAGCCCTGGCTCTGCTCCCCAGCACATCCTGTTTTGTTAAGGGAAACAAAATAGTCCTCTTTGCCTTCAGCTTCAAATGATTCTTCCCTCTTTGTAACGTACCAGTAATAAGTCATACCTAAGAAAATGTACAGTTGAGCCATGTCTGGAGTTGCTTTTTCAAGAAACACATCTGTTTATACATACAAATACCTATGATTTCCAGTAAATTAAGAAAAAAACTTGCATTTCCCATCTTATATAAAAAAATGATGCAAAAGCATGTTCAATATTCTGTTTGCACAGTGTCGGTACTGTGTCAACACAAAAACCACCAAAACCTCACAACAGCAGGAAAAGTTAATCTTTCTGTTTCTTTCTGTAATAACAACAATCTTGAAATCCCTAGTCTAGCTCAGCCATACAAGACCTAACTCAGTACAAGAGTTGTTTACACTCCTGCAGTTGTTTGCTCAGCCTGGCAATGTTCCTGCCATCACTGTCCTGCTCTTCTGTGCACTGGTGTGGCCTCACCTTGAATACTATGTGCAGTTTTGGGCACCACAAAATAAAAAATACATTAAGCTGTCAAAGATCATCCAAAGGACACTACAAGGGTGGTGAAGGGTCTGAAGAGGAAGCTGTATAGGGAGCAGCTGAGGTCACTTGGTCTGTTCAGCCTGAAAGAGACTAAGGGGAGATCTCTTTGCAACTTCCTCATGAGAGAAAGAGGAGGGGCAGAACTGATCTCGTCACTCTCATGACCAGCAACAGGATTTGACGAAATGGACTGAAGCTGAGTAAGGAAAGTTTTAGACTGGATATTAGAAAGAGGTTCTCCAAGGGAAATGGTCACAGCACCAAGCCTGTCTGAGTTAAGAAGCATTTTGACAACACTTTCAGGCACATGATGTGATTATTAGGGTGGGTGTCCTGTGCGGGTCTGGGACTTGAACTCAATGATCCTGATAAGTCCCTTCCAACTCAGCATTTCTATATTCTATGACCGGCTAAAAGAAACAGCAACAAACAGCCTTTGTACTTCCTTTGTATGGATTCACTCCAGAGGGTACTGACACTGGAATGAGGAAAAAACAAACGAAAAACACTCCAAGACCAAAACACCAAGACTGCCCTAACATCAAGGTTTTCAAGTTTGTGCAGTACACAGCCAATGCTTGACAAATTTAATTGAACGTTGGTAAAAAAGCACTGACAGGAAATATTCCCTCTGATATGTTTTCATACGAAAGCAAGAGCTCTTCCCATTCGCAATAAATCTGAAGTTAATTCTCTGTAAATTGTTAGAAAAAATACAAAAGCTGGTGAGAGATTCTTCTGCATTTATTCTTCTGCAGTGCACACTTTGCTCAAATTCCTTTCCAGTTGAAAAAGTCTGCTTTGTTAGGTGACCACTCCACGACCTTGTACAAGTGTTTTGCTTTTCAGGAAAAGGATCCAAAACCACTGAAAACAAAGCTTCGCTCCGGGCTATGCTAAAGGAGTTCTCCCTCTTCTTTTCAAGCACGGACACGGCATCACATCTCCCCCAGCTCCTACGCGCAAAGCACACCAACCCAATACACACTCCCAGATGCATGGCCGGAGCAAGAATGCACTCTTCTCATTTTCCTTCAACCACCCCACACATTCCCTGGCAGGCCTCCCAATCAGCACAGCCACCCCCAATGCCCACACGCCAAATCCCGCACCCACGCTCCTCGCCAGGGCAGCACATCCCCTCTCCGGAACTGCTCCAATATGCAGGAAGCTCCCACCAGCTCCACCGAGACGGGAATTCACCCCCAAGAGGCCGTGGCTGCCGCCGCGCTGCACGAAGCATCGATGGAGCAGCGCAGGAGCCGCGGGCAGCTCCCGACGCGGCGGCTCGCCCGCTGCACCCCTGCATCCCGCACGGAGCAGGGGGGCAGGTGGCCGACAGCAGTGCTCCCCTTGCCGGCGAGGGTGATAATAAATGGGGTACAAGGGGGAGGGCCGAGGAAGCACACCTACCGGACTGCCTGTCCCCCGCCGCCGCCTGGGCCGGGGCCCGGGCCTGCTCCGCTCGTCGCCCTTAAACTCTCCGCCCCGCGTCCTGCCTCCGCCGCCCGCGTCACCGTGGGAGTGGGAGAATCGAAACAAATCCACGGCGCTCGGGGAATCGAAACAAGACCGCCCCGCCCGTAGGGGATGTCGTCCCCCGCCCCCGCATCCCGACCGCAGCAGGGTGTGTGGCGGGGTGGGAGGTACCGGGCGTCTGTCTCCGTGCCGAAACGTTCAGGAAGTGGCTCTGGAATGGCTCTGGGCTCCCTCCGCAGCGGGAAGTGTATAGAGTGCCGTTTTTTAAAATTATATAGCCGTGCCTTCAGGACACTTGGAAAACCAGTTCGTCCGCGCCAGGGGCACCCCCGCGTCCTGAGGCGCCGTGCTATCCCTCTGGCTTCTCATGACAGCCCCCGCTCAGAGGAAGTCGTGGCTCGTTTGGTCTTCCACTGTGCAAGGATCACCTGGGGAATGAAGGCTTCTCTTCCTGCGATGCAATTGTTTGCTAATTTATCGTTTCCCATGGTCTTTTCACACCGTGAAAAGTGGATCAATAAGTCAAAGATGGATACTTCACAGGAGATCGTTCAATTAGTCACCCCTCTGTGAACCATATTTCTGATCGAGTTTTCTCTGGCATTATTATTGCCTGCAAGTCTTCCTGTGTATCCAGGCTGGCTGGGATGGAGTTAATTTCACTGCCAGCAGCCCCCACCATGCTGTGGGAGCTTTGGGAGCTAAAAGGTGTTGATAACACACCAGTGCTTCGGCCACTCATCTCACCAATATTCCTCCTTCACCAGCAGGCTGGGGGTGTGCAAGATCTTGGGACAGAACACAGCCAGGACAGCTGGCCTAAACTGGCTGAAAGGATATTCCAGAATATGTGATGCCTTTTCAAATATAAAAGCTAATAGAAAACAGTAGGAAGGTGAGGCATGCATTATTTATGTTTGCCTTCCAGAGCAACCACTACACGTGCTGAAGCCCTGCTTCCCAGGACATGGCTGGATATTGCTTGCTGATGGGAAGTAGAGAACAATCTTTTGGAGTTTCTTACCTTTGCTTGGGCTTCTGTTTTGTTAAACTGCCTTTATGTTGACCCATGGGGGTGTTTTTCATCTCAGTTCCTTCCCCCTTGATGCTGCTGAGGAGGGGAATGACAGAGCAGCTTGATGGCCTCTTGATTTCCAGGTAGGGTGAACCCACCACAGTCCTTTTGACACCCAGTATGGGGCATGAGATAAAAAGAGTTATCTCTTGTATGAAGTGTGCTATAGTGGCTATTTGGCATCAAGCTCCTGTGCAGGTCACAGAGATTGTTGGCTGCACTGCTTATCTCTTTGTTTAGTTGAGC
This sequence comes from Muscicapa striata striata, assembly GCA_030060385.1. Lineage (NCBI taxonomy): Eukaryota > Metazoa > Chordata > Aves > Passeriformes > Muscicapidae > Muscicapa > Muscicapa striata. The sequence continues at coordinate 3,813,675 of JAREIS010000101.1, forward strand.
TTGAGAACATATTAATAAAAACAATGACTTTGTCCTTTGCCCTGGCATTTCTGGCCTTGCTCTTCAGGAGGAAGTGTCTTGTGGTAAGCACGAGGAAATACATACCCCTCTCCTGGAAATAATGTAGATTATTTTATTATGCAGGCCTCAGAGATCCTTGTTCATCCTTATATGGGCTGCTTAATACTGCTTATTAACACGATTAATATTTTATGGGATTTGTGGAATCTGGTGTCATCCTGATCTAGGAGAAGACAATTTTTGGATGAGGTGATACCGAAATATGCCCTGGGACAGCTGGTCTGGGGTGGCAGGGTGTGTGGAAGAATTTGGGCAGGTTCCTGGGGCAGTTATCACCTACCAAATCCTGGAAAATCATACCTGAAGAGGCAGGTTACCCTGGCAAACTGACATGCCACAGACTTATAGAAAAGTGCCTTGCCTATTTCAATGAAAACCAGCAGCTTCTTGTACTGTACCGGGTCCTGGCCTGTGTCTATGGAGCAAAAGTTCAGTACTCTCAGAGGAACGTGGTTGAGACAGGAACTCAAACAACAGCTACAGCAATTCTCCCAGTACTGAGACACAAACAGTGAAAGAAGAAAACAATGGATCCATATTGTCATTTAGTAAAAGAGGAGGAAGAAGAAGAGGAATGGTCTGATCAAGAAGCTAGTCCTTTGACAAATGATAAAAACAAGGGCATTAATGTCTTCACAGATTACTGGATCTGCAAGATGGGATTTAGACTCTTCACTGATGGTAGGAGACATGGGTCTTCCTGTCTTCACAAAGGCCTAGGTCTGAAAGAACCCATCAAGTGTTGGAAGAACAGCTATGGGGGTCTTTAGGAGAGGCAGGTGTTAATTATCTTCAATATGGGTGTAATGTCTCTACGAATAACAAGCCCTGTGAGTTTATTACTGAACCCAGGCAGTTTGATCCAGCTTGAACTTCTGAACTTTAGGGTAATGGGTCTGCAACAAGTGTATTCCAGATCCCAGACAGTCTGAGCTTCTGATGGGTCTGCAGAAACCAGACAAGCTGAATTTCCAAACTTCAAGGGGAAATGACAATAAAAGTTCAAAAGAGGAATATGTAGTAGGTGGTTCGGGAAGGCTGAACTTCAGCCAATGGGTAAAAGAAGAGGGCAAGATGTGGTTGGGAGTTTAGGATTAAGGGAGGCTACACCCTTCAATAGCTCATGAGAGAGCCCAGGGAGTATGGCCCAGTGGACTCTCTCCTTTTATTCAACTAAAGGAGCAGGACTCCTCTGTTTCCTTGTGGACACTGTTTTTTCAATGTGCCTTTTATGCACACAAATTGGAGAAAGGAGTCAGAGAATTCATACAGGAAGCAAAAACTACCCAGTTGCTGACTTCATAAGAATTTCGATGTATGTGGAAAAATCATAGCTGCCGAACAAGTGAGCAGATTTCTGCCTGGCTGCTCCAGTGCTGGGATAACAGTCAGCTGCTGGCGAGTAAGAAAATCCAACAGCTGGGATCCTTCATTAGAAACCAGAGAGTTGAGAGAGTGGAATCGAATCAGCAATTTACAGTGTCTGGAGATGGTTCCTCTCACGTGTGAGAGCAAGGTACCCATTCAAGGAGGTCTTGTGAACTTGCCAGGGATGTGTACCTACCACAGACAAAGGCTTCCATTCTGAGAGAATTAGTGTTGATGAAAGTCATCTATAGTGATCTAAACAATTATTAGGTCTCCAAAGATCCAAAGGATGTCCTGTGCTCACAGGCCATATGGAGGAAGTGCTCTAGCTTCATATTCTAACAATATGGCAATAATGTATTGCCCAGATATCAACACCTCCACTTTTGGAGTCAAGTCTTCTCCAAAACTTTGAAGAGCATCTCTGTACAGTGCCTTGGCAGTTAGACATGCCCCAAGAAATTAGTCTTCTGTCCTGTTCGGAGGGAAATGGAGCCCCAGGCATGTACTGCGTGGCGCACTGTTTCTTTCTGTGTGACCGGGAGGAGAAAAGGGATGGCCAGGCTTACTGGACCATGTGAATTTGATTTCCTGGCACATGAGACCCACAGAAGCAAAAAGCTTTGGTAGGCACTTGTGTGCAGTGTACTCTGGTGCCATCAGACTGCAGGGGCACAGAACACATCTGGATCTCTTCAGTAACAGAGGGGTGCCAATAATTTGTCAGTATTGAAGGTAGAGCAAGCACTATGAATGTTAAAACTCTACTTCCCGTTAAGTGTCTGGGCCATATAAAATGAATACTTTGTTTTCTTTTGCTTCTCTCTTAGCCTTTGTTTTTGCTTTATTAAACTGCCTTTGTCTTGACTCATGAGGGTTTTTTTCCCACTTTATTCTCCCCCTCCATTACTGCTGAGAACTGATAGAGTGTCTTTGGTGGTCACCTAGCATCAACCCATCCTGTTCTCATAAAAAAAAATGGATTTCTGCTAATCATCCATCTTCTGCGCTGAGTTTTTACATAAATTATCCTGTTATTTAGGACTAGAGAAACAATGTAATACTAACCTTAGCACATATGGTTTTATATCACTTGGCTCCTAGTGGAGTGCATCAAAAGAATAGGCAAAACTACTTTAAAGAAAGCTGTCAAAATATAGCCACAATTGTTTTGTAGCTGCATCCACACAAGGTAGAAAAATACAGTGTAATCTTGTGTCCTAAGTAACTTCAAGAAATCAATGTACGGGTGGGATTTTGGAGTTCTTATTCAGGCAAAAGTGAATCAACATGAAATAAATGTTGAGAGACATGAGTGGCTGATGGATACTAATACATCTGGAATTTCATGTGACCTCCTGTAAAGGCCCCAAAAAAACTTGCTTGACAAGACCTTTAGAAGAGCTAATGGTTGTTTATCTACTCTTGAGTTAGGAGAATGAGAGAAATATTGACAAGATGTGCTCAAAAGGTCAAAACAACATACATGGAAAAACATGTATTTCCTGGTATAACTTCCCCACACAAGACAGCTAGGCAACAAAAATATGCTGGCCATAAACAATATCTCCAGCTATTACAGCTATGAGGGTAAAAGTTTGTGGTGTAGGTGTGGTTTTGTGGAATGCTGCATCCATCAGCATGATTATTTCAGGATGTTTAATTGACTTTAAAGGCTATCTCAACTGACGTAATAATACTGGTGATGGACTTCTGTTTGCCCTGGTTTATTTCTGGCGTCAAGAAACAGGTTTCAGAGAAATCAACTGCTTCAGAATAAAAGCTTTAAAAGAACTTTTAATTAAGCACTTAATAATTAAAGGACAATGCAACTAATGGCAAATACATGCCTAATTTGTTATTTTGCTGCTAGTTGCCCTAATGCTGAAAAAATCCCTTCACATGTCTCCTGTCTAATGCTTCTTGCATATTATTCTTTTCTGTTACTCCTTTTCCTTAAGGCCTAACTGCTTAACCATGCCTGTTCCAGCATCATATAAGCCAGTATACTCATAAATTATCTGAAGGATTACTCATACCCCATGAAGAAGTCTGTATGATTGTACAGTTGTCAGTGATGCACACACAATTTCTGGTGCTCTTTCCAAGACAAAGCTTTTTGTTCCTCTCGTGTCTGCTACCAACACAGCCATTCTCCAGTGTGATTTTTTACACACTTAGAACAGTTGTGTCACAGTATGTCCTGAGTGGGAACTGGAGTACTGTGACAGCAAGCACTGTGTATCCTGTTAGGAAAGCAATATAATCTGTTGAGCTTGGCAAGGCTGCTCTAGGAATGTCTCTTCGCTAGACTTTAAGCCAGATATTGATAGCAGCATTAAAACTGCGCAAGCATAAAAATCACTTAGTATCACAAAAGTAGTTACCTTCCTTTTTTATTTTTATTTCTGGCTGCTGAACAATTTGGAATAGCCCAGCCAGTTCAAGACTGCTTATATAAAGTGTAGTCACTTCTGTGGGAGCAGTTCAGATAATCTTACAGAGCCAAGCAAAGGATGAAAAATGAGCGGGGAGAGCAGAAAGTGGGACCAGGGCAAAGAAACGTGCTCCTTTTGTGCCTGTCACCTCAACCTATTTTTTTGAAGGCAAAAGAACTGAGCAAAGAGGAGCAAGGGCAAAAGAAGAAAGAGAAAAGTGGAGACAAGAGGGGATGAAAAAGGTTTAAGGAAAGGCACTTCTTGAGGCTCATTGATGTGGGCTGGGTCTGGCAAGTCTCCCCAGTAGTAGTGCCTGAAGGAAGATCTAGAGAATGGGCATCCAACAGCTGGCAGCAGCAGAACAAACAAAAACACAAGGCTTGTGGTCAGACATGAGTTATCCTGGAAGAAACCTGAAATAATAATAAAACAAAGATATGTGGGCTTATACTCTTTTGTTTTGAATTAAATACATACATTTTCCCCAGTTCTTGTTCAAGTAATTTTGGGTCATGTCCTTGTGGCTTCCATCCCAGCATGTTCTAATGGGGTGCAGACACATATGTGTGGTTGTTACAACCCGCTGCAGAAGGCAAGGGTAACCCAAGTTCTTGTTAATAGATCCCTTGGAGTGGATTGGAGTGGAAAAACACTAAATGGTTGGTGTTTGTAAATGTACATATGTAGGGTTTATTATAGTGCAATTTGGTTTCAAAGAAAAATGGGTATGTAGCAAATTGGTTGTTATTATCTATAGTTACATAAAGACATGGAAGGATTTCAATATGAATGTGAAACAACATCACCCAAGGACATGCACAAGGGAAAAGAAAGAAAGAGAGGAAGGATGAGAGGGTAAAGATCTCACCACCTGCAGGCTCAGGGACAAGACTTCATTGCTGCACAGTCTTGATTGAAGTGGTGGTTGCAGGCCAGATCCATTGGATGGGGCCAGAGGTCCCAGAGAAATGGTGGGGGAAAATCCCAGGAGGAGGAGCCCTACAACCTAGTGGTTTGTGCAAGGTTTTTTAGAATTACAAGAGGCACCATCCAGTCTCTAAGGCTTGTCTTTTTGCTCACTCATAGCCTGTCATTCACCTTCTGTCTTATCAGACTAGAGATAAGCCATTACATACCCAAAAGCTCACTTCCTCCATTTCAGCAAAGCACCCTGGCTTCTCCACAAATGGGAGAATGTTTTGAGTTATTATCGCTTAACAGCTCAGTCTCTTACAATGGTGTGATATGTAAATGCCACCTCCCTGAGATTACTAAGACTGTATAAAGCCAATTGTGAAAATAACAGTAGCAAAGTGTTATCAGATGCTTTGGAGCATGAAGACCAAGTTTTAAACAGCAAAGAGCATGTCCATCTACAACACCAAGGACTGGACAGGATTTTAGCAAGAGAGAGTGGCATTGAGCCTTACTTCATGAGAAACAGAGGTCTTGGTGACATAAAGAAAAATGATTGCTCCTATGAAGAGATGCCAAACGGTCAGGAGATGTTTATGTATCAGGAAACTAGTCAAGAATCTGTGCAAGTTTACTGGGACAACTAATTCAAATATTTTCCAATCCAGATCTCAGCAATAGCATACTTCTGGCTGCTCACCAGGAGAGATTGGCAGGATTTTCTGTGTTTGTTTTAGTAATGAGTCCATGCCAAGTTTTAAGAAGGAGGTATTTGTTTTTAGTGACTACAGTGGGCACTGCCATCATGGTTGCAGAAGTGCAAACGTGGGAGCCTTTGTGGGGAACGGTTGTCAGAACAAACTCAGGCGCTCTCTATATTCTGGTCTCGAAGTCTGCAGTTTATTGCATAGGGCGTGGGTATAAAGGGCCCTGCTGGGAGCTGCCAGCCGCAGCTCAGAGCAGGGCAGAAAGACAGTGGAGGGGTAGGAGTTATAAGAGATAAGAGAGGGGAGTAAGAGAACGAAGTAAGAGGGGTAAGAGAGCGGTGGAAGAGATAGTGATTTTCCCGTTTACAATACAATAAATCTTCTTCTATGTTGAATATTCTAATTTCCACTAACCAATCTAATAAAAGATACAAATTCTCTAACATTTGCACACAACCAATAGGAATTGTTATAATATCATGTTTTACTGCTTTCTTATCTCTAAATCTTAGCTCGGACCCTTCCTGTCATGCCTGGAGAGGATATCTGCTGGCTCTTTGGTATTTGTATGTCCTGCTTTGAAGGACAGTTATCTGCCAATGAAGGCAGAAGCCTCTCTTTGAAATGGAGAATGTAAACCCCCTCCCTCCAAATTATTATAAATTTGAAATTAAGGGGCTTTCAGGCAAAGATATGGGAATTAGGAATAACAGTTCTTTACTGGAAAGATTAAAATAGAAATACAGTAATTAAAAAAAAAAAACAAAAAACAAAAAACAATCCCAACCCCGACAGAATGCAATCTGAAACCTTGTCAGTCAGGGTGTTGGTAGCAGTCCGATCAAAATGGTGGCTACAGTCCCCTGCAGTGGCAGATGTGGTTGAGCTGAAGCAGTGCTCCTCTAGAAGGGTGCAGCCTTCCTCCAAAAGTCCAGGATATTGAAGAAAAAGTTAGGCTTCTCCTCTGGAATCTAGTGGAAAGAAGGGTAACTTGCTGTCCAACAGGTCTGTTTTTATCTAGGTAGGAGAGGCTTGATTCCTCCCCCTGGCTGGAGCATCTCTCAATGGGATGATGGAATTTTATCAGTCATACAGTGGGACTTAATGGGCCATCAGCAGATGGTATCTTCCTGGAGGGAGGATGGGTTGTGGAAAAGATAAAGGTAATTCCCCTATCTTGTCCTAAAGATGGCCCGTTAGCAGATACTGTGTGACATGGAGATAAGGAATCACTACCCCACCCGGTTTAACAGATGGTGATAGAATAAACATTTCTGACCACATCAACCCAACACATTGTAGCATTTGGCATTATCTAAACAAAGGAAGGAGGCCTTCAAACATCTACATTGTTGCTCTCAGCCACACAGTTGAAAACTGCTATCATTTCTATCTCGTTTATGGTTTCCATATTCTCAAACTCTTTTGCTAGGCACTCATTTTTATAAGGTTTTCCTGATTCATCCTTCCCAACACAAATAGGTTTTAGAAATTTCTCTTGTCCCCTTTTGTGATTCAAGCTCTCAAAACCAATCCATGGCAGAGACTACTGAAAAGGACATCTTCTGCCACCCATTTTCCAGGACCTTTCAATGGAGCCAGTGTGATCCCCTCCATCCCTGGGGTACAGCATGGCTGACATGGCCATTCCTGCACAACTGAGCACCTTTGCAGGATGTTTCCTCCAGTGCTTTTACCAAGCACTATACTCAACCTTCTCACTCACATAAGAAGTGCTGAAAAACATTGCTTATATGTCCATTCCAGTTTGTCAAAGAAAGAGCCTTGTCTGGCTCACTTTAGAGGGGGGAGTAGTGGGGGCTGGTTTCATTCCTGTGATGGGCAAGGGAGGAGGGAGTGCTGGGGCAGATGTCTCTGATGCTCAAATGAGACTCAGAGTTGTCCTGTGCCTGATGCTGTCTCTACGATAGAACAGCAAGATTGGAAGAAGAGAAAGTATCTAAACGATCCTGTTATTGTGTATCACCTTTGCCTCATTTCAGGCTTCAGATGAGACACGCCTAGGTCCTTCCTGCTGACCTGCAAGGTGTCCACCCTGACCTGCACCAGGGGCACAGTGTGATCACAGCTCAGCTTTCACATGCTGACCAGCTCACCAAACACCGACCAGATGAAAACACTGAGCAGATCATCCCTCTACAAGCAGGGAATGGACATTTATCTGTTCATGTTGGAACTGTTAATATAGTTTTCATTGTTATATTAGAATAATCACTTAGTGGTTGATTTTTCACTGTTTGATAAGTCTGGGAGTGGTGATGGGTTTTGTTATTGTATTAAAATTAAGTTTTGCAGAGAAAAAGCACCAAGCTTGAAGATTTCCCTGGGCACTTCAGGTGTCCACATATCTCCTGAGTGATGTTTGTTCTCCTTTGCAAAAGGGCCCTGTGAAGGATTACAAACACTTCTCTTTTCTTTTTTTCTTTTAAACTAAAAGGGGGACATGTGGACACTGCTGCAGGCCTAGGCAGATTCAGCCAGGCCTTTCTCACAGGGTCTGAGTTCCTTTCTCAGGCTGTGAAACTCTCTCAGGCCTAGCTGAAACCTTTCCTAAGCTAGGGCCTCTGTCTCTACTGTAAACATGACAGAAAGAATCATAACAATAGATAAACACCTGCTGCTTCCGTGAGAAAGCCTGGGACAAGAGGTGTCTCTTTCTCTGCCCAATGAATTGTCTGTATTTTGTTTTGCACGAACTGTATTATAAAAAGCAATGGCTTTGTTTAATAAACTGCTCTTTCTTGCTTTCCTGCACCAAGCAAGGGAGTTGCCTTGTTGCTGTTTTTGCTTTTGCCGCTCTGTAACCCTCTAGGCAGCAACACAGGTTTTTTTCCTTTCCCTTCTGCAAAATGAAAACTGCTTTGTTTAATGCTGTCAGCATTTTAAAATTAATGTACAGTTTTACAGATGAAGACAGGTGTTTATAAAGAGGATGAGAAGAAGCTGAAGTTACCTTACACTAGATTTAAGAAATTATGATTGTAGAGCATCTTCAAGTGGAATGATGTCCATTTCTTGGTGCTGCAGCTACAAGCAAGACATAAAAAACCATAAATATACTCTGATGTTTTACACAGCAACACATTTGCCACATCACCCTGACAAGGCACTGCAGTGACACTGCCATGCTGGAGAAGCTTTTGCTTCTCTGAAGCCCCATTTACAGCCTGCCTGAAAGCAGCAGTGGTTACTGTGCTTAGGGAAATGCAGTGAAGAGCTGTTGCTTACCAGGAGATGCTGGACTGCTACCATCCCAGTACTATCTCTTATTCAAGATGGAAAAATAAAGGAAGAGACAATATTACAGATAATCTTGCATCCCTTTTGATACTGGGAGCCTTAAGTTGTGAAGCCTTGAATGGCCACCAGTGCAAGTGCACTGCACTATGCAGACCCTGTCTGCAGAAAGGGTTACCTCATTTTGGTCATTCAAGCTGTTGTAGGATTTTCTTGCATGAAAGAAAATCTATTAATCAATTCTCCTGTCAAACAGAAGGGTTGTTCACATGAGAACTCCTTACTGCATCTGTAAATAAGGGAAAGGCCTCACAGGTGGTGTAATGGCTGGTATGGAGGGGCACCTGCCAACAGCTTCCTCCTTTACAATGGGCTGAGGTTCTTCTGTGGGGACAAGGTGTTTGTGCAGCACAATACAGGCCCAAAGCCATGCTGGCTGTGTGTCATGATCCGCTCAACACAAGCAGGAGTCATGATGGTTCGTTTGACCTCAGGGTGAAAAAGACATGCAGAAAGAGACTAAAGTTTTATTCAATAACAAACAGCAATGCACTTTATTGAGTGCCAATGACTCAGTTTTTGCGATAGAGGGAACAGATATAAAGGAAACAAAGTAAAGAGAGGGAGAAGGAGGGGAGTGGGGCATAGCTACCAACAGATGGGATAATGTCCTCATGGTCTTCAGCCAATAGACGTGTCTTCTGTCCATGGGGAGATCTCAAAAGTCTTCTTCAGAAAGTCATCTTTTATAGTCCTTTTCCAAAGCCTCGGCCTCTGGCCAAGAGGTGAGGAGATTTATGAACTATTGTGTGCGGAGGCCAGTTGCTCCAAGAAACAGGTGCAGGAACAGGACACCATAGCCAGTACTGCTCAAGAGCAGCGTACCATGGCAAGCAGCAAGCACACCTGCAAACAGTCCTTTGGCAAGCATCCACCTCGGCCAGGCCAGAACTCCTGTCCAAAGAGAGCGGTGGGGTCCCGGGGTCTCAATCTCTGATCTTGGATGGTCGTGAGGCAGATCAGGGAAACTTCAGACCGACCCTTTCAGTGTGCAGCAGTTTAACTCATGTGTGTTCCACTGACTCCTTTGTGTGAAGCCCTTCTGGTCAGGACCACTGCAAGACCAACAGGCTTCATTGCACTGTGGCTATGGTCTCTTCCTCTGCTGTAAGGAAGGGAACAGCTTCCCATCGCATACATTGGTCATGCTCCAACCACGAGTCCCAGAACAATGCATGAGGTTGTACAGAATCACAGAATCATTCAGGGCTGAAAAGACCTTTGAGATCATCTAGTTCAGCCTTTGACTGATTACCACTTTGTCAACTAGACCATGGCACCAGGTGCCACAACCAGTAGTTTCTTGTACACCATGAGGGATGTTGACTCCAGCAGCTCCCTCAGCAGTCCATTCCAATACTTACCCACCCTTTTTATTTGCACTGGCAGACAAAGCAAGATCTCTGCTTGACAAGTGTCTCCAAACCTCAAGAGATCCCAAAGCTTGGGAGTTGCTGCCAAGTTTTAGCCATTGCACGAACAAAGACCTGCTTTATATTTTTGAGTAGTTACTGAGTAAAATGTGTGCTGCGATTGCAGAGACATATATCACAATGAATACAAGGACACCCTGGAAAGCATCCTGTGATTGGAGACATGTAGTGGCAGTCACACAGCCAGTGCAGTCCTGCTGTCCTGCACAGAGCTCAGTCTTGATGGATGCCACAGTGCTCACAGCAGTTCACAGAATCACAGAGTGGGTTAGGTTGGAAGGGACCACACTGGGTAATCTGATCCAACCTCCCTGCTCAGGCATGGTCACCCTGGAGCACATGACACAGGATTGCATTCAGATGGTTCTTAAATATCTCCAGTGAGTGAGATTTCCACAATCTCTTCAGGCAATCTGTTCCAATGCTTGGTCCCCCACACAGTAAAGAAGTTCTTCCTCATATTCAGGTGGAATTTCCTGTGCATCACTTTGTGCCCATTGCCTTTCTCATCCTATTGCTTGGCTCCACCAAGAAGAACCTGTCTCCATCTCCTTGGCACCCACCCTTTAGGCATTTATACACATTCATGAGGTCCAAAGTGCAGTCATCTCATCTCAAGGCTGAACAGGCTCAGCTTCTTCAGCTGGTCCTCCTAAGAGAGATGCTCCAGTCCCCCAGTCAACCTTCTTGCCCTCTGCTGGATCTGCTGCAGGAGCTCCATGTGTCTCTCGTACTGAGGAACCCAGAACTGGACATGGCATTCCCGATGTGGCCTCACCAGAACTGAATAGAGGTGCAGGGTCGACTCCCTCGACCTGCTGGCAGTGTACTCCAGGATATCACTGGGCTTCTAGGCCGCAATGGCCCTGCTGGCTCAGGCACAGCCTGTTGTGCCCCGGGACGCTGGGGTTGGACACACACCTTGCGGGCCGCGGCCTCGGCGGGTCCCGACCGCCGCAGCGCCTCAGCACCTCTGCAGCGCGGCCTCCCGCCGCCAGGGGGCGCGCCCCTTCCCGGCGGAGTGCGTGCGCCCGCCCCACTTCCCGCCCGGCCGCTGCGCGAGAGCGGCTCCCTCCATGGCCAGCGTGATCCGGCGGCTGGATGAAGCCGTGGTCAACCGCATCGCCGCCGGCGAGGTCATCCAGAGGCCGGCCAACGCCATCAAGGAGATGATCGAGAACTGGTAACGCGGGGTCCGCCACTCCCGCTGCCCGGCCGTGCTGCGTGGGGCGGGCGGGGGGGGGGGTTGCGGGGGCTGACACTGCGTCTCGGCCCCGTGTCCCGGCCCCGCGTCCCGGCCCCGGCGTGCAGCGAGGGGCGAGCGGGAGCTCGGGTGCCGAGGAGGGGCGGTGCCTGTGTATGCTCGTGCAGAACGCACGGGAGGCAGCTGCGCTTAGAAAGCCGTGCCCCTGTCTACGTTTGTGTTTCGGCTTGTGCTGTTATTGTTTGAGAAGCTTATGAATTGTTCGCTTTCGGTGCCAGGTTAATAATTCATAGAATCATTTAGGCTGGAAAAGACCTCCAAGATCGTCAAGTCCAACCATTAACCCCCACTCCAAATCTACCGCTAAGCCATGCCCCTAAGCACCACATCTGCAGGTATTTTAAATACCTCCAGGGTCAGCGACTCAAATACTTTCTTGAGCAGGCTATTCCATGCTTGACCACCCTTTCTATGAAGATATGTATCCTAATAGCTAATCGAAATCTCTCCTGGCACAAGTCGAGGCCATTTCCTCTTGACTCATTCCTTCGAAGAAGAGGCCAACCCTCACCTTAGTACAACCTCCTTTCAGGGAGGTGAGAGCAATAAGGTCACCCCTGAGCCTTCTTTTCTCCAGGTTAAACAGCCCCAGCTCCCTCAGCCTCTCCTCATAGCCTTGTGCTTCAGACCCTTCATCACCCCTTTGCCCTTCTCTGGACATGCTCCAGCACCTCAATGTCTCTCTTGTAGAGAGGGGCCCAAAACTGAACATGGGATTTGAGGTGGGGCCTCACCACTGCGGAGTACAGGGGAACAATCACTGCCCTGGTCCTGCTGGCCGCACTATTGTTGATACAGGCCAGGATGCCATTTGGCCGCCTGGGCACATGCTGGCTTGTGTTCAGACAGATGTTAGAGCAGCACCCCCAGAAAATTTTCTGCATGGCATCTGTCCAACAACTCTTCCCTCAGCCTGTAGTGCTACATGGAGTTGTTGTCACTCAAGGGAAGGACTGACACTTAATCTTGTTGACCCGCGTACCGTTGGCCTCAGCCCATCAATCTAGCCTGTCCAGATCCCTCTGCAGAGCCTTCCTACCCTCCAGCAGATCAATGCTTCTGCCCAGCTTCATGTCATCTGGGAACTGAATAAGGCTATACTCAATCTCCTCATCCAGGTCATGTATAAAGATACCAAACAGAGCTCTGAGACTGAAATTACTTTCTTGGTTTCTTGTTTTCTACAGTTTGGATGCTAAATCTACGAGTATCCAGGTAATAGTTAAAGAAGGTGGTCTGAAGTTCATCCAGGTTCAGGATAATGGCTGTGGTATCAGAGTAAGTAAACAAAGTTAACAGGTGTATGCTGCTGTTTAATACTACCTTTTAAAAAAATATTACAATTTATAAGTGTTTCTAATCTTTAAAAAACTCAGGAAGTGAATATTTGTCCCTTTCCCATAGAAAGAAGATCTGGACATTGTATGTGAGAGATTTACTACGAGTAAACTGCAAAAATTTGAAGACTTGGCTAGTATTTCTACATATGGTTTTAGGGGTGAGGTAAGCTCTTCATCAAGGTTTTGAAACTATTCATTGTTGTTCTGCTGTAGTGGGTCGTACATATTATCACATTCCTGATACTCTTTACAGAAGCTTCTGTTTTCTGAGAGAGTCTGCTATGTGAATACAGTTCAAAATACATTTAAGTGTCTTTCAAGCTTAGGTGGATGCCTATAGGGAGGTATATATTCTTTTTGCTTTCTGGAAAAAGATTTTATTTTTAAATTGAAACAAAGCCTGTCAAATATGGTTCAGGAACCTACAGGTAAAAGACAGTGGAATATTTGCGTGGAAGGTGAATTTTTGATGTCAGACATTTGTCTAAATGTCTTAAACTTAAATGTGCAACTTAAACTTAAAACTAAATGTGCAAAACGTGCAGTGTTCTTCATTTATTTTTTCCTTTTAGACAAAGTTAGTATCTGTGACCCCTCAGATATCCTGGTTCTTCATACTCTCATAGACTGTATCTAAACTCTGGAAGAGCAGTCAAGGATGAGTTTGGCTTTCCCTCTGGATTAACAAGATGTATGTGTGCTCAGATACATAGATCCTCACATGCCCCAGAGAGTAGACTGCTTGGATCCTCTCCTCACACACTTTCAACATAATCATCTTCACAGCCAGTGGAGTCTGGTCCTGAGGCTGGTTTGATGTAGACATGTCCATTGAGTTTTCCAGGAAAACTATTGTGACCTAACTTTGTAGTATTACTTACAGTCAAGAGAAAGGCTTGGGCAGGAGTGAGAGAGTGACAGCTGAAACCTTCCAGCTGCTTTCTAGTTAACACGAAAAAGAAAAAAAAAGGCACTGTCCTAGTTTAGGGCAAATTTGGGAGAAAACCTCCAAAGGGCCAGCCCCAGGAAGCGAACCCAAGAGGCCTCTCCCCCAACTGGTTTGGGAAGAATTTTCCTCAGAGAGAAGTGGAAAAAATCTGTTTATTCAACAGGCAAAACACTGCCCACCACAAAAAATGAACAGTACCAAACAACAAAACCTCTCACCACTCTGAAGAGATGACAAATTCAGAAAATCTTTCTCCTGTGAGTGGTAGCTCTGCTCGGTCTGTTATCAGTCCCTCTGATGCTGAAAAATGGCGCTGCCCAGGCGAGGCCCTGGTGGGCTGCAGGCGCAAGCTCCCGGTGCTCCCCTGGGTCCCCAGTCCAGAGCAGGTTCAAATAATTCCAGGAAAAAACTGTCGAGGGAACTGCTCTGCCTCAGTAAAAAAATAACTAAAAGCAAAGGAGAGCTGTCCACCACAGTGACACAGTCCAGGAGAAGAAGCGATGAAACTCATATCTCTGTGTTTTGAAAACAACCACCTCAGACATTCCACCACTTCTCCTTCTCTCCCCCTTCACTCTCAAATCCAGCCTTAAAGGTACAAAACTTATTCCTGGGCTAAACAGATGAATGGAAATACAATTCAACACCACCCCAGGACAGGCACAACTGTAATAATTTTGCAAATTTCTTTTAGTTACACTACATGGTTGCATCATCAGAGATAACAAAATACTAGGGAAGCCAGAAGGATCTTCTGGATAAAATTACTGGAAGTTTAGTATTATAGATGCAAAAATTTGTTTAAGCCTTATTGACCTGCAATTTCCTTGTAAGGATTTTTATTTATTACTTGCAAGTGGTATATTGAAATTTAATGATGGTGTTAAAAGTGTGGACATGCCTCAGTGTTCTCCAGAGCAAGGTTTACAAAGATGCTTTCTCTTTTCCTAGGCCTTGGCTAGCATCAGTCATGTTGCCCATGTTACAGTGACAACTAAAACAGCTGATGCAAAGTGTGCATTCAGGTATGCTACCTGTTTTCCAGGTGACTTCTGCTGTATGCAGTAACAAACAGATGTATCAATTTCAGAGGTCCTGTTACGGAGGAGGGTATGGTAAGGGCAGGTATTAAAAAGACTTGGAATGTGAGAAAATACATTTTTTCAAATTGTAAAAGTAAGCTTTAGCTTAATAATGTATTTTAAAATCAGTGGAGGTGGGCAGGAAATCTCGAAAGAATTTATATTTCTAATAGCTAATGTGGGTTAAACATTTGTCTTTTTCTCTATTTCAGGATAAAAAAATGTATCTATATTATGGACATCATGTCTAGCAAATTTGACAAGTCTCAGCACAGGAACTTACAGCTTAGTTTGTTATTGTATCTTTACGATATGAAAAGTGTTTTATCTTATCCAAAAAGAGTTTTGAATATTTTTTTGAAAACTTAATCTAAATTATAAGCTTTTCCATTAATTTCTTAACTACTTTTAAGAAAAGGGAGTGGGAAAAAAGAGACATTCTGAATCTTGGTTTTTCAAAATATCATGTGATAATGGTCTTTCTTGCATTAAATACATAGGGTATATTATATGGAAAGAAAACATCTGTTCTTTGAATTTATGCATGACTATAACTTGCTGAAAGACCTACGTGGGTCAGAAATCTCTTACACTCAAAATCCTCTTAGTGTCAAGGGAAACAGACTAAAGTCTGACTTTAGTCTTAGACTAAAGTCAAGAATTTCTTGTTAGCATAACTGAAGTGTGAAGTCCAGTGGAAGAATTGTTATTAGGCCATGTCAGCTATTAAAGAAAGAAAAAAATGCAGTAATCCTGCCTTTAGAGGAAAAGTCTTGGTACTACAATTTTAAAACGCATATGTCATGATCTGCCTCCTTTCCTCTGTTATTATTCTCTTTCCACCCCACTGCCTCTCTAGCTCTTACAGTCAATGAAGACAGTTTTAGTCTAGCAATAAGGCGGAGGAAGCTAATTGTCAGTGTCCCAAATTTGTCCCAAATTCTTTGCTGGGAGGAGTGTCCCAATGATGGGATTTCTTTTGTTTTCATCCATTGTTTTCTTCTGTCCATGTCTGCCCTCCTGTAAATGTGGATGCTTGACAACTTTTTATTTTCTGCCTAGAGCTACTTACAGTGATGGAAAAATCAAAGCCCCTCCAAAACCCTGTGCTGGAAACCAAGGAACTCAGATCATGGTAGGTTTTTGTGCCTGTTCTCTCTTGTTCCTTTTCTGTTCCCCTTGCACCAAATACATTGTAAGGTAGATAACAGTATAATCTCTGAAGTTGAAATTTGTTCGGTGTACCTAGGGAGTTAAGGAATAACCTGAATGTTGATCTTTGAGAACCAAAGTATTCTCAGAAATTTTATATATAGAGTAAAAATTAAAAAGATAGATTTAGATTACTTCTATAGCAAGAGAGAACTTTTAAAATTGTTTTTAATTGTGAACTTCTTCTCTGTAGGTTGAAGATCTTTTTTACAATGTAAATACAAGGAGGAGGGCTTTAAAGAATCCAAATGAAGAATATGCAAAAATACTAGAAGTTGTTAGCAGGTAAACTAAAATAGGAGGCTCCCTTATATACTGCCATGGGGAGTACCAGGTTTTTCAGAGAGACTGGCAACTGTGTTTGGTGTCATTTTGTTGGTGGTGGTGATTTTGTTTGTTACGGTTTTTTAAACTATTTGTTAGTGTGCAGTGTCAGATAAACAGTCAGTCCAATCTGATGTGAAACATCCAGATAGGAAGTAGTATATTCTATCTGTGACTATTATTTGTAAGAATTCCAGCAAAGAAATGGTGACGGACTTGAATGAGTGAACTTTAAATGTACCTGGGCTGAATAGAATTCATGCAAAACCTGCTCAGGAGCATTGAGATTTGGCTGAAAATAGAAAAGTTGAATGGCAACTTAACATCCCCATAAAGGAGTAATATCACTTTAGCTATTGCACATTCCCTTTTTGGGCGGCTTGGTTGCATCCTTTGCCACTGCTGTAGTCTTGCATAGTGTGCAGAGGTTTTGCAAGCAGGATCTTCACAATTTAAGCAAAATAATTGCTTTACAGTTTCAGAAGACACGAAAGGTAGCAAAGAGTAGCAAGACTGTATACCAAGGTTTAGCCTATTCCCCAAATAAACTATTTAAGAGTCTTTACTGGGTTAGGCAGACTTCTGCCAGGAGGTAGAGGGTCAGATCCTGCTGCTCTGTTGAACAGGATGATTGAAGTCTTGCTGAGTTGCAACCATCCAGCTCATTGGTTGTTCTTTTTCATTAGGATTTTTCTATTACTTAATTTCTCATCTTGCAAGGTCCTATGGTGTGTTTTTTCTCTCAATGCAGTAATTTCCCTAGAATTTTGACCCAAGATTATGCAGCTGTAGTGTACCAGATACCAGCCATGGGGTCACAGATAGCTGAACTGTCTGGGTAGGGGAAGTTAGAAGGGTGGGCCAGCCATTATTCAGATGCTTTTTGGTTGTAGTTGAGACTTGATTTTGTTACACTGAGGATGTTTTGATGGGTTTTTTTAGTTAAACCTGTACAGTGAAACTGAAAAAACCGGCCTGTAGAAGCGCATCCTTGAATTTCTTATGGTTACAGTTGAGTTATAAATGGGACACACTTTTGGGTTTTTTTAGCTGTTCAGTCTGCAAAAGCTCAGCTTGACTCAAATTGCATTACTGTCTAAGAGGAAGTGAAATTGCTTGCCCCCATTACTAGCTGCTTTTCAGCAACAATTACCTCTTCTTCCACATACTGCAGACTTACATTTATCTGTTTTTCAGGTATGCCATCCATAACTCAGGCATCAGCTTTTCAGTTAAAAAGGTGTGTAGATAAATTCTTTGTAACTTCACTGTGTCTGTATGTACCTGTATGTATATACATAATGTGTATGTCTGAAAATACCCGAAAATTTGCCCTGTATTTTTGCAACAGGAACAGCACAGAGAGCCTTCTCTTATACTGAAATGTTGAAGGGTGTGTTGGTGCAGTTTGGATAGAAATCACATCAGTTAGAAGTAAACAAGACAAAAAATGTATTTGTCAGGAATTTGGAGGATTCTGTGTGGTCAGTGCTGTATTTGGTTTAGCTTTATGTGTTGTTTCAGTGTCTCTGGATAGCTTGGTTACTAAGTGCTGTATGAAAGAGGCTGAGGTAGATTATCTTTGTTCTGTGCAATTCTACGTAATTATTTACTGAAATGAGTGCATTCTTCACTTTCCAGGGATGGAGTTACTAGCCTCAGTGGGTCTGATGTGCTCTAGCTGATCTTGTAAACATGTGCCATTTACCATCCATTGTTTTTTTTTTTAACATAAATTAGTAAATAAGAATACAAAACAATATAATGATGTTATGTCATTCCCTGCATGTTTTTTAGAAATGTTATTGTTTAATTTACAGTATTTCTAAAATTTCTTCCAGAAAGGTGAATTGATTCATTGACTCATTGCTGCTCTCTTTAGCAAGGTGACACTGTGTCAGACGTTAGAACCTTATCCAGTGCCTCAACAGTGGACAACATTAGGGCCATCTTTGGAAATGCTGTTAGCAGGTACATTGATGTCAAGTTTCCTTTTGATATGAAGCTTTCCAGTGAATCACCCTCCATTTTCTCTTTAAAGACCAAGGGCTATCATAACTTTTCTTACTTCCTTTACAGTTAATTTCAGAGAAGAGGGAGTGCTGCAGTTAGAGAGCTCTCCCTTCTTTTCAGAATGTGTGACGTTTTTTGTGCACCATAGGGAAGACGAAAGTTACAAAGTTGTTCCTTTAATGCACTGAAAAGGAGCTGTCTGCTTGTAAATTTCTGTGTGCTCATGTGAAAACAGCAAGCTGACCTGTGTTCTTTACAAGTTCCTTGCCTCTTCCTATACCATGAAAATCTTATCTCTTCTTACTGTCTGCTACCTGATAAATTTTGAAGCTACTCATATTGTTCTTTCCTGAAATCTTATAGTTTCTTATTTTGACGAAAACTACATTAGCTGAAGCTGTGTAAATCAAATAGAAAAATGAAAAAAAAGTCTTTTGAAGATGTATCTGCCATTTTAGGAAAAATTCTCTTTATGAGACTTTCAGCTGTGAAGAATTCATTGTATGAATTTGTCCCATTAATAGCTGGATGTCTCTGATTCTGTTCTGTTACTGACTGAAGTCAAGTCTCACATTTAATGAATGTAACTTCTAATTCATGGAAACACCTTCAGAAGGCACAACAAACTAGAGAGGCTGCTAAGTAATGAGGTTTGGAGGTTTGCAGTGTTCTGTGTATTTCTTTGCTGTGCATTCATTTATTTCTACAACAGATGCTCATTTGATAAGAGTTTTTCCTTTGTACAGTTCAGGATAAATTGTCCATTTCAAAGTAATGTTTTGATAATTTCTTTTCAAACAATAATTTACCCAGTTCAAGATGGTGTTAAAAACTGAACACAAATAAAAATGGTACTTGGTATATATTGAGGTTGAATTGGAAATAAGTAGCCCTTAAGTCTGTTCTGTTTTAACTTTAGAAGTTGGTATAATGCCTTCATAGAGAAGAACTATACTCACAGTCTACCAAAGTGGATTTTCCTTGACTAATGAATTATGAAAATTATAAAAACTGTTATGAAAATAGTCAACATTAGGGTCTATGTGCGTGAGCAAGAGAGAAGTTTTTTACATTTTAATGACTGCTTAACAGACCACCAAGACATATTAGACTGACAGAAGTGGACAAAGTAGTCCAAGAAAAAAATGTATTTGTTTTTCCCTGGCTGCAGACAATTTTGAAGTGTTCTTGTCAATCTCTTTCAATGACTTAAACATTGAAATGCATATTAGAATTATCAACAGATTATAATGCTATGGATACTGTGATATGTTACAGTATTAAAAGGATAATGGGGGTAATTTTACAGATTGCAAACATACAACATTACACTTAAGAAGAGAAAATTATCCAGTCCAGATTAAATAATTACTGTGTCCCAGCAATCATTGTTCAAGTTCTCTAATAAATCTAATGTTTTCATTAACTGTGATAAAAGATAGATCAGCATATGAAGTAGTGAGACTTGAGCAATAGGCCCTAAGCCAAAGTTGACCTTTAGATGAACCTTCCAACCATATGTTATATGATATTTGTATCTGCTCATTAGCAAAATATGTAGTGTTACAAGAACATACTTATCTTTCCATGTTTAGAGGATGGACAAGGCTGTGAAAACAGACATCTGACCTTGTTTGGAGGTCAAAGCCAACTCCCTTGGTTCCTCCTTGGCCCGGTCAGGCTTTGGTGGAACCCAAAAGGAGAATGAAACCAGATGTTTCTGCATTACAGTTATGTGAGCTTTTTTATTCAACAATATAAAAGCTGGACCCTCTCGCAGTGAAGGTGTTGTGTTCACCTACATGTGGACACACTGTATAGGATTTCCTAGTTACTAGGGAGTGGTTCTCCAGTCCTTTGCTATGACCGGGGCTCCCCAGCTGATGGGTGGATCTGGATGATGGTAAAGTGTCAGGGTAAAGTGTTGTGGTGAATTTGTTTTCTTAATCACTGTAAGCAATCTTTTGTTATAATGATTAGGTACTTTACTTATATTATCCTTTGATAATTCTTTGCTGGTTTGAACTATAGTTAATTACACTCTTGAAGTTGGTGTCTGTGTCTTTTATGCTGACCCTGCCAACTGGCAAAACAGAGTATCACTGCTGGTGAATACTGTTCAAAATTTATATCAACAGAAGAATTAATTTTTTGTTTGTGTTTCTGTCAAACTTAATAGGGAACTCATAGAAGTGGGCTGTGAAGATGCAAATTTGGCCTTTAAAATGAAAGGTTATATCACAAATGCAAACTACTCTGTGAAGAAATGTATATTTTTACTCTTCATAAACCGTAAGTTTTAAAAAAAGGGCAGCATTTTGTACAGTCATATGTTGCTTACATAATCAGAAGAACAAAACTTTCTTAAGACCTTCAAAGTGCGTTAGCATTCTTAAAAACATTTTTAAGAATAAATATTACAGTTAATTGTAAATCTTATAATGTTTTTTGATTTGTAATGTGCATCACACTTGGCACTGTATTTAGTGGAAGACAGCTAAGACTGGACCTAAAAAAACTTTGGAATAGCAAGGTTATGGCTGTGTCCTACCAGCTTACACAGATTGATCTCTCCATTCTGTAGCAACACTGGCATGGGTTGCCACAAACCTTGAGTGTATGAAATAATGAAAAGGTAGTCTGGTTATTTCAGTATTTGTGTAAAAAAATACTTCTAAATGTAAAACATGCTGAGAAAATACTGTCTATTGCTGATTTTATATGAAGAATACATAGGTCTTGGGGGAAAATGGGTATAACAGATTCCTGTTGAAGACACAAAGCGTGAAGATGTTTGTCTGAAGGAGTAGCTGGGCACTGTGCAATTTGTTTTAGCTGGGCTCTTTGGAAAAAGTGCTGTATTCTGTGTTTCAGATCGGTTGGTAGAGTCAGCTGCTATGCGCAAAGCCGTAGAAACTGTGTACGCTGCTTATTTGCCAAAAAGCATGCACCCATTCCTATACTTAAGGTAAAGTAATAGGAAGAAGTAGCCTTTTAATACTGTCTTGTAGCTAGTAGGTCTTGTAGGGTGAGTAGGTTTAGAAGGACATTTCTGTTCCTTATGATAGTGTTAAGCATTGCACTGAGGTAATTAATCTCCAGGCAGGAGATAATTAAATAACATTAAGGAAATCTTAAGAAGGCAGACTTTTTTTTAGAAGCAGTGATTATCTGTAATTTCAGCTGAAGTTCTTTCTTATTAATTCATGAGACACTGCAAGTAAAAAATATTTCTAAAAGTGGTATTTTGTAGCTGTACAATGGAGAGGTTGGTTTAAGCTTACCTATGTAAGCTCATTTCCGTGAGTGATTTTGGATTATTTTTTAATTATCTAAACAAGTCTGACTGTAATGTAACTTCAGCAGGTTTCAGGATCTTTTTGACTTCTTTGTACAGAATAACATCCCCAAGCCTGGCTAATTTTGTCAAATTTGAACCAATCTTTGCTTTCTCTGCAATCCCTGGGATATTTTAAGTTAACTTCTTTTAAAATGTTTTCCAGCCTGGAAATAGCCCCCCAGAATGTAGATGTGAATGTGCATCCTACAAAACACGAGGTCCATTTTCTTCATGAAGACAGTATTCTGGAGCGTGTGCAACAACATGTAGAGAGCAAGTTATTGGGCTCTAATTCCTCAAGGATGTACTTCACTCAGGTGAGAGCATCTATGGCAGTTCTGCATTATTTTAATGATCAGGGGTAATTTACTCTGTTCAATAGTAAAATCTTCGTTGATATGACGTTTATCAGTGTGGTACTGGTACCTTTAGATCTTTGCTCTGTTTCCAGAGCACTTTAATATACTGGTACTTTAATATACCTGTTTTAACAATATGGCAAAAGAGAAAAAAAGTATGAGAACATTTTAAGTACATTTCTATCAAGTACCTGATTAGTTGTCTTGATTTTATAAGTATGTTAGCCTTCACATATGGTATATTATTTTTTTATTCTGCCCTAGTTTATGTGAAGAAGATGTGATTGAGGAAACTGTTCTGTGTATTTGATAACACTTTGAATTTAATCTTACTAGAAGAAACTCCATAAGATACTCTCTCTTTATACAAAGCATAGCATAAGAATTACTATAATTTTTATGCAAACTAATTTCCTCGTGTTTTTTTGACCTTAAAGATTTTTTTTTTGAGACTGAGGAAAGGTAACTAATGATTTTAACTGCCAAGATGATGATAATCACTTTATGTGGATAGCAAGTGCAAAGCTGGTGGCCTTTTAAGCAGTTGACACTGTATTGCTTCCTGATTCTTTTTTCCTCGTTGTTCAATCTTTTCTCTTTGCTTCCTCATGTCTGAATGAAGACATTGCTTCCAGGGGTTGACTGCTCTTCCAGTGAGGTTGTAAAATCAGCAGCAAACTCTTCTGTGGTTATCAAGGGAACCAGTGATAAAGTTTATGCACATCAGATGGTCCGCACTGATTCCCGAGAGCAGAAATTGGATGCTTTTCTTCAGCCAGTGAACAATCCCCTAAGTACAGGCCCCACTGAAGTGGTAACAGAGGTTAATGCAAGACCTCCAGAGAGTTCAGGCAGGCCTCAGGATGCTGAAATGGAGGAAGTCAGTGACCTGGTTGAAATGGCTGATGTTGAGGAGGATACGGTGAAGCCTGGGGAGCCGAGTGAGAGTGGACACTTGTCTCCTGAGACTTTGCCTTCTCGGTAAGTCCCACCTTTTCTGAACTGGTGCAAGGCTACCTGTTTATTTTTTGGCATAGCCCTGAAACTATAAATTTTTCTGATCTCTTTGGACTTCTGTTTTTCAAGAAGGGAAAAATTCTCTACAATAATTTTTCATTACATTTTATTGAGAAATTAAACTTAATCTGTGAAATTTAAATCACATAACTTGTGATAAATTTTGTGACTGGAATAGGATGTCTATGCATACTGAAAGGCAGGAAGCAGTACAAATAACAGCATTAGTTTGGTCTGTCTCTTTCTGAAAGCCTCCGTTTTCTGAGGGATAGAAACTACATCACTGAATTTGATTCCATTACCCTAGTAAAGGCTTAAGTGCTATAAACTTTTATAGCTCCTGCATGAGCTGTTACAGGAGGCCAAAGTCTTCTGAGGGAATCTGATTCCCTCTCCCCAGTATTACAGAAAAATGGGCATGGAAAAGAAAATAATTGGAAATATCAACATTTTTGATGTGTCCTTTAGAGCCTAGTTTGCTAGGTTCTTAAGCAAGAGTTGCCTGCTGTGATTGGTATTAGAGTGTCACAAATTCTCTTGAAGTTCTGAACTACCCTTTCCTAACAAATTATTCCTCAGAAGCAAAATAAAACTATCTTTCTCGGAATCTGTCTGCATTTCTGTGTTAACATATGGCATGTGAATTGAGCATCTCATCTGCTGCTGTGTTTGGCCTAAGTGATAGGAGAATTCAATATAATCCTTTTGTTTTGGTATTGCAGGAAGAGACCGTGGGAAGACATGGACATAGAATTGGAGAAAAATTACACCAGAAAGGACATGACTGCTGCCTGCACCCCTAGAAGAAGAATTATCAACTTGACCAGTGTGTTGACTCTCCAGGAGGAAATTAGTAACCAGGCACATGCAAGTAAGGAAGACTTGTTTCTCAAAATTATTGTAGTTATTCCACCAACTAAATATGACTATTTGATATCAGAAAAAGTATTTAAAGGAGATCCAGTGAACTTACTGTGCTGCTAAGCAAGTTTTTTAACAAAAGCTTTTGCTTTTAATTTTTATTTGTATCTGTCCCACTTATACGAAATGGTGAGACTTGCAAAATACTCTCTTTTTTGTTAAGAGTTGTTTTAGACAAAGGTAAATGTTTTGTGATTCTTATAGGGTGTTTCCCTCTTAACTCAGTTGCCTCTGAAGGCAACTTACACTGACTGATACCCTTATTATTCATATGTCTAAATGCTAGGAGTCTCTCATCCTGGAGGTTTTGTTGGATTTATTTTGATTTTTCTGGTTGTAAGAATTGGGGATTCTCCACACAAACATCTGTAGTAAATAACTTTTCTATAAATTGGTAAGACTTTAGAAAGCATGAACTTTTACTTTACTTGTGCTCCAGTAAATGTTTTGCAGAAGACTGGTATTTCTGACTCAGTAATTCGATACCTGACTGTCACTGTTTAAATACTGAAATCAAAGAGTTGTCTCTGAACCTTAAAATACTCAAAAATGTCTCAAAATGCAGGATAAAACTTGCGAAACTGCCTGAGGTTGTGCTTCATCTTCACATCTGTAAGAAATACCTAAAAGAGGCTTTGGAAAGAGAGGAATCTTTTCTTAGTCTGTTACATTCCTTTAGAAAACGTAATAGTGGAATTAAGGTACCATAGCACTTTGTATATGCTGTGACTGCAGTGCCAAACAACTGTAGCAAAGCTGCTCCCAAGGATGGCAACTAGTGAATTTTTTTTTGTTGAATGCCTAAAATGAACTCTTTTATGAAATCTGACTTCTCATAACTCTCCCAGCCTTCTCACTCATATATATATTTTTTTAAGTTACTTTGTGAGAGAAAAGTAAAGAAATTATGAAAAAAAATATTATGGACCTGTTCTATCACACTTTAAGAATTTAGTTTGATTGTACCTAAATTGTGTTGCAAAGCTGGGTTTTTGCAAAGCACCTGCAGTTTTTGAAGTATGTGTGTGTTCCTCACCAATCTCCTGTGGCTGGAAATTAATTTTGGAAGGCTATTCAAACACAGGGACTTGAATTTTATTTTTTCTAATTTGCATTTGTAGTTTAAATGTTAAATAACTATTCTCCCTTACGCTTTAATAGTATGAGTATGCACAAAAGTTATTAATATTTCAAAACTTGTGAATAACTTGCCATACAAGGATATGTAAGAAGAAGAAGGGGTGTAGGAGTGACTAAACAGTAATCTGAGACTTTCACGGTACAAAACCACAAAACCACTCGACTAAATAAATGAGGGCAGGGTTGCAACTATGAAATTACATTCTTTTGTTTCTTCCCCACCTCTCTGTTGTTTCAGAACTTCAGGAGATGCTACATGAGCACTCATTTGTTGGTTGTGTCAGTCCTCAGTGGGCTCTGGCCCAGTACCAGACAAAACTGTACCTTCTCAACACAACAAAACTCAGGTAAAAGAGTTTTTAGTCCAGTTGGCAGCTGAAGTAAGTACCAATTGTGAAGCTAATTAGAGGAAGGAAGGAAATGACAGGGTAAACAATATTGTTTTCCTGTTGCCTGTGATAAATCATGAGACTAAAGATTAGGCGGTCCATTCAGTATCGTGGAAACAAGTGTGTCTGGCACACTTAGGAAAAGTTGCAGGGAATCAGTGTAATTTAAATGCCAGCTACTGTATTGTATACTCACAGACAGTGGGAAGGGAAAGACTTTTTCTTGCTTCATGATGATCTAGATGATCTATGATGATGATGATGATGATCATCATCATCATCATGATTTGCTGCAGGATCATCTGCACCACATTGTACAAAGCAGAGGCTTCAGAAAAGTCCTGGAAAACATTGTATCCAGTTGAGTTAAGAGTACCTGCAGGACATGATTGTAACAGGAAGTTTGTAATTTTGCCTGTGCAGCCCTACAGGGCCAGCTACATAACTTTTTGTAACAAATCAGAGAATAGACTTGAGATAGACATGTCTATTAATTTCCCAGTTCCTTTGCATTTCTTACAGTGCAGTAAAGGAGTAAAGAAGTTGAAATATAAATTATCAGGGAATAAATTGATAGCAATTGGATACTTGAATATGTAAGATCTTTATTAATAGGACTGGATATGTATATCTGATGTTTCCAGGATGATCCCTACTTTCCCTTCTTAATTATGGTAACTTGGAGATATGCAATCCTGTCCATATAATTAATTTTTGTGCTTCAATTTAGTCAAGAACTCTTCTACCAAATACTTATTTATGACTTTGCAAACTTTGGAGTCCTAAGGTTGTCTGTAAGTATAATTTTACATTATATCCTATAGAAAAAGATTTTTTAAAACATGATTTATGTTATGTCTCTCCTTGTAGACAAATGTATAGTTTTGGTTGCACAGTCAAGTTGGCTTTTGTCCACTGTAGAAATGTTGTTTTGTTTCTCAGTAAGACCAGAATGTAGAAAACTTAGTAATTTTGTAGCAGCTACTGTTAGATTTTTCATCCTGGCTGCTTGTTATTAGTATCAGTTGTAGTTATTCACCAAGTTTTGCTGTTGCTCATTACATTGGGACAAATAATTAATTTGAATATACACTCTGCAGAAATACAGTGTTGATTGCCAGTGTTTATTCTGTAAAATATCACAGTGCTCGCTGCAGAGAAAGAAGAAAGAAATTCATACCTTCGTAGCTTGGTTATGATAAACAAAACTGTTAGGTCTGCAGGCTAGAAATAGTGTATTACAATTAATTAATATGTGAAGGAAGAAGTTACAGATTTCCAATAGAGTGTGCTGATCGTTAACCAAAGTTTTGCCTTCTTCATTTTTAGGAGCCAGCTCCTTTATATGAGCTTTCAATGCTTGCTTTAGAGGATCCTGAAAGTGGCTGGACAGAAGAAGATGGCCCAAAAGAAGGGCTTGCTGAGTACATTGTGGAGTTTTTGAAAAAGAAGACTGAAATGTTGAAAGATTATTTCTCTCTTGAAATTGATGAGGT
Source organism: Muscicapa striata striata (assembly GCA_030060385.1). Taxonomy (NCBI): domain Eukaryota; kingdom Metazoa; phylum Chordata; class Aves; order Passeriformes; family Muscicapidae; genus Muscicapa; species Muscicapa striata. The sequence continues at coordinate 3,840,781 of JAREIS010000101.1, forward strand.
GACTGCAGCTGTTACTTCTGATAGTAAATGACCGGTGGACTTGGCAGTGTTAGGTCTATGGTTGGATTAGCTCATAAAGGTCTTTTTCAATCTAAAGGATTCCATAATTCTACGTTTTGGTGACAGATAATTGCAATTGATAGTTTGCTTGCAGTGCTTACCATCACTAAGAACTAGTTCCAGTAAGATTTTAGGTGGCATAACCCTTTCATTTAAAATACTCACTGCCTTTAAGAAGGGTGCTACACAAAGTTTCTGTTTAATTAGTTACCAAGTCACAGAATGGTTTGGGTCGTCAGGGTCCACAGTGAGTCATCTGTTCTAACCTTGCTCACACAGGGTGATCCTGGAGCACATGGCACAGGATTTTGTCCAGATGGAGATAGTTCTTGAATATCTCCAGTGAGGGAGACGCCACAGCTCTCTGTGGGCAATCCATAATTTAGAGATGCTTCTATAACTAGAATGCAGATCTCTTAACCAACAAAGTATGCATCTTAACCAGCACTCAGGTCAGACAAGGCTGCAGCACCACTGTGGCTCTCAGTGTGTCTTTTTTTGTGTGGCTTAAGACATCCCTTCATACAAAAGTGAGCAGCTTCATCATTTGGATATTTGTCTGGGAAGTGGTATCTGTAACCTAGAGGTAGAGGAGAAGGTTGAATTCAACCACTCCCTGAGCTGAGCGGCTTAGTCCATGCCTTGTGAAATTAAATACCACCAATAACTCTCTTCGTGCAATGTCTGCCTGGCATTGAGCTTAAAAAACTTACAAGGCTCACTGAGTTTGGTAAGAATCAAAATACATAAGAGTTTTGGTGCATTTACAGTAAGAAAAGACCCTTTTTTTTTAACTGAAGCAACAATGTTGCCTTGCAGGAAGGAAATCTTACTGGGTTACCGCTTCTGATAGACAACTATGTCCCACCATTGGAAGGACTGCCTATGTTTATCCTGCGCTTGGCCACAGAGGTATATTGTCTCAATGATTTTATTAATGCACAATTACTTTTTTTACTTTAAGCAATTCCAGCCTGCCTTTGCAGTTTGTGATGCAGCTTAAATGCACTGTTACGTGTTCCAGATGCTGTTCTGTGGTTACTGGTTACTTATGATTTGCCTCTGTATTCATAACTACTGACTGACTGAGCCTCTATTTTGATTTAAAAGCCTGCATTCCTACCCTCTTTTTTCATTCTATACTTTTACTTTACCAGGACAAAAATGGCCAATACATTAATATAAATTTTCCATATTAAGACTGTATGAAGTCTCTGACTGCTACCCAGATTCTATAAAATTACTTTTTTTTTCCTAATTTCTTTTCTACAGGTAAACTGGGATGAAGAAAAGGAGTGTTTTGAAAGCCTGAGTAAAGAATTAGCCATGTTCTACTCCATCAGAAAGCAGTATATAATAGAGGAATCCAACCAAACAAACTCTCAGGTATGACAATACTGTAACTAGTCCTGTGAGCAGGTAACTAACAACATACAGGAAACTTCTGCTCTTTCAGATACAGACTTTAATCCCAGTTCTTTCAGGGAAGTGAATCAAATAGCAGTGTGGCAAGATTCTGAAAGAAAGTGGCTTAAATTTTCTGAAGTATTATAGGTATCGAGGAAACCTTTTAACTTTGGACATTGTAGTGTACTTAATATTACAAGCCTCCTTGGCCTTTAAGTTGGGAATGTATTTTCTATGCTATATTTCTAAAGAAGAATAAGGATGCATATAAATTAAAAGTACAACCTGATTGTGTCTAAATATCTGCCTAATTGATTAGTTAAGGTGAACCATTATTCAAGTGACTTTACCGACATTAGAATTAACTGTATAGAATGAACTTTCCTACTACCAGCAGAATTTTACAAGTGCTGTTGTCTTACATGTTTTTGAGGTGTGCTCTCTTCTAGTTAAACAGAATCTCTGTCTGTTTGTCCTTGTTTTCCTGTATTTCAGAATGAAGATTCTGAGTTTGGTTCAACAACATGGAAATGGACTGTGGAACATGTGCTTTACAAAGCTTTTAGGACTCATCTTTTACCTCCTAAACACTTTGCAGAAGATGGCAACATTTTGCAACTTGCTAACCTGCCTGACCTGTATAAAGTTTTTGAAAGATGTTGAGCAAGTAGTAATTAAAGACTGTTTTTTAAGATAGACACTATTCATGTTGCTTTCAGTTTTACTTAGTAGAAGATAAAGTGAAATCTTGATGGAGGAAAGAAAGAGGGGATTTAGTACCCTACTAAACTGCTAACATGACAGTAAATTGTCTATTTTCCTTCTGTTCACCAAAGTATTTTAAAAAATCATTTTTGCTGTGTCTAAGCCCAATGAAAATCCCTAAAATAAAATGTCCACTTACACTCTGAGTTTCCCTATTGACGAAACTTCTAACAGAATACACTTCTACTGAAGAAAATAGCCTGGGTTAAGTGATTGTGGAAGAAGACAGAGCTTAATTTACTTGAAATGGGAATGCTTTAACTTTGCTTGCCTCTGGAAATCAAACTAGGTTACCAGCATTTTTTTATTTTAAGTGTGACAGTTGTCTGATAGTAACTGCAATGTGAGTGTACATGCAAAGCACTTAAAATCATCTGTTACTGCAGGAGTTAGTCTTGTAATATTTCAGGGCCCTTGCTGAAACAAGGCAAATCCCTTCCCTTTTAATCAGGGAGTCAGAGAATAGAAATAGGAATGTTCTGGCAGATACTAAATGAGCATGCATACATAATATTCATTGTCTCAAATTTGATGAGTAGGGCTTGAGACTTCTGCTACTTTCAAGACTATGTCCCAACAGGAAAAACATTTTTCTATGTCCAAGAGGCATCTAGCATCCAAAACAAAAAGGAAAGCAAGCTTCATTTTCGCACTGTAAAGATTTCTGTTCCATTTGAAAGGAGCTGGTACTTGCATTGCTGAGGTCCCAAACCCTGCCTTATTTCTCATTGAGAAATACTCATGAAAGGCAGGAGTTTGATATGAGTCTGTCTTAGGCTGCAATGCAAGATGTAGCTAGAAGTATGTATTCTATCATCATCTGTTGAAACCAAGTAGAGTAGTGTTCTTTATCTCTTCCATGACCCATTTCTCATTAACTCTGGGGAAATATCCTCTGTTAATGGGCCAGCTGTTAAAACCAAGTAGGGCAGTTTTCTTTTATCTCTTCCAGGACCCATCCTCTGTCCAGGGAGGTATCTTCTGTTAATGGACAGTTAAGTCTCACTGTATGACTGATAAAATTACATCATCCCATTGTGAGATGCTCCACCCAGGGGGAGGAGCCAAGCATTTCCTACCTAGAAAAAATCTGAGATTTAGAACACCAAGGCAGCCTTTTTCCACTGGGTTCCCAGAGGAAGACAAGGCCAATCTACACCACCACTAGACCTTGGGAGGAAAACACATCCTTCTAAGGATCATTGCTGAAACAGAACCACATCAGTCACTCCAGGAGGGCTGCAGCCACCATTTAATTGGGCTGCTACCAACACCCTGACCAACAGGGTGTCAGTTTGTATTCTGTCAGTGTTTTTTTTTTTTAATTACTGCATTTTTATCTTAATTTTCCTAGTAAAGAACTGTTATTCCTATTTCCATATCTTTGCCTGAGAGCCCCTTAATTTCAAAATTATAATAATTCAGAGATAAGTTTACATTTTCCATTTCAAGAGAGGCTCCTGCCTTCATAGCAGATACCTGTCTTTTCAAACCAGGGCAGAGTTCAAAAAGACAAGTCCTCTCAAGATGGGTATCTGCTGGCCTCAAGTAAAGCATAACACAGGGGAATGTGTAACAATATATTTCAGGGGTGCTAAGTGCAGATGCTGAACTTCTTACCTTTGATGTGCCAGCTTCAAATGAATGGGAGTTCTCAGTAGTACAAAACCACATAGTTCCAGAAAGCATCTTCTTCCTTCTGCTTCCCCTCTTTGATGACAATCTTGGCAATGGGATAACTCCTGGAGTATCATGCCTTCCTGAGCCAGCAAGCCCAGCAAATGAAATCTGAAGTGAGCAACTGGCTTCAGCTGGCCTCAGCCCACATATTACTTTTGGCAATGAGCGGGCATGGAAATTGTGGAGAATATAGGAGCTACTAATGGATATTTTATTTGTTTTGTGATTCCATTGTATCTTGCCCTTGCTAGTGTGCCTGTCTTGTGATTTCAGGATACTGCTGTATCACTCTTCTCAGGTAATGCCTAATATACTAAGTAAATTTGATATTGAACATGAAAAACTCTCACTGTGAAACATCCAAAAGAACCTGGACCCTTACATGTATGTGCGAGAAATGTCTCTAGATCACCACAGGCATGCTTACATTATAAGTCAAGTATAATGAGAGTCTTGTACGTACTCTCATGCCATGTAACAAATGCCAGCTCCTCTTCACGCTGTTGTGTGGGATCCTGAATCCCTACAAAACTAACCCCCCAAATCATAGGTATATTCTGAGTTATGCTCATTGTCTTCTGCTTTTGGTGTTTTTTCTCCTTTTGGCATTTATGGAAACCCGATTACATAGTGTCAAGTTTCTGTCACAAAAAAATGACTCATAATAAAGCTCAAATAGGGTTTTCTTCTAATCTGTATATATTTCAGGGTTTTAAGTAATCTGATACAGCTTAACTGACTTTCTTTGCATAAAAAATGGAGGAAGTCTTCCTTGCAAGGTATATTTTGAAATTAAGATGACAATAAGCCATCAAAATCAAAACGTTCCTGTCACAGATACATGACAAGCCGGTAATGGTATTACTTTGGTTAACAGCTTGCTTGGGTTATTTTTCCTTTTAAATCCTTGATTCAAATCTGCTTCTTGAAACAAAACTTTTTAAATCTCATTTTCAAGCCCAACAAAAAGAAAACCCAACACATTACAGAGAACATGAAGTCACATTGCTGTCATAGTCATGCCAAACAATTCAGTCCATTGCCACGGGCCTTCATCAGATGAACAATCGGCTCACTTGTATTAGAATCAAAAGCGAACAGCTTTTTTAAGGAAAGGTTGGTGGAAAGTTCTGGAGATGTAGCTGGGGTACCCAAGGAGAGCAGAAACATCCCTGGGGAGGGCAGGATTGCTCAATAGTTTTTGTGTCAACTTTGCAGGTTTTACAGGTAGGTTTGAGAGGAGTAAACAAAATTATTCCAGATGGAGTGTTTTAACTCCTTTCTATACATGCATTTTAGATTTACAGGAGGTGCAGCTTCTCATGGCAGCAACTGGAACTGTTTGGGGATGCACTAAAGGGAGTAACTTCCTTGGCAAACTACCCATGTATGAAAACATGGCATCTCAGTTAATTCACTATGCAGAGCATCCACCATTCACCACAGGCCATCCACCACAGGAAGAAAGATGCTTATTTAGGAGAGGCTTGCAAAATCTTTACCTGACATCTGGCAAATATAACTATTCATGTCTGGTGTAACAAAATACCCCCCACCCCATGGATTTTCTGTCACCAGTGCATACGGCTTGCTCTGCTTTGCAGTTTTTGTATTCCCTTTTTTCAAAGTACTGAACTGCAGGAAGAAGCACAGGCACTTAGAATAGGTTGAATTTCTTAGATATGCAGAGGAATTTCATATTGCAGATGGTCAAGAGAAGTCATGAGTTGTGCACCTAGATGAAGTCCATAGGTTTAATGGAACCTTTGACGTCCTATCCAAGATGTGTTTTTCTCACTGAATTTAACCACAGAATTCTTAGGGTTGGATTGGACATCTGAAGATCATCTGGTCCAACTCCCCTGCCAAGGCAGGGTCACCTAGAGCAGGTGACACAGGAATGTATCCAGGTGGGTTTGGAATGTCTCCAGAGAGGAAGACTCCATGAACTCCCTGGGCAGCCTGTTCCAGTGCTCTGCCACCCTCAATGGAAAGAAGTTCTTCCTCCTGTTGAGGTGAAATTTCTGATGTTTTAGTTTATAGTCATTGCTCCTTGTCCTGGTGCTGGACACCACAAAAAGAGTCTGGCACCATTCTCTTGGCACCTGCCTGAGAGAGATTTATCTGCATCAATGATATTCCCTCTCAGTCTCCTCCTCTCTAGACTAAACAGGCCCAGCTCCTCGTAAGAGATGTTACAGATCCTTGGTTAGGAACATCTTAACCTTGTTAAATGACAGCGTTTGAATTTCTCTTTCTTCTAATAGTTTCTTCTTATCTGCATCCTCTGAAACAGATCTTGGCTATTCTGAAGCAATATAGGGGATAATCTTGGCCCTGGCTTATATTTTCATTCAGCAACTACAGAAGGGAACTTCAGAAGGGAAGTGAAGCCAGTGCCGCAAAGAAGTGATGTGCCACTACCACTAACATGGCCTCCCTACAGGCAAAGAGTACTATAACACATTTTGCACAAAATCTATGCAAACTGGAGTCCTTAATACCCCACATATACAGGAGTGGTAAATGTAGATTTTGCAGATGACAAAGCAATGAAATATCATAATGCATTACTCATATTTTAATGTTTTTATTTTAGAAAGTGAACATAACCATTAAAAAATAAAGAAAATTCTTGGCATTAAAAAGAAGTAAACATAAATGTATGAAAAATTGCAATAACATAAAATAATTTTATCTAGTGAGACCAAACAGGTATGACCCAACAATTATTAAATATACTTCCACGACAGAGAAGTTTTACTTCATTGTATTACCAGTCTCTTGATTAGGTACACAAGACAACATTTTCCAGTAATTACCTAGTCATTAGAAGATCAACTTCAGGAATCACTGAATAATAAAATACATTGTGGACAAATACCACCTGGGAGGCAACCTAATATATATATATATGTCAACAAGGTACATCTTCATGAGGTATTACAGTACATGGGAACCATTCCCTTTACTTTCTAACAAATAAATTCTCCTGTTAGCAGCTCTGCCAGCAAGTCAGCCACAGACTTTGTTGCCAGTTTCCAAACCAACTTTCTGCAGAGATTTTCTTTCTGCAACAGATCACACAAGTCAGGGTAAACGAAGATGGGAGTAAAGTGAACAAATATTGTATACAGGGAGGCTGAAAAGGTCATCCACTCTTCCAGGTGAGCACTAAGAAGGCTTCAAATCAGATATTTCAGCTTCTCAATAACATTTAATACCTCCCTAAGCTTGAGCTTTGTTGTGAGTGGTGAAGTGAAAGAACGGGGCATGATAATTCCAGAAGTAATTTCCAAAATTAGGAATTAATCTCATATTTAAACAAAGTACACTACAAAAATATTAAGATGAGGCTGCTCCAGGGTAACCCATTTGTAGTATTGAACAGACTGTGGAGGGGAAATACTGAAGCAGGTTTGCCCATGAAGTCTGCAGGCATATTTGTCCTAGATTTAAACCAAAGAAAATCACTTCCTAACATTCTTGTGCTTTCATCTCCAAATAAGTATATCTCTCCACTGCCAAAAAAGGAGTTTTTAAACATCTGGTCCACCACTGGACCTTTCCAGGAGAGCCAAAAAATAAATGCAGAGGAGCCCAACTGCAAGCTCTCAAGAGCTTGGCAGGATTTCCTTCTTTAGGGCTGCTATGAGAGACAGAGTTCAAAAATTATGAACTCTTAAGAGTTAAGACGCTATTTAATTTTTTTTGAAAGGAACTAGGAAGAAAAAACATCTTGGGAATATTCAGGTTCTATGCAAAGGAACTTACCTAGTTTTTCTTATTTGCTATACGATCGGTTTTTCACTGTCTTGTTTTTCTTCAGAGTCTTCATCAGAACCTGAAAAGGACAACAGGAATGCTGTAGATCAGAGAGAAGTTAAAACACAAAAGTGTTAAGCTTTCTTCTTTTTTTGACAAATTAGTCAGAATGTGTTTCATTTCTTGGACTAGCATATCTGCCACATATCTGCCACATTTTGAAGATCAAATTGTACAGAAACTAAATAAATTTACTCTTTCCAGGCTGATTTTCCACTTGCTACCTCCAGAATAGACTTGGTTACCAAGTAACCAATGTCAAAGATGAAGCGTTACCCCATATAAAGAAGTGACTCCAGGGTATGTCCTCAGACAGGTGTAGCTTCAAGAAAGACAAGAGACAAATATGCTGAGAATTCCAACCAAGCTCATTTTAAATGTTACCTCCTAAAAGCAAATATTTGTTTTAAGAAATGTTGCCATATCAGCAGAACAGTTTATTCCCTGCTGCATGATCACAGGGGATAGTTTATCTCTAAATACTTGCCAAATCAATATGTATGGCAAAATGACCAAAAAATTGCTCTTAGAACAATCCATAGCTAGTCTTCTCAGAAAGAAATATGGTTTTTTGCAGAAAAATTTTCATTATGAGCTATTTTTACTTTACATTTTCCAGCAGTTTCACTTTGTGACTACAAGAGTGTGTTAGCTCAAATATATTAATCTGTCTATTTCTTTTGCATCTCATACCCATAAAGGGTGCTTAAAATGTACTTGGAAGTCATGGCAGATCTGGGGAAAGCACCTGAGCTGTTACTGAATCCCACTGGACAAGCTGAAAGTAATGGCACACCTATAGTCAACACATGCATCCACAACACCTCGCTGCACAAGAAACACCGACTCAGTCACAATATCTAGAAAAGCATGTTAGGTCCAGTTACCCTTCCTCTCTCACTCTGAATTCTGTTGCTAAAAAAACCGCACAAAACTCAGGTTGAACAGCTGAGTCCAGTACAACACCTCCATTATTCCTCAAACAGACCCACACTTTTAGCTAAAATCAATTTTCACCTTGAATCATTGGTTATACTCGACACTATGCTCTGTGACCCCTAGATGGAGCTCGAAGTCATTCACTAAGCCAAGATGCTCAGCATAGAAAAACCAGACAGACACTAAAATGAAAAATATCACCGACATGTATCATTCTATAATGCAAGATAGGCAAACTTATCTGTAGCAATTATCAGATATTATTTTAATTATACTGCAACATACAGCACGGCTTTGCCGAAGAGGTTTACATTTTAGGGGGAAAAGACAGATAAAGGATTTGAGGGTTCCCACTGCATTCTCAGGTAACTCAAATTGATTCGATCCATTACGAAATTACTTATTTCCTTGAAATGCTTGAGACACATTCTTGAATCTTGCAGTATTTACATTTATTTTTTACTTAATCGATTCATATCTCAAGTAGACAAAGCACATGATATGCAGAGTTAAGATGTACTTAACATAACCCACTGACTTGATTTACCCAGAGAGGTGAGCCTTTTTAGAGAGAGAAGGCTTTTTGTTTTTATTATGAGAAAAGAAAAAATTTTGGTTTGCCTTATAGCAGTTTCAGGTTCACTGTCTATCCTAAGACACCATAAAGCTCCAAGTTTAGGCTGGATTAAATAGTGCATTGCTGCATAAATGCTATTGCTGGCAGATAAGAGATCCTAGAGTCACAGAACACCCCAAGCTGGATGGGACCGGAAAGGATCACTGATGGCAGAAGCAAAAACCGTAACTGCCTCCTTTCAGTTGTGGCGCCATTTTCTTTCAGACTTACCTCTCTTTTTAGTCAGAATGTGACTTCAAATACACTAATCACGTGTATTGTAATTCATTTGGTAGGTAGTAACTAAACTGAATTACTGAACAAACAAGAATCATGCATTTTAGGATGAAAAATACAGTTTTCATTTAAAAACAAAAATAACTTTTTTCCCTTCCCCTCTTGAAAGGCATGAAATATGCAGGAGTGTAAAGTGAATATGAAAAATCTTTCACTAAGCAAATGTAACTACCTGCTACAGACTCAGGAGGAGAATAGAACTGCCCATCAGAGAGGACTCCTGGGTGAAGAAGAGCTGCTCGTTCTGAAGCATCCTGTGCTATCAAAAATCCTAAAAGAAAAACAAATCATGTGCAATTACATGATTAGGTTGCCATATGTAAATTCATCAATATTCAATGGCTATCTAAAACTTCTGAAATACATTTTTATTGATCAGTGAGGTGGCATGCATAACCAAATAAATTATTTTCTCTCTTTGCCACTATGACCCTTCATTAATAGCTTGCTTTCACTGACCTGTCTCAACATACTCAGTTTCTGCAACCTTCATGAAGTACTTGCATGTGTATGTATGGAATATTTTGTCTATGAATATTCAATATGAAAAGATGCAGAAGTCTCTGAACTGGTTTGATTTCTTCTCTATTTAAATAACACTGTGATGCAGCTGTATTTCCTCATTGCCTCATAAGATAAAAAATGTTACTCTAAGTTTCTTTTTCTTCAGGCAAACCCCACTGTTCTCATTTAACCAACTTTTTCTCAGACCAGTGAAAAAGAGAGAAGGAATCCAAGTAGAAAGACTGCACTCAGAGCACACAAAAATGGAGGCATCCATGCCTATGTTAAGTTTTTTTATTTACCTAACAGATAAACATGCCTTTCTAACAGAGTTTCAGACTGTATTTCAGGTAGTGATGCATAAATAACAGGTTGGCTGTATAATTACTCTCCTGATGTTGAAACTCACAAGCATCTGTAAGTTTCCTTTCCCTCACCACTCAAGCAGTATTCTCTTTCCACTGAAACAGTGGATTTCCTCCATTTAGTTGAATATATTGAGTGTCAGATGATCTGGTGCCTCATTTCATAGGTTGAAATCCGTACTTGTTCTGGTCTCATTCTGCCTGTGCATTACTCTCCACAACACTTCTTTGCTTTTCCCTTTCCACCTCAAAAGAAAAGTTAGCGACATTGAATTAGTGTGTCTACTCTTCCTAAAAGAGGAGCCAGACACTTTATGCATTATCCAAAAAATAGTTTTACAAGCCCAAGTCAGTTAAATTTTCATATCTCAAGCATACAAAATTAAGTATATTCCCAACTGCTTGACAAATTGCTGATCTGACCCTTCTAACTTTTAACTTTGCCTCCCTAAATTAATTAAAACCTCACTTCTTTGAAAACATATGTTCCTTTCCCAAGGGGAAAAGATCATGCTATTTGATTTAATTTTTTCCACAGCTCTTCAAATTTTGAGAAGCTGAAAGAAACACTCTTCTGCCAGTTAATACAGGATCAAATGTTGCCAACTGCAGGAAATATCACAAGCTTACTATTTTCTTCTTCAGCTTCTTGTGGTAATACTTTAAAGTCCAAGAACCAAGTTTCAATCCAGGCAAGTATGAAGGATATGATGGGCAGCACATAGCCAAAAGCACCCTGTGAGAACAGCTAGAAAGAAAGAAAAATATTACAAAAATTACTCTGAAGAATCTTGTTTTTAAGAAAACAAAGTAAAACAAACATTTGATTAGAATATATACCTGTGAAATAATTACTTTTGCTAATAAAAAGGCACTGGTCACTGCTGTTGTAAACTGAAAGAGACAGAACAGATAAACTAATAAATGGATTTACTTTTTTATTTCTGCCATTATCAAGTTGCAACTTTAAATATTTACTGACAACCGCAAGATCACATAGATTAATAAAATGTAACATGCATGATACAATTAACTTAAGTGTTATTAAAAAAAACTTATAAGGGATAACTTTTAATACAAAAATCTCCGAACATTGATTTCCACATAGCATTTGTGTAGAATCTAAACTGCCTGAGTTATGTAAATTATATAATGAAGATAGCGTACTTTATCCATCAAGTCCCTTAAAAAAAAAACAACAATTATTTATGTATTTGGGAAAAAAAGAAAACAGCAGTCATTCCAAATGCTTTTCACTACTGTCTAAGTCAAAATATCCATTTCAAACAACAAAACATCTTTGTGGGAGTAAATTGAAATAAATATTTTCATTCATGAAGTGGTATTTTGAAAATTTTATTTTTTTTTAAGATTTGATACTCCCTGATAAAATTGGCATGCTGGGTAAAATATCTAAACCTCCTCCCTCAAAAAAAAAAAATCAGTGAACAAGTATCGTTCCCATAAGCAAGGCCTCTATACCTTCTAGTGCATTTGGATCCAGCAATTCTTTAAAAAAACAACAGAACCAACTTCTGTCAATCACAGGTAGGATGTTAAGATTCAATGCTTCACTGAAGCTTTATGTATCTAATTAATTATTACCATGATGAGTTCACTCTCACCATCTCACAAACAAAGGCATCAAGTTGGTAGGTTAAGAAATACTCTAAAGCTACACAACTAAGAGCAAGAACATTTAAGAGGCATGCATTTAAATATAATCACAATCAGAGCAGTGGATACCATTATGTATGTGTTTGTGCCATGCTAGTAACATAATCTATAAAAATCATGGCACGTAGTCTCAGAGTACTAAGCAAACTGCATGCTACTCACTTGAAGAAAGTTAGACATGTTCTACATGCACCTACCACAGTGTAAGGGGAAAAAAAAAGTCTGATTTACAAAGCACTAAGCCAGCAATACACCTATTGTATTATAACCTCCAGTATTGACTGGTTGAAGCATGGATTTTTCATCAAATTTTGCATTTTTTGTCACCCATACCACACAGTTGCAATAAAGATACTGGTTTCAATCCACTCCAATCCAAATGTGGTTGCCTACAGTTCTTGAAAACTTCCCTTTAAAGAAGGGATGCATATTCAACCTGCAATATTGGAGCATGAATCAATACAACTGCTAGTGTTCAATGGGTGACACCTAAAACTTTTTAAAGTAAGAATGTGTGACTTAATGGACACCTGGATCTCTGGCACAATAATGCCAATTCTTGTTTTTGAAGAAGGTTCACTATTACAAATGCAAATATATTTCCAACATAAACTAACAAGTCTCAGAGGTAACAAGCAGTTATGACTAGCCATCCATACTGGATTGAAAATAAATCTTCCATTTGCATTAACATGATACCTAATAAGAACCACCTCCACTGTGCTATTAAATTCTAGCCTTTAGGCTGAAAATCTTCCAGAAAACAAGTTTTTAATTTGTTACTGTATAACAAATTTTTAGATATACACCATCAAGATGATTCTTAACATACAAGTGTTAAGAGGCATCTAAATTTTGTCTGCTTGATTCATTCTAGGAAAAAATCCATTATGCTTGGCTACTACTCACAGCTATTGCCCACCAGTGGCGTAGTCTGCACATTGCATATGCAAGTATTAACACCTTAAACCGAAAGATTGCCAGTAGCTATAGAGAGAGGAAAAAATACTGGTTGGTTAATTCAGAACACAGAACAACAATATTCTTAACTCACTGAAAATACTAACTACTTACAAACTTAAAACAGGACAATCTGAGTTCTGTTACCAAGAAATAAATTTGAATGTGCCCTTATAAAACAAAAATAGAAGGTAATTTCCCATTTGTAAAGCAAATGGCAACATCCACATGCCTACACAGGCTCAAATATGCAAGCATGTGCCATTCCACAAATAAGTTAGAAACATAATAATGGTATGCAAAATGTGTTCATGATAATTTTACCTAACTGGAATCTAAACAGTTAAATCTGGATGAGGTTAATCCAGCAAATACCTTGAACATCACCGTACATCTCACTGATCTTAGCACTGTGCTACTATACTTCTAGTATTTAGTGAAATATTAACATTGCAACAATCAATTATTCTTTATGTAGCTGCCAACAATAGCAAGTCATTCTGTTTGGCAGTAGAAAAAAGTTATGGTATTTTTAGGCCAGAAAATTAAATCAGTAGCAGACAGATGAGATCTCTCAATCAGGGACCCCAAGCTTCAACTTCCCTGTTTATTTTCTGATAGCAGATTGTCTCCAACTTGTTTTAAAAGATGTGTTCAGAAACAAAATAGTGTGAAACGAACAAATGCTTAAAAATGAAGAGAAATCAAAGACAGCCATGGCCAGAGGTATGATAAATCTATTTAATCTTATGCAAATGTGTAGTGGAAACAGAGGAAATCCTGTAAAAACCCACAAATAATTTTGCAAAATTTAAAATTGTAGTCCCTTCTCAGGGAATACATGTCTAGTACTTTGCATTACATGTTCTTTATCCGTGTTTCACCTACAGGATAAAGTAATTTCCAGAACATCAACATTTACAGATAACATTTTTTGCCTTCTGCAGTATGGTATATCATGGAGAACCTGCCAGCAAAACAATGAGAAAGGGAGAAGAAGCATAGCTTGCTAGCTTATAAATTTTTGAATCCAGTACGTCAGTTAATTTGACACAGCAGATGTCCACTGCAGAAGTAAGGATGGGTTTTTACACCGGTTTCAAAGAGAGATTCTGGATATGGTCATGAGTACAGAATGACTGATACCAATCCAAGTCATCTCTGCAAGGCTAACAAGATCTGGTAGAATTAACAATAAACATGCCTTTAGAAGAAATGTAAAGAAACAGCTTTTACTTGGGCAGTGCTGTGCAAAACGTATTGCAATTACAGAGCTACAGCTTTGCTTAAAGAAAGAAATTTCCTAATGCAACAGAGTTCCTCTTATGTGCCTAAGGTACTTAAACATAGTAAAGGAGAATCATACTCCAAGTCGGCTCTTTTTACTGTTTGAGTTATAAAACAGAGAACTCTGAAAAACCTGCCCTGTGCAGGCCACCCTGGGAACAAGTTTCTCCTCACTGCAGCCACCTTATGCCCAAGGAAGGACAAAAGCATTGGTTTAATCAAAATTATTTTAGAGCTGGAGGGCTATGGGTCTTGTCCTCTAAATGAATTACCTTAAGTCACATCAAAGTTTTGACTTGGTTTTCCATCGGCTTTTCCATGCACCCCAAAGCTAAGGATGCAAATCAATTGATCCTAAGCATTTTCATCCACAGGCTCCATGAGCCTTCTGCCAGAGCAGGTCTGGACAACCCCTAGATGGGTGAAATTTGGCTCTTCTGGTTTAAATTATCAAGAAAACATCAACTCTTTCAAAAGACTCGAACTAGGAAACATCTGTGGAAGGAGGATTGGGAAAACTATACTCTTGCTGTTCCTTTTTCTTTTTTAAAGAACACTTACAAATATATCAAAATATGAAGAAGAGTAGTCATAATGTAGGACTTCTTTCTCTAAGGTAGTCTCAATGCCTCCTTTTACCTACAAAGGAATAACAACACACACAGCTTCAGAAAACAAAATACACTCAAATATGAAGAGTAAAACTAGTAATTCCCTGCTGATACACAAAAAGATCATTAAACTAAATACAGAAAAGCTGTCTGGCAAGAATGATAATGTCAAGACTACTGTTGTTCTTTGTTTTTCAAGATTGCATAAACTTTTCAAAGTGAAAACATATAGGATTATCATCTGGCCAA
Organism: Muscicapa striata striata; assembly: GCA_030060385.1. Taxonomy (NCBI): domain Eukaryota; kingdom Metazoa; phylum Chordata; class Aves; order Passeriformes; family Muscicapidae; genus Muscicapa; species Muscicapa striata. Next base: position 3,856,023 of record JAREIS010000101.1, read on the forward strand.
GGCAATCTATACTTTAGGCCTTCTCAAAATAAAACCAAACAAGTTGAGGGAGGAATAAATTATCAAACGTTAAGGTCTGTTGCACAAACTCACAAAGCATTTTACCTCTTATAAGGAGGATCAAAACAGCTGATCAAAAAGCCAACCATAACCCAGTTCTAGTTAGTCACATGTTAGCAAATAAGAAATAGAACAGAAACTGAATTCATACCCCAGATCTCTTCCTTATCAGCCCTTACAGGATTTGTTAAGAAAGTTGAGCCAAAACACCCACAGTAAAAAAGCAGAAGCTGCAACTATTAGACTAATCTTGCACAAACAAGTAACATTCAAGTTTAATTCTTCCATTTGCTGATGAGATTCAAAATTACATCTTCCTTAGCCACCACCCATGTTTCTTTCCAGTGGAAGGATTCTACTGTTCAAACTGGCCTTGTAAGAAAATAAAGTGTGTTGGCTCAGAGAATGAGAGGAGTATCTATCTTAGTTGAAAATGAAAAACCTCAGTGTCCATTTCCGATTGTTTTTGATATGAACTTCCTTAATTAAGCACTACATGAAATAGTTATGTAAAGCAACACCAACAGAAGGCTTTAATATTGAGTTTGACTACTGTCATCTTTGTAAGGAAAGGTGCTACCAAAGCATGCCAACAACATATGCTTACTATCTCAAAGCAATGCAGTCTTCACATTTCTACACTATTCCACCTATAGTGTTGGACAGTGTTTTCCTGAGACTGGTCACTCAACTCTGAATTTCTTCTATTTCTTCTCTCCCTCTCCTCTATGGCTACCTAACAAACCATTACTAAATATGGTTTTCCCTTGGTTGCTCTACTGCATCAAGTGTGATTATTTGTTTCCAGCATAAATAAGGAAGATAAACTTTCCCCCTTCCAGGCTGTTAATCACTGTGTGGCTGTGTGAGCACCATCATTTTAACATAAGGATAAACACAGAACCATGGAAGACTTGATTTTTGCTCAAAATGCTATGGAGCTGCTCTCCGAAGCATTTAACAATAAACAACACTACACCTAAGGAAACTAGATAATAGCAACAAAGTGAAAACAATGTTTACAGGAACTCTCTTAGCAATTCTGACCCATTACCAATAACATACAGTCCTAACACAATGCTATTTTACTTCCCAGCAAACAAAGCAATTCAAAGAAAAACAGAACAAAAAACCTAAGCACATGTCAGATCCCAGACAGCAAATTTTAGCTTCTAATATCATTGATTTCTAATGACAAAAACCTGGTTTTTATTCTTGCTGGCATGTGGCAGTATAGGACACCAGTTCATAATATGTTGTCCTGAAAATACAGCATTTTACAAAGAAAACTGCTGTGATCTTGAAGTCCCTTGAAGCTGCAGCATTCATAATGAGACATCATGAGTTGGTAGCATTTTCTATTCAGAGTCCTCAATGTTCTGAGAGCTCTAATGTGAGAATCGGTACTCTGAATCCTCAACAAGAGATATAAATCCACTCTTGCTCCAAGTCTAAAAGCTGTTGAAAAACTGGCCTAAAAAAAGAACTGCACCGGAACACTATGCTACATTTTTCCACCTAGAGAGAACACAGAAAATGTAGTCCCAAAAGTACATCATTCAGGCAAGCAAAATCTGCTTTCTCAAATTAAATCAGAATGAGTATTTTTTAGTATATCAATGAATTATCAAACAGTCAGCTCCTGAAGCTTCATAACATAAATTAATAACCAAGGCTATTTATCTAGTAAAGAAATGCTGATAAAAAATATTTACTCAAGACCTTTCTTTCTAGAAAAAGGATTCCTCCCTAGTGCATCCTTTCTTAAATGCAAACTAGATTATAGCTTAAAACCCAGCTCAAGAACTAGGATGCTACTTATGAAACAACAAATGAGCTATCCTGTTGCTTTATGGAAAATTTAGAAGAACAGCCTCATTTTCCAGATTACAAATGCTGAAGTTAAAAGGTGGCAACTGTGGGAGTTTATGTTGTTTAAATACTCCCTGCCATCCATAATGTATAACACAGCAAGTTTACATCAAAGAAAATACATCACAACAAAATAAAAGTTTTGGCCATTAGAAGTCCTTTCGGGGACTAAGACCTCAGCGAAATATCACTGACTTAAAAGTTACTCAGACTGCAAAGTCTCGAATTCTGTTAAAATTCACACTTCTTGCTAGATTCAAAGACATACAGTAGCATTTTTGTTTATTTGATGCCTGAAGACTACACTGGATTTCCAATGTTTTTTTTTTCTTTTCAGCATGGTTCACAGACTACAGGAATGTCTCATAACAAGAAGATAAACACATATCCTAATGAATAATAGTAGATGCAGTTGAGTAGTACTGTGTTCATAGAAGCTTAAAGTAAGAAGCTGTTTAAATTTAAATAGATACAAATAACATAATTTTGGATAGAAAGAAGCAACTTATTAACCATCTCTGAAGTTAATAAACACTTAATATAAAGTCTAAGGGTAGGTACTGGAAAGACAACTCACATTTAATTCTATTATCCACAGTAAGGTTATGAATAAGAGATCAAATGTAACAAACAAACAGAAAGTCCTTCTGACATCTGATATGCCTTTCTTCTCCCTGCCTTCATATGACTCAATCCTTGCAATCAGCTGTGTTGGGTTGATGGAGTGGACATCCCGCAAGGAAGGACAAGATTCCACACCGCTACTGTGAGCATTTGCTGCATCAGCGGGGACCCGATTCATCCTGCGCTGGCTTAGAGTGGTCTTCTTCCAGTTTCACCATCACTAGAAGGTTGATCCATACAGGAAGAATTTCTAAACAAATAAACAAAACCAAACCACATTAGTCACCAAACCCCCATAATTCCAGAAGATATTTTCATCTTACAATGTCAGTTCTCTTTTTGCTAAACTAATGACTAAGAGAATTAGGCAAGTAGGCCCTAGGAATTGTTTCTAACACAGTATCAAATTCCTCTTCATCTCTCAGAGGATTTGTGAAGCAAGAGAATTAATGTTCAATTAGGCCATTTGAAATAAGGAAGCACAGTCCAGATTTAGAAGGGTCATTTCTCCATGCTGTTAGAGTGAGACCATTGAATAGAATTAATTAAAAGCATGGTGCTGTGCATCCTTTAAGTTTTTCAATATTGATTTAAATGCTTTCAATAAATAGGAAGACAACTGACAGGAACTTCCACATACAGTTCCTGAAAAATGGCAGTGTTTGCTAATAGCACATCCAGAGCTGGCACAAAAGATTAAAAGTCCATTAAAACCCCTGAATAGTGTAGTAATCCTTCTATAAAACATACACACTACAATTTGCTCTGTAAATTTAGCGGCTATAGCAACTTAAATTGCCAGTTTCTCCACGAAAAAAAGTGTATGTAACTAGTGGTTAAAGGTAATACAATTACCCTAAACCTATTCTGATTACAAGGCTTTTAAAAGAATTTTCAGGTTGAGTTTTGTTGGGGGCTGGTTTTTCCCCTTTTCTCTCTGTGGAATTTTTCCCATTGTGATGCTAAGAAACTTGTTGGCTACACCCTAGCACGGATGGCTAGTGACGGGAGAGGGGGGCAGGTAAAGGAGGTGGGGGGTAGCTGCACTCTCTCTCGCTTGCTCCTTTAGCTGAGAAAAGACGGTCGCTGGAAAACCACGCCCTCACACACGACGCCGAGGGCTGCCTTCCTTGGCTGTGAGATCCTGCATCCACCCTGCTCGGACGCCCTCCCACCTCCACCTCAACGCATCCTGTTGGAGTACCGGCAGTGACACTGCACCGAGTTCCGTAAGCAATGTCCCTTCTCCACCTTTCCCATTTGGGGCACACCTGCCATCCCCTCTAGCCACGTGGGATCACCGCACCTTCCCCTGCTCACCGGGAGCTAGGACGGTAACTGCACCATAAGGAAAAGGTGTCCACAGCCAAAAGAACTGTTACGGGGTTCCTGTTCCATTTGTTGTTAATTTCCTAGTTGTTGATGTTTTGTTTGCCTTGTTATATATACATACATACATACATATATATATATATATATATATATATATATATATATATATACACACACACACACACACACACCAGTAAAAACCCCATATCTTTGCCTAAATATCTCCATCTCAAGGAGGGGCTCCTGCCTTTCCTGGCAAATACTTGTCTTTCAAACCAAGACAAATTTCCTATAAAACTGGAGCAGTTTGATGCATGGTTCACGCAAATCCTCTGTGAGAACATTTGTCCAGTTAAAGCTTCAGAAAGGGTGGACTCAGAAGTCACAAAAATTTCCTGGAAACACACAGAAAAATTAATTTTGTGTAAAATGCTCAGATGATTAAGCTATACATCCCGCAGTACAAACCACATCATACAAGTTTTTGTAACGCTGGGGGAATAGCTTTTTGAAATTCAAGAACAAAACTTTGCGTCCTCCTGGGTGGGTTGTCTTTCAGTAAATGGCAAGAGATAGAGAAATTCTTCCCACTCCTTTCAAAAGCATTTCAACTCCAAGGCTGCAAGAACAGTCAATGAAAGCCCAACAGAGGATCTGTAACACTAAGCAAACACAAGGGAGGATACAAGGACACGGGAAGAGTAAAGGTGGTGTGGGGAGCTGCCAGAGCACACACGTCATGGCTGAGGAAGACACAGGCAGCAAGGGATGATCAACGCCTAGGTCAAGTCACACAAAACAGCCTTTAGAGGATTCAAAGCACCAGGCAATGGTGGACAAGCACAATGGCATCTTTAAATCTTCTGTTTCCACAGCAGCTGCCTGAAACATGGCTAGCAAAAGGCTGTAGAGGAAGGTGACATATGTAGTCTGTTTGGTCAGATGCCTTGAGCACTGCAGTGAACTTTGGGCCACCTGAACCCAAGGGCGTGAGCAGAGTCGCTGCACTCCACTGCTGTAAACAGCACTGGCTTTGTACTGAAAACCCTCATGCTAAAGTGCCTATATATGTAACAGCAGCCCATAGGAAAGTGTTTGGGATGAGATCTAAACCTCACATCAGGCCATCACCAATGGCCATACTTCAAAGTAAAAAGAAATTAAAAAGATGAGTAACACCTGAACCTCAAAAAAATTTCATCTACATTGGCTAAAATATTTATTTTGTTTTGATGGGGCAGTCAGTGCCAGATATACAGGAAGTTGTTACTTCCATTCTGGATTATTGCTAGATACAGCACAATATGGGAATGCAATTAGTATAGCCAGAATGAGTTTCAGAATGTGCTAGTTCAGCATCCATTTGCCTTGTGGGGCCCTCTGCAAAGAGAAAAGTATGGTCTTAAAATGCACTGGCTACTAGTTTGTTATCAAGCATGACTCAAAACGTTTCAGCTTATAAAAGATTCAGCTTATAAATTCCATGCACTCTGAAATCCTTGCTACTGACAGACTGTTTTATGCCTCAAAGCCCTCTAGACAGGGGATACTCACTGTAAGGGAATTTGTCCCTAGTCTTGTTCTGCCTGCTCATCTATTAGATCCATGTTTGGACACATGGCAGGGCCTCTATCATCACTCTAAGCATCAAAATGTTGTGATTCTTTAACTGGACACAGCTTGGCAGTGTTGGAATTCAAAACATAAGGAATTCTCAGAACATTGGGCCTGTAAGCCAAGTTTAAAATTAAACACAGTTAAGTAGAGATAGGTTTAGCTTTATAGTGTAAGATACAGAAAAAATAAAGATAACAAGAAGTTTTAGAGCGCAGCAATCTAAGTTTGTGTGTCGGAACAAGATTGGCTAAGAAAGGTCATACTGTAATTAGACACAATTTCTTAGTATTGGTTTAATAATGTAAATATCTTTGTTGGTAGTGTTTTATTGGTTAATAAATCATTAAAAGACCTTGTAAGCATAAGTCTTGTGACTTCTGAGCCATTCTGTGAACATCTGTAAGACAAACTTACCCTTCCTGCCTATGTAGAAGAAAAATAAACCACACTTTCTAAAGCAACTCAGAAGTGCTGTCTCTGCTTCATTCAGGAAAAGGAAAAAATCCCCACAAGAAGATGTAATGTGGGAGCAAAAAACCTGCACTTAAAAGATGTGATGTCAGAGCAATAAACTCTCACCAAAAAACACGGCAGCTTTCTGCACCAATTGCAACAGATCTGCAAACTGATTAATCACCAAGTGTGTGCTAAAGATTGTTTCCCATAGTTTCTTTCATTAATTAATAAGTTCCTTTGTACCTGAATGACATATTCAGTCGTTTCATTCCACCAACATTCCAGATGGTTTCAGGCAGGTGCACAAAAAAAAATCGTAAATCCTTCTTGGCAGCTGTCTTACAGGCACATGGGGACTATTAAAAAGCAGCACTTCCCTTTTAGTGTTGGATGGTCTGGTCTGACTTGACCAGACACTTTCCTACCCATCTCAGCATTACCAGCAACAACATTTCTCCCTACTTGCACTTCCAAAGCACCAATCATGCCCCATCTCTCTCACCCTTTACAGGTTTGCAGGAGGAATGAGCTCTGGTCTTCCATTGACTCCATTTCTCCAGGGTTCTTGCTTGTAAGGGCTCCAGACTTGCAGCCCCATGAGTAGCTGCCACTTCTCAGCACTCCACGTAAGCAATACAAGCACCGGGCAGGCACGGGAGTGCTTTTCATGCATCTCTGGCCAAGAACTCAGTGGTGGAACAAGTTTAGGAAGGCAGAAAAGGGGTGTTTGCCATCGTCCTGGTTTCTAGGACAGGGTTCTGCCAATAAAAGGCAGAAGTTCCCCTTTGAAACAGAATTTAATTTCACCCCCTCTAAGTATTATAATTGTTTGAAATCAAGGACTCAAGACAGAGATAAGGGGTAGAAGTAACAGCTCTTTTACTACTATATCTAACCACACAGGCAGAAAACAACAGCAGTTATTAAAATTACTGACAAAAACAGAAGAAAATAACCCAGTTCCAGTCCTTTCTTTAGCCGCGGACACACTCGGTCTGTGTCTGTTCCCGGAGATGTAACACGTGCAGGGCCGGCACAGCTGCGAGAGCAGGCGGGAGCGAGGGAGGTGGAGGGGAGCAGCCGCGGCCGGGCTGGGCTCAGGTGGGAACAGGCTCCTCTCTCACCGTTGTGTCCAGAGACCAGTTGTATTCCCAGAGGTAGGAGGCTAAGCAGGACAGATGCAGGGAAGTTGACACAGGCATCCGGCTCTCCTGCCTTCTGACCACGTGCGGAGCAGACGGGGGTCCCTCCTCTCCCCTCCCTCTCCAGAAACACGAGTGCCCCTCCGGAAGCCCGCTCCCACCTACCCACCCCGTCCAGGGCCATCACAAGACCCTGGGCGCAGCTGGCAGGTTTTGTTAGCATCACAATGGGAAAAATTCTCCAAACTCACGGAGTAAAGGAACAAAAACCCAACCCCCAACAGCCATTGAGATGTGCCACACTTTTGAAAATACTACACAATTACTTTGCATGTAACTGTTACTGATCCTTATTCTTGTTCTTCAGGAAGAGGGACTGCTTGGCCTGAATGCATGCTGCCACATAACTTGAATTTTTGCATCCAAAGTGATACATGACATTGTTCTTTCTAAAAATCAAAATAATTTAGAATCAGAGAAAAAAAAATAATAATAAATCAGGTGTGAGAATGTTTGAGGTTTGCATTTTTGAAAGCCAAAATGTAAATTCAGCCAGAGAAAAAAATCAATTATCAAATAAAGAGAGAAAGTCACATTCTTACAACTTTTGAGGGTTTTTTTCCTAGAAAGACTCTTAGTGCATCAGCAGTTATCAACTTTTCTGTTTCCGGTAAAGGTTATTATTTTAGGTAATTTTCAGGGTGTTTTTACAATATCAGTAAAATATCTTCAAGACTGCTGTATCTCCTGTGCTATGACCCAGTGTCTGCCTCTGATTTGAAGGAGACTGGGTTCCACTAGCACCACTCCTTTTGGCTCCAGGCAGTTCCATTGTTTGGGCTGTTCTATACGGCAGGGTTCAAGGAAGGATGTGTGGTCAAAACAAACACATCCTATGAAGAAGTGATGTTTAGAGACTAGTATGTTTATTTTCTGCAGAGCCTGGGTGCAGGACACTCATTGGGAGTGTCAGCCCATAATTCAGAATATCCCAAGAAACTCTGTGGGCAAACTTGCCTGGAGAGGTGGAGTTCATGGCAACTTGTTGGATACAAACTGTGTCCTTAACTCCTTGCCACAAGAGACAAGAATCTGTTTACCCCACACAGTCCCACTAGCAAATGGCTCTCTACAAGATGTAAGGGATTTGCAATGTTCTGTAGCTCTCTGACTTTTCTTTGCCAGAGTTCAAGTGATGTTTTTTCAAGCTATAGTGAGGATTGCATTAACCTGCTCCTGGCTACACCTGTACATCGTGATAATGCTTGTGAACATCTGTTCTGAAAGAGTCAGAAAAATAAAATCCTGCTTCCAGTATATCTCTTGAGTTATGTGTTTCTGAAAGTGTTTTCAAAGCTTAAAAAAATCCCTGGCATTTCAGGCAAATAACAGTCTTATTGTTGTTTGACTCATCATGACTGCAGAATGGAATAGAGTATTCTGTTGAAAGGGACAGAAAACAGTCACCTTATCCAACTGCCTGACCACTTCAGGGCTGAACAAATGTATAAGTTTGGCATTAGGGGCAACGCCTAAATGCCTCTTAAACACTGACAAGCTTGAGGCATCAACTCCTTTTCAAAGAAAACTCTTCCATGGTTTGATAACACTCTTGGTAAAGAAATGTTTCCTCATGTGAACTCTGAACCCGCTCTGATGGATGCAGCTTTCAGCCATTCCCCACATGCCCTGGTACTGGGTACTTCTGAGAAGAGATCAGAAACTTCCCTCTCCACTTCATCACCTCAGGGAGCTCCAAAGAACAGTGTGGTCATCCCTCAGCCTCCTTCTCTCCAAACTAGATGAACCCTGTGTCTTCAGCTGCTTCTCACAGGGCATTACTTCTAGCTCTTCAACCAGCTTCAGTGCCTTCCACTTGCACACATTTAAGGACCTTCACATACCTTTTAAGTTTTGGGGCCCAGAATTATACAGAGTACTCAAAATGAAGTTGCAGTAGCACTAAATAGAATGGGATGATCACTCCTTTTCACCAGCTGGTTGTGCTGTATTTGAAGGCTTGCCACTGCTGACTTTGAGCCTGCGTCAGCCAGCATGCTCAGACCCATTTCTGTGGTGTTGCTCCCCAACCACTCCTCTTGAAATTTGTACTTTTGGAAGGTACTGCTCAATCCCAGGTGCAGAGTCAGGTATTTGTTCTTGTTCAGTTTCATGCTCTTGTCCCTTGAGAATGTGTCAACAGCACCTCCCACTTTAGCACCATCAGCAAACTTGCTAATAGCGCATTTGACTCTTACCTCCAGATCACTGATAAAAACTTTGAGCAGAACCAGCCTCGGGATTGAGCCCTGAGGAACACCACTGGTGACTGGTCTCCAACCAGGTATAGCCCCATTCTCTACAACCCTTTGAGCCCTGTCCTTTAGCAAGTTTTTCCAGCACACCATCTACCTGCTCACTTCACAGTCAGACTTGTCCAGAAGGATGCTGGGAAGTACAGTATCAAATACCTTAATAAAATCCAGGAAAACTATTAGGCAGGTGAAATGACAGAATCTACAAGCTTATTGAAGTGTCGAAACATTTAAGAGGGAAATAAAACTTCTGAAATAAGAATCCACATTAGCATACTTGTGATATACCTTCTTCTCCATCCCCCTGACTTCAAAAGACGAAAGATTTTAATGGAGGGGTATTTTTTGTTTGTTTGTTTTCTTCATAACTGCATATATTCGCTCAACTACCACTAAAACATTTAGTTTAGTTTTCTGTGCTGACCTATTCAAAGTTATAGACAACAGCAGCATATTTTTCCCATAAAGAAAGTCCCTGAAGTTTGTATCTATTTAAATTAAAGGTGTGTTTTGCCTTTTTTATTTTTTAAACACTTAATCGTTATGGTCATAACTCAAGCTTCCAAACAGAGAATTAAATTCTCAAACTTTCTAGTGAAATACAGATTTTACACTTATCAATACTATTAACTAGTATAATAAGTGAAAAGTAAAGGAATTAAAATTATCAAGCTTAGGACTGCAGTCCTTCCCTGCCCTCAAAGTCTTTATTAGACTTCAGCAACACATGGTGATGTGTTGCCCATGATTTCAAGCTGCATTTACAATTAACGTCATTATTTTCATTCATACTGACAGAAGCAGATGGCACACACTGCATGTGTCAATTTTACGCATATCTTAGAGATGCAACATTAGAATGTTACTTCTCTTTTCTATCATTCTTATATCCCTATTCTTCCAGTTTATTGTCCTTGGTTTAAATTATTTTTGCTTACTATATTACTGCACCATACATGAGCAACAGCACCATATATTATACATTTTTCTTACCAAGGAAAAAAAACACACACAAGAATTTAACTGAGAATAGATAACAGACATGAGTTTAACAAAAAAAAAAAAAAAAAAAAAGGCTTACTCAAAGGCTATCAGCAAAATCTAAACCTAAAGTGTCACATGGAGTCAATTTAGAAAGGCAATGCTAATTTAGTTTAAAACATCAGAGAAGTTATATTTGCATAAAGTAGCTAGGCACACAAAGTAACATTGTGCCACAACTGCTGTTGAAACATACTGAATACCTAGAGTACTTATTATATGTGTCCTAACAACACTAAATATGGCCCAAAAATTCCCACCACAAAAAGCTTTTCTGTGTATGTTTAAAAAAATCTGAAAATATTTCTCCTTTCCAATGGGTAAAATAGGATGATGTGGACAATATAGTGGCCAAGATGCTCAAGTATCGTGAAAACTACAGGGTACTAGAAAAGCTGACACTGAAAGAGCAGCAATTTTTACCAATAACACAAAACAAAAACAAACAACAAAACAACAATCCTCCCCCCCCCAAAAAAACCCCAGCATTTCCTTGCTAAAAACTTTCTTCATAGGGAGACAAATAAAACATGCCAGTTCTTTACAGTTCTTTACCAAAGGAGTTGTTTTCTGGTAAAAGGGCTGACATTGCTGCTTACACTACCTGCTATTCTGTAGGACCACACTACATGGCACAGATAAACCAAAATCTCTCACAAAAACAGAGCTTAATACAGTAATTGGTATTGTAACACTAACATTCAAATGCTTAAGTTATACTTAAAGATAGTTTCAGACAATTTAACACACCTAAAGGAAAATGGTCTTGAACCACTGTTCTGTCACTATCCTGAAGCTCAACTTCATTATTAATCATAGACACAAATTGCCCTAGTCAACACCTTGGACAGAATATACAGTTATCTATAAAGACTCCATATTGGAAGTCAAATAATCTGAGAGTTTCTTGTATGAAGCTGTATTAACCTGCAGGAGTATTAGCAGAATACTCTCAGTGTGTTTTCTGATAGTACAAGCACACACCCTGATTAAGAGCCAACACAGAAAAAACCAATACCTATGAAGATGAAGTAATGCTGATTATAAACTGGGGGGGCAGATCCCAAAGAGCTGGAGACTGCCTCCAAAGCTTACCTGGACATAGTTTTTAGAGTTTTCCACTACAAATAAACAAAAACCCACTCTGCTGACATACTCCGTCCCCCTTCTGTTTATATAACTGCTAGAACTAATTTTCCTGAAATCTGCTTGTAGAAGATACATTACTAGTGACCTGCTGATAGTCGCTGCTCTTGTTCCTGAAGGAGAACTTAAATCCCCTCCAAGCTGCACTCATTCTGTCTCTGGCTGTAACACATCATTGCCTCAGAAACATTTTAATGTTTCAATGCATTTAAAAACCAAAGCACTGTTCTGCTTAAAACAAATGTACCTTAGTGAACATGAATGGATATTTTAAAAATCCCAAAAAGCCAACAAAAAACCCCAAGCGGGGCCAGACACTTTAATCAAAGTAAGACCGAAAAATTCAAATTGATGCACACCCACAAAACTCCCCTAACATAAGCAGAAGATACTGTAGAGTGCTTTGGCAATACTCCAGATTTTTAATTAGGCAACACAGCAGGTATTACAAGTTACAAATATGTAACACATTTAAAGACTGGGCAAGGTTCCCACTGGAGGAGCAGGGCAATATTTAGCAGCATACAGGAGGGAGCTCCTTACAAAGAGTAAAAAAAAAAAAAAAAAAGGAAATACATTTTTAGGTTAGTAGAGCAAGGAAACAGCAGTGTCACCTTTCTCCATCCCAAGAGTGAGACTCATAGATTCAGAAAGTCAAATCAAAGTGCTCCAACCTTGGAGTAGTTTTTCCTGCAGTGAAAGAATCCCTGTTACTGAGCCATGTCCTGCAAAACACTATTGTCCTTTTCCAAACACTTCATTTCTTATTCAATAAGAACTGAGAAAAATGGCAGAGTAAACAGCTTGTAAATTTGGCATCAGCATTGCCCTTGCTTCCTTTCATCTCCATCGTCTCTTCCTGTCTGGACTCCTTAACAGCATATCCCAGACTTTTAAAATGAGCTCAAACCAGAATGAATGGCCCATACAGGGATCAAACCTGTGCCCTAGCATTATTAGAACCATTCTCTAAACAACTGAGCTAATATGCAATTATATTCTAGTTTAAGAAAATACTAAAAACTAACAAAAAGGATGCACAATAACATGTTCCAAAGGTCTGCCTCCGATCTCGGCTGCACTTGACATACTTTAGCATTGCAAACTACAAAACTGAATTCTGTGCACGTTATCACTGTTAGGTCCTTAGAACACAGAGAGAGAAAGTATTCCAGTTATAGAACTGACAACATATAATCCCATTTACAATCTGATAGTACTCACTTCATAGAATCAGAGAATGGACCTTGAAGACCATCCAGTCCCAACTCTTATTTAATGAATTATCAAACCAAAATTATAGTTTTCCTAAAAATAACATAACCTTTTCTTTTGGTTTAAATGTTCTGGACTGATCTTGCCAAAGACGTGAAACTACATCAGGATTTTAACGTTTAAAACAGTCAGCTCCCCACAGTCATATTAATACATGTATACAGTGTTTTTGTATGTTTATGTATACATGCACATTCCAGTCACAAGCAATACCTACATGCAATAAAAATATAAAGAAAAAAATTGCTAATTATTCTTGCAAAAGCAGGGAGGGAGAGGCAGGCTTAAATGGGAAGTGATACAAAAATAAGAGAAAGACAGTTTAAAAACCTCCAAAGAATCTGATACTAAGTCTTCATATCTGTTACCTTCTCTCTGAAGCTTTGTAGCCCACCCAATATCAGCTCACAGAAATGAAGATTTCACAGCATACTGTCTCCATTAAACACTTAATAAGCAATAAGGGCTTAATATTCATTCAGATTCTCAGAGTTAACCATGGGCAAAAGAAACCATTTAGATATCAAAAGCATACCTATTTTATCACATCTGTATTTCTGCAAGTACAAAATGCAATTTTTTAAAGACATCAAACACCTCACTGATTGCCTCAAACATCAAGTATGATACTGGTTTATAACACTGACTACTCCTACATGTTTCCTTGTTTTTTTTCCCAAATCAACAACAAAAAATACGCCCCAAGGCTGCTAGCTAGATACTAGTTGGACAAGAAAAGCTGTTCTTTTGCTAGCACAGAACTGTGGGACTCTTCCTGAAATAGTTCAGGCATTTTATGTATTAGTAAGAAACACTTAGGATTCTGTCACTCCCTCAAAAACTATTCCACAAAATGGTGCAAAAATTTATTCCAGGAAAACAATCCCTAAAAATTCTTCAGCATTCTTAAAGAAAACAACATTTCAAGAAACTGACATCCATTTCAGAACAGGATAAACTTTTGTAAGAATTTTTCACTCTTAACTCCTCTTTTACAGCTCTTGAAGGTGCTTAAAAAAAAAAAAAAACAACGAAGTTTCAGGTTTTACATTTTAGCTCTATATTTCTTCTTAAAGGACATCATAAGGAAAGAATTACCTAGTCCAAGCAAGTTCTAGCAAAGACCTACATTCTGAACCTTCAGATGAAAATACTTCTTTTAATACACCTCCACATAATTTATCTAATTTTTCTGTCAGTGCAAGATAGAAATTAACTCCTGATGGCTGAAGTCATGCTATTTTAGGGCTTCAGCTGATAACTGAGTAGCTGAACTTAATATGAAAAGCACAACATCATTAGAAGATACTTGGTTCTAAGACTATTTTTTTCAATTTTTCATTTTTAATTCCACTCCTATCTGAATTTAAGACAGCAAGGCAGGGAGGTAATATACAAGCTGTCTTCTAACACAGTTGCTAACGATTCCAAATTAAGGACAGATATTTAGCACATACAGTTAAATTAGAGAAGGTTTAACCAGCAACAAATCTGTGATCCTTCAAAATTACTCATCTGAGTTGCTGGATACTATTGCCTGACTATGAGAAATCACAGTCCCTGTTGTCACCAGTGTGATTTACCATTACCATGTCATCAGTACCTTCTGCAAAATCACTGGCAATATTGTGCATGCTGACTTAATTCACTGAGTGAAACCCATTAGTTGTGCTTACTAGAAATTATGTTTGGCCCAGTAAAACATTTTAACAAAGATGTTATAATAACTTTATGTTTAGCTAGGATGCTCTGACAAAGTTCAAAATGTTACAGTCTAAATACATTCTTTCTTATGAATGAAGGCCTAGAACAATTGTGCTAAACTCACTTTGAAAAAATAATGGCTAAAAACTTGAGAATTTATGAAAATAAGATCACATTTAGACCACATCAAGACAACCACACTCAAGCCCAAATGCACCAAAAAGAATGCCTAACCCATCTGAACTGAGTTTAATATTTCACAAATTCCAGTGTTGTTAAAAGGTCATATATTTATTTCTCAATATACCAACTCTATAGAAAGCAACAGTCATCCTGAAAAAGTCTAACACACGAATAAAAAAAAAAAACTTAAAATTATGGATTTGTGCCACAACAAGAGGATCAGTGGTGCATTTTATGCAAAGCAACTGGCCCTGAACACCAGGAACAATCAAACAAAACCCATATCACTCTGTATGTGGCCTACTTAAAACTGCAAAGCTGATGAAAAACATCTGCTAAAAATAGTAGCACCACTACAAACTTATAAATAGGAATGAGCCTTCTCACAACGTTGGATTCACTAACAACGCCCCAAAACACTATGATTTCCAGCACAAAATGACAACTTCCATAGCAATTAATATTCAACACAATATATATAATATGTAGATATCATATAAACCAAGATGACAAATGTGCATGGTAAGAAGTATTGAAAACGTTGTGCAAAAATACAGTGATGGTCTTATGTCTTTAAGCACACTAATACGATTTAAAAACAACCAAACAACCTCTTTAAACAAACTTAGTCTTTGTGGTGAATATTTTCCAGGTTAAAGTAGACCACTGCGTCTACTTACACCTGACTACGGCGAATTGGGAACTGCTGAGTGTTAGTACTCCATCAACGAGTAACTTGAACTGCTTCTGGAGACCAGATGTTGCGGGTTTAACCAGCTGTCTCTCCAGACGTACCAGCGTCACCCTCAACACGGATTAAAAACACTGCACTTCAGCAATTTAAATTCGGATGCTTAACGCAGGCAGTACCCTCTGAAGCTCCCTAAATTCAGCCCGACGCTAAAATTAACCCTCAGCACATTTTCCCGAGATGGAAGCTCGTTGTTCGCAGGGCCCGGCTCGCTAACACCGTTACCAGCAGGACAAGCAGGTCGCCGTTATCTGCGAGGATGGATTTGCTGCGCTAGGATCTCAAGGAGAGAGGAAAAGCAAACCTCCACCGGGCCCGCCAGCAGAAGGAGAGGCGCAGGGCATGCGGGAGAGGCGGCCCTGCCCACTGAGCATCCCCCGAGCGCCGCAGGCAACCCCTTCCCGGAGAGGGATCCCCTTCCCAGAAACGGACCCCCGCCCCGCTCCGCCCGCCTTCCGGCACGTGATCGCCTTCCTCTCTCCTTCCTCCTCTTCCTCTCCCTGCCCCCCACCTCGCCCCAGCAGGGCAGCAGGCTGAGTACCGAGGGCTACAAACCTACGCCCTCTCCGGAGAAAGCGGAGGCACCGGCAGAGAAGGAAGTGGGGAAGGGAAGGGAAGGGAAGGGAAGGGAAGGGAAGGGAAGGGAAGGGAAGGGAAGGGAAGGGAAGGGAAGGGAAGGGAAGGGAAGGGAAGGGAAGGGAAGGGAAGGGAAGGCGGGCCGGGTTGGTCGGGCCGCACCGGCGGCCCCTCCGCCACTCTGCTAGCAACACGCCCCGCATCCCTCTCGGCCTATTCCCCCCCGCGTTCCCCTCGCTCCGAGAAAGGGGACAGCGAGCTCACCGCGGCGTTCCGCTCCGGCCCGGCAGAGACTGCCCCGCTGCACCGGGCAGCGCCGCAGGCCGCGGGGACGGGGGGGGCGGAGCCCGGCGGGGGGGGGGCGGGCCACCCTACCCGCCCGTGATGCGAGAGCTCGAGGGACAGGCGGCGCTGGGGGCAGAGCCCCGGCAGAGGCAACGGGGGCGGCCCACAGGGTAGGGCTCTTGTCTTTGAGCATGAACATCCCGAAGTTATAGTGGAGCCGTCGGAACGAGCAGAGGGATTGGTTAGCTGTCGTTCGCCCGGATTCCACTTGTGTCTTGTCATAGCACAGTCTTTATCTTTGCAAAGATTAGCACCAGAAAACCACAGAATCACAGAGAGTTATGAGTTGGAAAGGACCCTTCAAGGACCACTGAGCCCAACTCCCGGCCCTGCAACAAGAGTCATACATGCCCGAGAGCATTGTCAAATGCTTCTTGAACTCTGCCAGCCTTGGTGCTGTGACCATTTCCCTGGAGAGCCTGTTCCAGCGCCCAAACCCCATACTCTGCACAAAGAACTTTTTTCTTATATCTAACCTAAACCTCCTCTAACACAACTTCAGGTCATTCTCTTGGGTCTTGCCACTGGTCACCACAGAGAAGGGATCTAGACATTATTGTTGTCATATTGTTATATTGTGAAAATGTAACAGAAAATCAATCAACCAGCCACTGAAGTAAACCATTCGTTTCTTTGCTAAGCATGGTCTCCAACCTCATTGAAGCCCACAGCTTGTCAAATGCTTACATATGGTGTAAGGTTTCTCTGGGGTTCAGCACTGCAGACTAGATCCACCTCTTTTGACAATAAACGGGTGTTGCAGGGAAACAGCGAAAGAAAGGTGAAAAACAACTAGGTCCAGGAAATATCAAGATAAACATCACTTCCTCCACCCTGCTTTGCTCACTCCACTAGAGCCCAGCATCTTCATGGATATTATCCCTGCAGAGTAGCTATAGCAAGGTGGTGCTGGGACTTAAAACCTGGAGTTAGAACACTGATGGAAACAAATACTCTAAGAATTTATTATTTTAAAAGACATTATGGTAAATGTTACCTGAGGCGAATGGCTTAATCTTTGTTTCACAAACCCAGAAATCACAATACAATGTTCTCTTCAGTATTATCTCTCATTAATGTGAAGGAAGAGGAATTTCTGTAGGTGTGAGGAATACCTTGTGAGATGCAAGATACTTTTTTTTTTTTTTTTTTGGCTAATTTAATTTTTCTTAATCTAACTTTGTAAATACAATCACTTTATGCACTTGCTTTTTACTCATGTTTGTTTATTTTGATTATCTATGTTTGGTTTGGTTTGTTGTGCTTTTTGCAGTTATTGTGCTAAAAATCACCTCAGGCTTTCAGAGAGGTAACTGTTTTTATTAATTACTGTTATTTTTCATTGTGTTGGGTTGATGTGGCCAGAAATGTGTATTCTGTCACCATCTGTTAAAACCAGGTGGGGTTTCCTTATCTCTGTGGCACATGCCATCTGCTAATGGTCCATCTTTAAGACAAGATGGGGCAATCATCTTTATCTTTTCCATAACCCATTCTCCCTCCAGGAAGATATAATCTGCTGCTGGGCCATTAAGTCCCACTGTATGACTGATAAAATTACATTATCCTATTGGGTGATGCTCCAGCCAGGGGGAGGAACCAAGTCTTTCCTACCTAGATAAAAACAGACCTGTTGGACAGCAAGTTATCTTCTTTCCACTGGATTTCAGAGGAGAAGCCGGACCTTTCAACATCATCCCTGGACTTTTGGAGGAAGGCTGCACCGTTTCTACAGGAGCACTGCTTCAGCTGAACCACACCTGCCACTGCAGGTGACTGTAGCCACCATTTTGATCAGACTGCTACCAACACCCTGACTGATGGGGTATCAGGTTGTATTCTGACTCTGTCAGAGTTGGGATTGTTTTTTGTAATACTGTATTTCTATTTTAATTTTCCCAGTAAAGAACTGTTATTCCTAATTCCAATATCTTTGCCTGAGAGCCCCTTAATTTCAAATTTATAATAATTTGGAGGGAAGGGGTTTACATTCTTCACTTCAAAGAGAAGTTTCTTTTTTTATTGACAGATACCTGTCTTTTAAACCAGGACATTCATGAAAATGCAAAGAGAAAGACTTGGATCTCAGTTGGCAGTCTGTATTTGAATTACCTGTCACCGAATAGGTTTGATACAAGCTGTTTAACACATTGCAAACTAAAGGCAGCAATCCTGTCACAGCATATGTTGAAATAAATATAGCTTGGAATAAAATGTGGTTGAAATTTAGAATGGATTAGCAGCATAATTTGTGATAACACGTGAACAGCCACTGTTATTCAGGCCTCATCTGTAGTTCTGAATTATCTGAAAAAATCAGTATTATGTCATGAAAATACAACCAATAAATAGAGGCTAGAATTCAGATAACTAAAGCCTGTGCAGGTTCTGTGTGACCATTAACATCATGAGGAAATCAGAACCCTCAGTATTCCTGCATATTCCTGACTGAATGATTTGTTAGAATCCAATTTTAAAAATATGATATATTTGATAGTTAAAACTAGCTGAAGCTCGTATCTCAGTAAAATGTGGCTATCAGATCCGATAGCCATATATGCTCACAGAACCAGCTAGTTTGCTGGTTGGTGGGAAAATGGAGATCTGAATGCAAGAAAAGGCAATTAGATTGTAGCTCTTCCATTTTGTAGTTACGCTACAATAGACACAGGATTAGAAGAAGAACAAAAAAATCCCCAAACCTAATTTTGTTAAAATCTGGGTGTTATAGAAATTTTGGACTCTCATTAAATAGGTTTATTGGCACCAATCAGTTACGATGCCTGCTAGCTCCAGCCAAATGCCTGAAAAGAAGGACCATGGAAAAATAAATCCCCGGGTAAATATACCCTTACAGTGTAAGCTCCCCATCCATCATGTGACTGTCTGGAGCAGCAGCCATGTTAGGGGCTGTGGTATTGTCACCCTTTGTTGGTTTTTTTACCAAGTGATTGCTGTATGGTCATTTTTACATCCTCTCAGGTTGCTTTCAGCAAGGATTTCAGCCAGTTCTCTAGTCCATGTTGTAATAGTGTTGTTACAGTTCATATGCATAATTTAGGGACTGTCCACTTTGGCTACTGATTTTTAACTAATAATTAAGCTGCCAGCTTTGTCTGTTCTAACTATTACTAACGTTCAGATTGTTAGCTCCAGGTTTCACTGCAATACATCTGTGACATATACAACATAGCCATAGTGTTCAGCTAGGTTTTACTCACAGCATAACAATTATGTCAAGAAAGTACTTTGCTACTTTCAAATAATATAAAATTTTCAGCATCAGAAGTAAAGTACCACTGAAATCAATAGAAAAAACACCTTTTAAAAATAATTTGTATCTGCTAGTACAACTTGACTCTCTCTTCAATCTTCTTGTCCTCTTAACAGCCCTTCTAGAATACTAGTGAGACCTGGGAGAGTTCAAGCTATTGAGAGGTGGAATCTTAGGAAAAGGAACTATTGGATTTAAGGAAAAGGCATGAGGAAACTATGGAAGGGAGGGGTCAAACCTAGCAGAGAGGAAAAACACCTGTCTTCAGATAAAGAACTGATATTTTAAGACCTGTCCAATTAATGTTTTAGTCTCTGCCTCCTAGGTAGCCTATCTCCTCTCCTCTGCTAGCTTTTTCAAAATACTATCTTACAGAATCTCAGAAAGGAGAAAAAAAAACCTGTGTGTTCTATGTGTGTGGAGGTGGATCCTGATGGGTGAAGAACTGTTTCAGTTCCTACTGCAATGGCATCACATCTTGCATTAATCAAGGAAATTCAAGTAGTGTATGCTGAGTAGGCTTTATTAAGCTGTACTAAATCCAGTCACTAATTAAATAAAGTAATTAAAGCAGAATATGCTAAGGCTATTGTGTAGCAGCTGGGGAGTTCATGGAGGTCCGTTGCTCTTACCCAGGATGCCACAACCTTCCCAGAGAGAGGGTCCTGCAAGGGACAGCCTTCTAAGGGGGTCTTCTGGCAGGTCTCCTAGCCACCAGATAAGCCTCAGCAAGCTGCAGCCTGTGGCCACAAGTGATCAGATCTCACTGGTTTCAGCTCAGTGATTTCAGCTCTGCTTGCGAGGCTATCCCAGGCTGACTCAGGGACAGAGAGACAGAAGTGTCATATGGCAAATTGCACAGAGGTAGCCTTTATCATCCAGCAGCTCTGTGAAGGGGGCCAGGGATGACAGCGCCCTGTCTAAACAGGGCAGAAGGTGGGGTTTATAGGGGGGAAAGCAAGTGTGGTGCCAAAGGGGGAAAGATCAATGGGTTACAAAATGGGTTACAAAAGATTAACATGAGTACTAAGGCATGGTGGGATAACTGAAGCCTTTGGGACAGCTCATGATAAGGGAGAATGTGCCCACCTAAGGGGCATCTCTCCATGAGGGTTGAGATAAGCTAATCACAGCACATTCAAGGGACATCCCTCCAGGGCAGGGCCATGGGCAGAGCTATGGCAGGCCCATTGGCCTCCAGAACTGAGAATTTTGAGAGTCAAAATATATCATTGTGTATCACTCAGAGTATTATTACTGGGTGCCCTAATTTCAGATCATATTAGTGATTAGTAAACAACAACTTAATTTTGGGAGCTGATAATCTTTTTCTGCATTTGGATAGGGAATTGACAGATTTGGGGATTTACAGTCAGTAAGCACTCAGGACACAACGTCAGACAGATTAAATTATGTAGAAATTGGCTTTTAAAGTCCTGAAGAAAATTGCGCAGGTGTTTGTGTTTTTAATTTTATCCAAAGAGAGGACATTCACCAGTGCAGACTTGAAAAAAATGAGCTGAGCATGTACTAATGGATTGTCTTTTCCAGACTGTGCAGAGGTATTTCCCTAACTGTCAGTGGATCTGAACACAGCGAAGGACAGACAAGGTTAGGTCATGTAAGGAAGGACTCTGCAGCTTCTTCAATACTGCTGTTGTGGTTATGCTGCAGCTGGCAACTATGTACCATGCAGCTGCTTCTTCGCTAGCCCCTCCAAACCAGTGAGATGTGGAGGAGAACTGGAAAAATGTAAGACCCATGGGCTGAGACAAGGACAGTTTAATAATAGGAAAAAAAAAAAAAAACCTAGAGAAAAAACTGATGCTCAATTAATTTGCTAAACGCCTGCTGACCAATGCCCAGCCCATCATCAAGCAGCAATAGGCAGGTCTCAGCTAACTCCCCTGAGTTTAAATATTGACCATGATATTCTATAATGTGGAACATCCCTTTAGCCAGTTCAGGTCATTTGTCCTGACCATGCTCCTCCCTTAGTTTCTTGTGCACCTCAGATACTGAAAAGTCCTTTACTCAGGGTAAACTCAGCAACAACCAAAACATCAGTCTCAGTCTGTTGTCAACATTATTCTCATACTGAATCCAAACCACAACTACTAAGAAAAACATTAACTCTATCCCAGCCAAAACCAATATAACTACTTTCCTAGCACAGACATGTCTCTCTGTCCTGATGCTGACGTTTAATGTGAGCAATTGAGTTTCATGAGCAGGTAATGGAGTGCCTGCTCCACCTTCTAAAGGAGCGGAACAGGTTGTGTCTAGATTTCAGACAACATTCCACTTAAATTGTTACTTTGGACTGTGTTCACATGTGCCTATTACAGGACATTAAGGAAAGACTGCCCGTAATCTTCTGGAGCAAGAAGAATGCAAAGAGAAGCACAATAACAGTACTCGTAATTTACATTCTAAAGCCTTCCTCATTTGGTTTTCCTCTGCTAATATTTATATTCCTCTGCTGCCTCTGTAAAAATGTGTGTCAATAATAGGTTCTTTTGCAGAATAAGTAGCTAGCAACCAGTACAGGTTAATATTTTGGTGTTGTCCTGAATATGCTTATGCTCAGATTCATATTCTTTCTTTCTGGAGAAAGACCAACAGGATTCACTTTGAAGGGGAGTACTTTTTTGAGGCTGAAGGAAATGTAGTTTGTTATTCAAAAATGCTATTGGTACTTGACAGATAATAAGTAAAATCCTATAAAGCCACATGATGTAAATTACTTTCTAAAGACTCCTCAGCCTCCTGCTGTGGCAGAAGTAGAGCAAGAGGGATGCCAAAAGGAGACAAATGTGCCTGAGAGCTTATTAATGCTGTTCTTTGGAAAGAAGATGTGCCAGTCTGCAATACCTGTGGAGGAGAGTTTGGGAAGGAGCAAGAAGGCTTTCTTGTCACTTGGCTTTTGCAGTGGGTTGGTTGTGATATAAGAGCTTCCTAAACTGTGCTAGCACTGAAATGCAGGTGGTTGTTTCAGTGTGATCCCTTACCTGGGCAGTGAGAAGGTCTAAAGGCAGTCACAGATCTCTCACTTGAGGCAGGTCTCAGGTCTCTGGTGTTTGCCCTGGCTTTAGGACATCAGCTAATTGTTCTCAATGCAGCTACTGCTCTAAGGTGAAGTGTGGGCACTGCAACAGTTATCTCTAGCATGACTCATTACATCAAGTAGCTGGATATAAGGTGAGCCACTTTCTGATACAAGTGTCTTGAGTATTTCTTCCTGTCCTTTCATGCTGTGGTAAACAATTGAAATGAGTGTGTTGGTTCCTGCAACAGAATGTACAGACACATTCCAGTAGTTACATGTAGTGCCTAAAGATAGACACTAAGATGTGCAAAGACACTACACCCCCAGATCCCCTTTGAAATCAAAGGAACTGGCTAAATACATGTCAGAATGTGATGAAAGTCCATATTCTTGAGCATGAGTGGTTCTCAAACCTCAAGCTGCAAACCCAAAGCCAAAGACATCCCTGAGCTAATATCTCAGCTTCTCTAGTTTGTTGGCTCTTAATATCTATTTCTCCTTCAAGAAGAGGGAAGTAGGTTGCACTGCAGGTGATCAGATTGCTTCCCAAATAGTTAATATGGATAGGATGTGATCAACTATTTCAACAATAGAACAGGATGGAAAAAATATCACTTGACTAAGAAATTACAAGGCAAGTATACAGTTAGAATTTTCATTTAATTTAGCTGCCCCACTCCAGTGTAAAAGCTGTTGTTAATTCTTTCTTCCATGACAAGATTCACTTTAAGTGAATGAACCCCCCAGTCCAGGAAATTTAAGTTCACCCTGCAGTAAGAAAATCACAAACTGAAATCAGCAGCCAAGCTCCAAACATTTGTCAGGTATCGAAATAAAACGTTATTTTTTAGACTTGGCCCTTTTTTTCAGGATAATGTGATGTTGTGCAAGCAGTTACTGCTGTTTAATATTCACTGCAGCAGCTGAACAGCGCTGTTCAGCATATTTCATAACAACCATAGTAACCATATCAACAAGATAACATGCAGCTTTTGAAGGTATTATTTTTGTTCCATGAAATTAGCTAACTCCTTCCTACATGTGTTTTATCAAATGATAAAAGTCTTCAAATTTATAACATGCACATGAATCATTATTTTATGATCTTATGCTCTAAAGAGAACTTCTCCTTCCCTGGAAAAGAAACAGTCCAAAAATCCTGCTGTCTCTGATGTTAATGGGAACTTTATTAGACTGTAACCCACAGCAGTTCACTAGTCAGCTCAGTGACATAAATGTTCTTCTTTAAACTCTTGTTTTGTCAGCGGCGTGGCGGCCCCTCCCCTGAGCTGCTCGGCTGCGGCTAGCTTGCTGTCCCAGCTTGGCTGCTCCTGCTTGCCCCGGCTGCTGCTGCTTGTCCCCCTGGCTAGCTAGGCTGCTTGCTTGCTTGCCCCCGCTTGCTATCCTTGCTGGCTACCCCGGCTGCCCCTCTTTCTCTCTCCCTTCTTCCCCTCATCCAGAAGATCGGAACCAGCTCCAGAGGAAAACGGATCTGAACCTCAGAGACTGCCTCTGGAAGCTTGCCAAAGAAGCTCTGCCGCCCTTCCCAGCGAAGATCTCCGAGTTCGTCTCTCTCTCAGTGAAATTTTTTTTTTGCCACCTGGGTCTGACTGGGAAGTGTTTTCTCTTGTGTTTTGTTAATAAATAAGTGATTGGGAATTGGTAAACCTCTCAGATCCTAGGGCAGGACAAGCCCTGGAAAAGGAAAAGAGAGCTCACCTCCTTTCGAAAAACTCCACGGAACGGTTCTCCGTGTGAGGTGAGTAGCTTGGAAACATTGAAATAAAGTTTAAACTTCAGTACGGTCGTACCCGGACCCGGCGGTGGTCCCGGCGTGAAACACGGTAAGTAGGCATAACAAAGGTAGCTCGGGGGGGGGAAAACCTTTTAGAGAAAATGGGACAGAAAAAGAGCAAACCTCAGGGAAAAAACCCCAGAGAAGTCAGCTAAGATAAGAAAAGGTAAGTTACCTGAAATCCCCAGGGATAGTCCGCTGGGGTGGATGTTGGAATACTGGGAGTAAGGTTCAGATAAAACAACCAAGTCTAAGGAGAAATTGATACATTATTGCATAGAGGTTTGGGGGGGGAAGGAGATCAAGGAACATGTAGTATGGCCCATCTTCGGTACATTCGAAAGATGGGTCTGCCAGGCCCTGATTAACCACGTGAACGAGAAAAACCCACAGGTAAAGGAGGAGAGGGATTATGCTAAATTATGGAAACACACTAGCACTGGGTTATACCCGGTTAGAACCTGTAAGGATATTACATCTGTAAGCGAAACATGGGAACCCCTGGACAATCTCCCACCCCCGTACCTAAATCCCACTCCTCAACCTCCCCCTGTACCACCCCCGCTTCCCGCACCCACGAACCCCTCATACCAACCTATGCCTCACCCCTCTCCCGCCCCAATTCCCCAGGCACCGGCTGCAGCGGCGCCTCACCCACCCCCTGCTCCCTCCCTCCCGGGACATAAAGTAACAATTCCTGCTGCTGGAGAAATTGGATCCCCGCCAGCAAGCAGGACCCGACACAAAACAAAAAGAGTATATAATGACGATAGTGGGGATGACACGGACGGAGGTAAACTCCTTCCTTTAAGGGAAGTGCCCACTGCCCCGGGGGTCATCGGATTTGTACACATACCAATTAACACCGCAGACATGTGAGCATTTAAGAAAGAAATGGGCAATCTAATGAATGACCCAATAGCGGTCGCAAACCGGTTAGACGAATTCTTAGGAACTAGCGTATACACATATGATGATATTAATGCCATATTGAGGACATTGTTCATTGTCGAGGAATGGGACGTGATAAGGCAAGCCGCGATTCGGGATTGGGAGCGCAGAAACCCCCAGGGAGGACAAGGGGACCAAAGGTGGCCGAGTATGAGACCGTCATGGAATGCACAGACAGAAGAAGGCAGGTTAAGAATGATAGAATTAAGAAGCATGGTGATACAGGGTATACGGGAGGCGGTTCCCAAAGGGCAGAACATGAGCAAGGCACTGGCACAATGTCAGGGAAGGGATGAGACGCCAGTTGAGTGGCTTGAGAGATTGAGACAAAGTATCCGAATGTATTCAGGGACGGATCCTATACAGGAGGTCCTCCTGAAAACACAATTTGTTGCAAAATCGTGGGAGGATATACAGAGGAAGCTCAAAAAAATGGACGATTAGACCCGGAAAGGATAGCAGGAATTATATCCCTACCCTCCCCCCGAACAAAGAGGGAGGTCAGGCAGCTGCTGGGACTCCTGGGTTATTGCAGGCAATGGATTGAGGGATACAGTGAGAAGGTGAAATTTTTATACGAGAAGTTGACCACTGACAAGGTAAAATGGACAGAATGGGATGAGGAGGGATTCAAAGAGGTAAAAGAAATCCTCATGACAGCTCCTGTGTTAAATCTCCCAGATATAAAAAGGCCATTTCAATTATTTGTGGTCGTTAGCAACCAGACTGCCTATGGAGTCTTAACACAGGATTGGGCAGGAGCTAAGAAACCGGTGGGATATGTATCAAAGCTGCTAGACCCAGTAAGCAGGGGTTGGCCCACTTGCCTACAGGCAATTGTGGCAGCAGCATTGATGGTGGAAGAAGCAAAGAAAGTAACATTTGGGGCCTCGTTAGTGGTGTATACTCCTCATGACGTGAGGAGTATATTACAACAAAAAGCAGATAAGTGGCTCACGGATGCTAGATTGTTGAAATATGAAGCCATACTAATACACTCACATGATTTAGAACTACGAACAACCACTGCATTGAATCCAGCTCAATTCCTGTACGGGGAAGCATCAGAGGGACCAACCCACGAGTGTGTGGAAATAGTGAAATTGCAGACAAAAATCAGAACAGACTTGGAGGAGGAGGAACTCGAAGGGGGGGAAAAATGGTTTGTGGATGGGTCAGCAAGGGTAATAGAAGGAAAGAGAAAGTCAGGGTATGCAATCATAGATGGGAAAACAGGGGAAGTAATTGAATCAGGACCCCTCAGTGCAAGCTGGTTGGCTCAAGCATGTGAATTATATGCGGTTTTTCGGGCATTAAAAAGATTAAAAGGGAAAAGGGGGACAATCTTCACAGATGCAAAATACACCTTTGGGGTGGTCCACACTTTTGGGAAAATTTGGGAGGAAAGGGGGTTAATAAACACTCGAGGACAATGATTAATTTGTGGGGAATTAATAAAGCAAATCTTAGAAACTATGCGAGAGCCAGAGGCAATCTCAGTAATACATGTAAAAGGACACCAAACAGGAATACAATTACGGATCTGGGGAAACAATTTGGCCAATAAGGAAGCCAAAAGTGCTGCACTAATGACAGTAAGTACCCCAGAAGTTGGGGGGAGCAGTACTTGGGAATATCCCCCTCGTCCCTCTCCGAAAGAGGTTGAGGAATACAAGAAGATAGGAGGGACATTAGAAGATGGTAAGTGGAAGTTACCGGATGGGAGGGAATTAGTATCAAAAGACTACACCAGAAAAATTCTGAGGAGATTGCATATGCAAACTCATTGGGGATCCCAGGCTCTGGCAGAACAGTTTCTGAGATTCTTGGGTGTAAAGGGATTTTTGAGCTGGCTAAACGAGAGGTGCAAGGGTGCCTAACATGCAAGAGAGTTAACAAAGCCAGGACACAACAGGTAATCTGGGGTAGTCGCCCTATAGCCTATCGTCCCTTTGAAAGAATTCAAGTGGATTTCACTGAATTACCAAAAGTTGGGAGGTATAAGTTTTTACTAGTATTAGTGGACAAATTAACTCATTGGGTGGAAGCTTACCCAAGCTCTAGGGCTACCGCCCAGACAGTATCTAAATTCCGTCTGGAAGAACTCATCCTTCGATACGGTATAATCAATCATATAGACTCGGACCAAGGAACACACTTCACCTCAAAAATTATTAAACAATTAGCGGAGGCTCTGGGAATTCGGTGGGAATACCATACCCCATGGCATCTTTAGAGTTCTGGACAAGTTGAAAGGATGAATCAGACATTGAAGGCCCTGTTACCAAAATTAATGATAGAAACTAAAATATCCTGGCCAAAATGCCTCCCCTTAGCATTATTAAATATCAGGACTATGCCTCATTCTGAGACAGGGTTATCTCCTTTTGAAATGTTATACGGTATGCCCTATGATCATGGGATGCCCGTGGGACACCCAAAAATAGAAGATGGACAAATACAACCATACCTAATAACCATAAGTAAAAATTTACAGGATCTTCGAAAGCAGGGAATTGTCACACAAAATGTTCCTCTAGGGTTCACTATACACAAAATCCAACCTGGGGATCATGTTCTCATAAAAACCTGGAAAGAGGTTTCTCTCTCTCCTCACTGGGAGGGTCCTTTTCTTGTCCTTTTGACCACAGACACAGCAGTCCGGACAGCAGAAAAGGGCTGGACACACGCCTCCAGAGCGAAAAAGATCGAGACAAGAGAAGAGACACCCGAGCGGAAAGTGACCTCCCACCCTGGAAGCCTCAAGCTAAAATTGCATCGGACAAGTAAATGAGCACCTTAGATCAGATAAGGTGTTCAGTTCCTGGGTGCAGGTGTTTTCCTTTTGTTCATTTCAGGTGCCAGATTTGTTGTGAGGTTTGGGTCACACATTGTATATGGGGAATCAGGTCTAGAGGTCTCTGTACTAAGTGCCTTGAGGAAGAGCTGTCTCTGACTGACTGAATTCTAATACTTGCCACCAAATTGAATATTATTGAACTGGAGTCGATCGAGTGGTTTCGCTTGTACCAACACGGGATTAGGGGAAAACTAAATTGCAGGACGGTAATTTTGGAAATTGAGTGCCGGAGAGCAAATAAAGTACCTTGTTGGACGGATACAGTTAAATTATCAAGGTGGGATGCCTTTAAGGGACGGTATGCAATTCGGACTTCACATTGGTCCCCTGAAGAATACTTCTGCTGCCAAGAAGATGGTTTCCCTCGCCGCCAGCAGCAACCTGGTGGGCGTAGGCAGAGGCAGAGAAGTACACCTGTGGGGAGTCCTGGTGAGCCTGAGCCTAGTCATGTATCCTCTGACTAATGCATATCCAGAGAATGCCCTGAGCCCTGCAATCCAAAGCCATAATAAGTGTGGGGAGTGCACACGAATAAGTACCCCTGCTCACCCTGTCCTAGCTAATTGCACCCCTGAGGGGAAGGAGGAGCACTGCACCCTTAACGGCACTCAGTATGTAAAGTGTAAATTGGGGGAGAAAATGGTATGCTATGATCCCAAGGCAAGAAACAGAAACGGGCAATCAGAGACATTTGCTCATAACATTCACAAAAGAAGTGCAAGCCAGACACCTCTTCCCACATGTGAACAATGCAATCGTACAGTTTGGATAGGGGGAAAAAGAAAATTGGTATTTGTGGCTTATTTTCAGGTGAATCAATTGTGTTATGACAATACTTAACTAGGGATGTGTGTCATGGAAGGGAAAACCTACTGGGTGGGGAAAAATCTAAGGTATGAAAGCGGACTCATCTCAGACACTGAACCTGTCATCATAGACCTTCTCAAGGAAGACGATGTCCGGATCTGTGCCCAGTTTGATAACACTTTCTGTTTTTCTAGAGATAGGGAAGGCATGGATCCTGAGAGCAAAATAAAACAGATAGCCATAGAAATAAAGAAACAGGAGTCAGAGATGAGAAGAAGGAGAATGGAGCAGGAAAGATTGAGGACCCTAAGTGAACAATATGACTTATTGGAGAAACAGTATGATAATTGGGGTTTACCTGGCTCAGACAAGAATTTGTTTATCGATTTAATGCAAGAGATTGTAACCAAATTAGGATTGACCAACTGCTGGATTTGCAGAGGACTTCAATCAGCAGAAAAATGGCCCTGGAAAGGTGAGAGCTTAACTCCAGAGCAACTCCTAAGGGGGAATAAAACCCAAATTTCAAAGACGCTTCAAAGACCTGTGGGCTGGATCTTAGATAAAAGAGTGATTGGATCAATTTGTATCAGTCGGGAGGGAAGAGAATATACTGAGGTAGTGGGATACACCCCGTGTGTCTCCACCTTAGCCGTAAATTCAGATAACGAAAGTAAAATTTGGCAGCCAGAGTCCCCTGCTGGGTACTGGAACCTCGAAAAGAAAGGCAATTAGGAGTGGAGTGACAAGGTTGGACTTTATTGGAATAAAGGCTCTGGAGCTAACCCTTACCAGTCACTAGGAGAATTAAGTACTTACTGGGCTGAACCAGGAAGTACAAAAAGTACATGGAAAGCTCCTGATGGGATATACTGGGTATGTGGGAAGAAAGCATACAGTGAATTACCACAAAAATGGAAGGGGTCATGCACTCTGGGGATCATTCAGCCAGTCTTCTTTACTTTACCAAGGTCTGAGAGTACTTTCCTGGGGGCACCTCTCTACGAGACACTGAATAGAGAAAAAAGGGAATTAAGGAAGAAGCTTCCTGATGTGAGTGGCAGCCAAGTTTGGGGAGGGGAAGAGTGGCCAGCTGAAAGAATAATAGAATACTATGGTCCTGCAACATAGGCACAAGATGGAAGTTGGGGGTACCGGACTCCAGTGTACCTGTTGAATAGGTTGATAAGGCTGCAGGCCGTGGTAGAGATTGTGTCGAATCACACCTCAGATGCCCTCGAATTGTTGGCTAAACAGCACTCCCAGATGCGAGCTTTTGTATACCAGAATAGAATAGCATTAGACTATTTGTTAGCAGAAGAAGGGGGAGTCTGTGGGAAATTTAACGAATCTGAATGCTGTGTCGAAATTGATGATTATGGAGAAACTATAAAGGGTCTTGCAGCAGAGATAAAGAGGGTAGCACACGTTCCAGTCCAAAAATGGAATTCCATTCTCCAGGCATCTTGGTGGGACCAGTTATTATCAGGAGCTTGGTGGAAAAAGGTAGTGTTCTTTATTGTGTGTTCATTGGCAGGAATCATATTCATACCATGTTTAATACCTTGTTTTATTAGACTAATACACTCGGTGGTACAGGGCATGCAAATTGCAGCTATGCCCATGGATCCTGAACTCGCATCAGGAAGGGTGAATGGTAGAGCCTCCAAAATAATGAAATTAGGGAGAGGGGAGATGAGCACAAGGGCAATAGAGGCGCTGACAAAATTTGAAGAAAAGATAGAGAGAAATCAGCTCCCCTATATAGATTATCGAAAAGAGCCTGTAGAAGAATGGGATGGCAGTGAAGAATCTGAAGAGGATTAAAGAGGGGAACACGAATTAATGTGTTTATATAGAAGGGGAGGGATTGTGATAGATATATATATATACCATATTGTAATTCTTGTTTTGTATAAAATAAGTCTGCAAAATAAAAATAAACGAGTCACAGGTAAAGGCAGTGATTGCCTCAGAGCTAGGTAAATTAGCATATCTACAGGCCAGACTGCTACCAATAAGCACCTATCTCCTGAGGAAGCCTGGAAACTCACAGGGGAGCAGCATTTCCCAAAAATCCCATCACCTCCCCCAGGACTGCATTCCCCGACTCTGGTTCCCGTAAAGATGAAATCTACCACCTAAAAGCAATACACAACGGACACAAAATCTCGTCAAGGAGCAGGAAAGACTTTGTCTTGTGTGGACACCAGAGCTGAATTTGAAAGAAACAAAGGACTGTCCCGCTCCAGGCTATGAAGAACAGTATAAAAAGGGGGCCAACCAAGACGGCGGCGTGAACACCAGGGGAGACCCAATGCAATAGAGGCTGGGTAACATTGTGTGTTCACCCAACTCCGAACCCGGGCTCGGTGTTGTTTTTTCTGGTTGTGGCTTTCCAGGACCGTATTTTCGGTCGCGAAAATAAAATTCGCCAATTTAACCTTTTAATTTGGTTTGATTTGTTTATTACCTATAACATCCCTAAAATGGCACCTGTGACAGAGGAGGAGGAGTGGTGTCAGTAAAGTACATGCAAATGAAGAAAGATGCAGAGAATGCTGGGACACGATTCAGAGCTGAAACCCCTAAAATAATGAGCCCAAATAACATTAAGGACTGAAAATAGTGTTCCAAAGTCTGGAAAAATAACAGAGAAGGCAAAGTCACCATCTGGAGCTGCTCTGTCCTGTTGCCGTGACCTGTACAGCACCCTACCACCATAACCTCCCCCTTACAACAAACCCCCTCAAGTTTTCTAGGGACCTGTGGGGACAAAAGACCCAGCTGTGCCTGTGAAGACGCAGTTGAACTCCTCCTCCTCTTGTGTTGCCCTTTGGGAGCAGCAGTGGTGTTTGCAGCCCTTCGAGTTCCCCACCCAGAGCTGACCTCAAATAAACGTGTTATAAAAGGAGCTGGTCTCCTGGCCATTTATTTCAATTGATATATCAGATGCATCAGTTGGATCTTGGTATGTGAGCCACTCCAAAATGAGATGCTCTTTTTGAAGCTACCATACTGGACCTGGCGCAGCATCTATTTCTCCAGATTAGTCCCTTGTAAAGACCCTTCTAGCTTGAGTGGAATATAAAACATGTAAGCTGATTTTGGCTGGGATAGAGTTAATTTTCATCTTAGTGATTGGTACTGTGCTGCGATTTGGGTTCAGTGTGAGAGCAGTGTTGATAGCACACTGACGTTTTAGGTGCTGCTGAGCAGAACTTACACTGAGCCAAGGACTTTCCAGCTCTGCCAGAGAGCAGGTGCACGAGGAGTCGGGAGGGAGCCCGGTGAGGACATCTGACCTGAACTGGCCAAAGGGATATTTCACAGCATAAAACATCATTCCTGGGAGGCTGGGAGCCGCTGCCGGTGGGGTGCAGCTCAGGTTTTCAGGCGCTCCGCCTCTCTCGGGAAACGCTCGGGAAGCGTTGGCACGTCGTGCAGCTAGCCCCCTCTGCTGGGCAGTCCAGTGCGCTGCACCTCCTGCTCCCACCAGCTCATCCCAGGAGGCAGAGATAGATTTCGGCCATAGGCGGTGTCGGCGCTGCTCCGAAACATCCTCGCTGTATGCGGAGACACGCAGCACTGTACCAGTTACTAAGACGAAAATTAACTCTATCCCTGCCAAAAACAGGTTATGTGCTTCATAAGCGTATATAAAGCAAGCAAAAGGAAGAATGAAACTCAGGGATTCATGTATGCATAAGCTGGATGCAGGGGGTCAGATGATGCGTAAGAACAGCACGT
Organism: Muscicapa striata striata; assembly: GCA_030060385.1. NCBI lineage: Eukaryota > Metazoa > Chordata > Aves > Passeriformes > Muscicapidae > Muscicapa > Muscicapa striata. The sequence goes on from JAREIS010000101.1 coordinate 3,888,948, forward strand.
GCAGACAAAAGCCTTCAGATGTGTGAAATATCTTGTCAGCCTTTGCTTGGTTGTCATCCCAGATGATACACTGCTCTATTCTTGTTCTTAGAGTTCAGTCTAGCAATCCTGAAACAGTGAGCTATAAAGAGAAGGCAAAATAAATATATGAAAAATTTAAAAATACTGTCTGACCAGCAATAGCTGTATTTGAGCAAAAATCTCTTGTAAAGGCTTTAAACAAAGAACAAGGAAATATTATTTCCAGGTTTTTGTCCAGGAGTGTTTCCAGGAAATAACACACTGCAAGGGAAGCTCCTGTTGTTATGCAGCCATCCTTTCGTTAGAGGAGGCATTTTCATCATTCATGTCGCAGTGGACTGCAATTTTCAGAACACAGGGCTGTATGAAATAGGTCAAATTCACATGCATTACAGACATTAAAGAATTCTTAAGCTAGTGAAAGCATTTTCCATTTCACAATAATTTGTGCCCATGTAGGTTAATATAGGTAAAGATATTAACTAAACAGTCATTGAGAGCACAATCTTTCTTCACATATGTATTAGAGAAAGATGTTTTGTATGTAATAGTAGGGGCCACATTTTATCGCCTTTTATGTTAAGGTTACTTTCCACTGTATTTTATTTATAATAAATGGTTCTACAATTTTAAAATCATACAGATTCTCATAGTGGTGCATATTATATAATCTTTTCCTGGCACAAATTGATAGTAATACAAGAGAGAATACACTATTTATATAGCCTCTACATAGATAAAGGAATGCAAATGAAAGAGGTAACAAAATCATCAGCTTCAAAAATCTAATCTTAGATTTAGATAATGAAGCTTTTCTATAGCTTAAGAAAACCTTTATAACAATTTTAGACAAAGAATTCTTAAGCCTGATGAATGAAATTCCTAGAAGAAACTCCTCTCACTTTAAAGAGCCTGTAAACATAAAGTGTTGACAGCTTTAGATGCTTTATGTTAAAGCTAATTATTTCAGTTGCAAAGTCATGTGCTCGGTACAGCTACTTAAAAAGGAAGAGAGACTGCTCTTCTATGTTGTATCAAATTCTGCTCTGTTTTAAAGAAATGGGGAAGGAAATGCTTGGGTTTTTTTCTGTCTGTTATGGAAACCTAAAACTGTCTTCATTATAGCAGAAAATCCCATCTGTTAGGTAAAGAGTGCAGAGCAGAGTAGGCACCTTTGGGCTGAAACCTTTGTCATTGACTGTGGGAGCTGGATTTGATTTTTGATGTCTGTTTCAGCTGGTAATTACTTCAGAAAACAGCTGATTCCCTTTCCAGCAGACATGAAAAACTCTTGGATTGTCATCTCATGGTGTTGAGCCTACAAAACTGCATCTCTTTTGGGGTGTTTTGATTTTGTACTTGTACCTAATTAAATGTTTGAGTTGTTGCTGGTGTTGTGGCTTCATTCACAACTGCCTCTTTTGCTCAGGTACACCTCTTCAAACTTTTCTTGAAACCCTCCTGTCTTGGGCAGGGTTACATCCTGCCACACACCTATGGGCCAGGGAAGATGTCATGGGCATGGCACTCACAGAGCGAGGGCTGACAGAAAAGACCTCTTCATCCTGGGTTCAGTGACTTCTTTCCTCTTGTTTACATTAGGATCATGCTGCAATTATGCATTTCCCAAGTGTGTTCATAGTTACTTCATTGCTGGGATTTACTGCCTTGTTCTCTTACTGTGATTGTCCTTGAGGGGAAGAAACATTGCATGCGATTAATGGGCAGTTATTCAGCTCCAAGCCGACACATACTACTACACAATGGCTTTGACAACTTAAACCTTTCCCACATCAGGCAGCAGCTCTGCCAAAAGCTGGGGTCTGATCATATGTGGCAGCAGATATTGCCTGTAAAAGTGGTAGGAACCTGGGTGTGTTACTACCAAACCTACAGTGTTCTGCTGACACACTGACTGGTGAAGAGGTACAGAAGGTCATCCATCCTCTGCTCATTTCAGGTCTTGGGAAGCTTTGGAAAACAGCTTCTCCTCTGTTTTTTAAATCACTGTGTTGGCAGAAAACATTCCTATGACCTCCTCAAAGATACAGAATTTAAAAACCACTGTGCTGAGCTGCTTAAGATACAAACAGTTACTTGTGTTTGAGGGTGGTAGCTAGATTTCAGGAGGGCTGGAATAGGAATTTTCAAGGGTGGATTTTTCTTGGAACAATAATTTAACAAATGAGACATTATTTGAAGAGAAGAATACTTTGTTCACTCTTGTACCAAATAATAAATTTAAAAGCTACATAGGAAGACTGAAAAGATTACACTTTATGCAATTCTGGAGCAGAGACTGAGTCAGGGGCAGAAAAAGGCAGTTCAAGGTGATTAATGCAAAAAGGGGTTTAGACAAATTAAGAGACTACAGCTCCATATATGCATAGTAAATAAGTAATACTTAGAAACTGCCTTTTATTCCCTTTTATGCAGAAGTTGTATTCAGCTGTAATTAATTTTTAAGAATCTTTAAGTATCTTACTGATTTTTATAGCAAGAACGTGTAAGGGTCTATGAATGGATAGCTGCAGAAATGTTCATACACTTCCTCTGGTAAATGCTTTGTAAATATCCATAGATGTATTCCTCTCAGGAGGTGGTAAAGGGCTCAAATCTGCCACCAGAAGACCATGTTCTAAACACCATGTTATAGCCTTCAAAGAGATCTTAGCTTCCAAGGGAGAAATTCTCAAAGTTTGTTTTAAAAGTATTATATTTTAAAGTATTTTAAAGTATCATCTTTTTATTATCTGCCTGACTTTTGATGTAGAAGAAGTAGAGATGACTTGTTTATTTTCTTCCCAGCCCTCGGGATCTAAGCCTAGATGATATTTTTTGTTGTTGGTTTTTTTTGCTGTTTTATTGTTGGTTTTTTGTTGCTTTGTTGTTGGTTTTTGTTGGGTTTTTTTGGCATGATACAGGGAATGGGTGCAGTTCTGCTCTGGTTAAAGCTACTGTTTGTCCTTAGAAAGAGATTTCAGATGAATCAAACAGTAACAAACACTACAACGTGAATGTATCAGGGCCAAAATAAGCTTACCTAATGTTCCTTCAACTTAAGCTATAAATGTAACCCAAATCTTTTCTCTCCTTATTTTGAAGACATAACTTATGATACATTTTGGGATAATTAGAGAAACATTTTTATTCCTTGATCTGGTGGTGTAGTACAAACTAATTCCCTTGCATTTTTAATTATGTTAGTTAATTCTGAAAATCAATGAGAACAACTCACTTGGCATGGACATGGCAGTGCTGTTGATTTTTGAAGGGGAACCAGACTGCCTCAGGTGTTTCGATTATTCTGATATAAGAATGAAAACATCACAGCTGTGCAGTAAATTTGTTGTCTGTGACCTGAATTCACAAGACTAACAGATGCAGCTGGGGTACTGTTTGAGGAGGGCAAGCCTGCCAGAAGTATAAATAATAAAGCAACAAAGCAATAGAGAAAAATTATAGTGTGGGTAAATGGAAATGTATCAGAAATTTTCTGTTTAGTAGGTACCTTAGTAAAGAGGAGTTCAGGTCAGCATGTTTCATCAGACAAGCACCATACAGAAAGATAATCAGAACAAGGGGTGTTAAAAGAGATGGGCAAGCCATAAAATGGTTCTGTTGAATTATGGCAGTGCTTTTGTAGGTCTTCTGCTTGAGGAAAAAAACCCATACAGTAAAAACTTGAACATTTTTGTTTTTATTGTTTGAAATCCTGTGTATTGGCCACTAGGAAAGAGTTACAGTAAGCCTGAACTTTTCATATCTCATTTACAAGTGATGGGACAGGATAGAAAGCTAATGTTTCAGTTGTGGCTTGGTTCTACTCTGTTGTGTTTTATTATAATTACAGTGGTTTGGAAGTGAAATTACTGATGAAGTGGTGCATGATTCCCATGTCAACATAAAACCCCTGCAAACAAGGATTTGGTTGCTAAAATACACACATCACAACATACTATCCTATCATTTACATCTGACAAGACATATCCAGTATTTTGGTTGGCCATCAAATAAAAGAGAATAGCCAAGTTTCCAATAACTTCACTTTCCAAAGTTTAAACAAGACTTCAAAAGATGTAGAAATGCAATACAGGATTAAGAAGTCCTATACATGCAATATCAAATCTTAAAACTTTCAAAAAGGAAGAACTGTGAGCGCAGCTGCTTCTTATACTGACTGACATAGTTTCTGAAAATTGCATGGGATTTGTTATGAAGACTTAAAAAAATCTTTTCTATCTGTTCTTTCTCTGGGTTATTTTAGAGCAAATTTAGAGAACTACATCCACAGTATATTATGGCCACAATGCACAGTTAATATTTGGAAAAGGCATTTCTACTATAAAGCTATGTTTAAAGTCATAGGAACATTGTTTTCCCTAAATAGGCATCTGAAGTAATGCTAGGACTCAGAGTGACTAAAGAATCACATGAATAATCCTGGCTAAATAATAGTCTGAGGAAGGAAACATTCACTTGGTGCATAGTTACAGAAGGCTGAAATTTTGTCTTCCTTTTCAATGCAGATCTCAAGCCTGGGAAAGGACTGAGTGTTTCTTCACAGACACATACTTGAGCAAAGCAGGATTCCATCCACGGAAATACCCAGGCTGCAAAAACCGATCATCTATCCTGGAAAAATTAGGAGACTGCATATCCTGTGGTAAGAACAGGGTAGTTATTAGCTAGTTAGTTATTACAGGTTAGTTATTAGCTAGCCAAGATGCTGACATTATGTAAAACACTCACTATAGTAAGTGAGATCAGTTACGTATGGCTGTGTGGATTAGTTAAGTGCATGTTTTCTCATGCTGACTTGATTACTTAAAAGATCAGGGACACCAGACGTTTTCTTCAACTTCTTTTCGGGGTGGAAATGTGATAGACATGGGGTGTCAAAAGACTACTTTCATGCCCTGAAGAAATGTCTAGAGTAGAAGTGGCAGGTTGGCGCAAATCTTCCTTAGTTTATGGAGAAAGAATTTTGCTCTGCCTGTCTGGAGACCAATAACACTCAAAAAGCAAGGTGTTTGGGTTTTTTTTTTCCATCCTGGAAGATCTACTGTAACACACAGATGAACCAACCAGGCAAAAAAGCACAAACCCATGAGCAGTGCATATTCCACATTAGATGTACTCCAAGTGATTAGGGTACTACCGAATGTAGTACTTGCTTTGATTTTGTATCATGGGCACTGGGCAAGCACATTTGGCAAGATCTGTTGATGTATTTGAGCTTGGATAGAATCTGCTGGGAAATTGAACCTTATTTATCATCCTGAAATTCAACTGTCCTTAATACACATTACCATTGCTACAAAGACCCATTTAAATAATTGAAAACAGTGTTTATTTGTGATGAATGATTAAATTAACTTACAAGACACTTGTCAGACTATTTGCTATCTCTCACTTGCAAAGCTTTGGCTGATGTGTTAAACTCCTGAAAGAAGTTGTATGTACAGATCAGTGAATATGGTGAAGGTCTAGTCAGTCTGGAGCGGTTTTATGTTCACAAACATGGTTGAGACACTCTGGGGCTGACCATGACCTTTGTGGAGCAGATAGCTATGCTCCAGGGCTCTGCTTCATCTCTATCTCTGGACAGGTTCTTCAGTCACACAGCAAAAGGACATGAACAATTTTGTGCCTCTCCAAGTCCTAAGGTCTTCCAGATCAGTCTGAGGTCTGGCAACTCTTGTATGAAAGGATTAAGAGGAACAACAAAGTTTAGGAGTCTAAAATGAGATCAAGAATATCAGCATCTATATTTCAGCAGTCAAGGTCAGTAGTGTCAGTTGTCCTTGAATGAGGACAATGTTGTATTATTCAGAGGGTTTCAGAGGCCCTCCAGTGGTTTACTGAAGCAAGCCTATGACAAGTTTTAGGCTCAGTGAGTTTATCTTGACCCTTAAGGTCCAATGTCAGAGTGTTTGTTCCTAAGCAACTCGATCAAAGAGTGCCTATGATGAATACTGAGGAATAAAATCCTTATAAATATTTTTCTTGTTACATTTCTGGTGCTGAAGAATCTGAATTACTTATCTCTGTCAGCCACTTCTAGCTAGACTTTAAAAACATCTGTATTCAGATTTGTCAGTATTTTCATGACATGGCTGTATTTAGGAATTTCTCCTGGTACCTGACTATTTGATAAAACTTGATCAAACTGTAAGGATATTTCATATTAATTTATCCAGGGTCTCATGTGCTTCATTTTTACACCTAAATAAATTTTGGCAGAATGCAGATATGTGACATCTGAATTCTGATGTGGAGTTTCACTTTTGTCGATAAATCCTGCCCAACTGCTGAAGGCTTTAAGCCAGTTCTACAGATGTAAGTTTCTATGCCTTTCCAGGCCAAAGGTGTTGAAGTTGTCCACTGCCTCCACAATTTGTTTGCTTTCTTGAATATCTTACATCTTTGTGGTTTGGGCAAGGAAACTAAGTTTTCTTCTTTGCGCAAGAAACCCTTGGGGTAAGTACTGCTGTCACACCTGAAGTTTGTTGGAACACATTTGAGATTTCTCCCAGCTTAAAAGGTCTTAATCAGTTTTGTATATGAAGCTATTTTAAATGCAAATTTGTTCTTTGTCTTTTCTTAAGAGGCATATGCTACAGAATCCTAAATACTTTTGTTATAGATAAAAACGAGATCAAGCCAAATTTAATATGATTAAAATAAGCGATATTTATTTTACAACAGAAATACGGTCCTCGATAGCCACAACCAAAAAAGGACAGTGCCGAGCCCGGGGTCAGCGCCGGGTGAATACACTATGATCTGATCTCTATCGCATCAGATCCCCCAATGTTCACACAACAGCTTTGGTTAGTCTAGTTTTTATATAGTTTTTTTAGCCCAGAGTGGAGGTCTTTGTCTTCTTCCTGCGTTCAGCATATTCATGTAGTTTTCTTTCACTGCGTTGAGCTGGTCAAAACCATATCCTGGAAGGTGATGAATTCTGATGAAGGCATGTCCTGGCTTTCGGGAAAGCGACTTTCAGATGTATCCTGTAGATCTCAGTTTAGGGGAAACAGGGCACTCAGATGTATTTTTCCCATGGTGTTAATTATCTTTAATCAAGGGTGTTTATCGGGTCCTTGTAGCTTGGGTGTCTCCCTAGACAGGGCCATCTCCGCTCCGGCTAGGTCAATTGTCTTCTAACCCCAGGTCTTTAGCTTTTGTTGGCAGTTACAGCGCTGTGATTAAGCAATCCCTGTTCCTCCCTCTGCAGCTTTTGGTTTTTAAGTTATTATTACTTTACTCATACAGACATTGCTTATTCTACATTAATTTACAACTTTTACACTAATTACATTATATCATATGTAACACTTTCATTCAGAAAAAATGTCGTGCACAAATTTATTTAAATATGTGATAAAGTTTGGAACTATAAACATGGGAACTGCTAGACTGAGAGCAACAGGGTTTCACCTCTAGGCTTTTGAATAAGGGTGTTGGTATTAGGTATCTGGACAATATGATTATAATTTCCATGAAGTGTAATTAACCACCCACTTAATTTGTAAACTTTAACCCTTTCTAGATCAATTGTGCTTCATCTCATCATTCGCTATGGAGGAAACCAGAACAAAATATCACAATGTAGACATTGGGTCTTGTTACAATGATTAGTCACAAAATAAATCTATTTGTTTCCAGTGGTCAAAGTGGGGTTGGAAATTTTATATGGATTGTGGCCAAAAAATATTTCCAAGAGGACTTTTGGCCACAAACGGACACTATGTACGCACATGGTCAGTATAGCCTGTGTATAGAGCAGAGTAGACAATATAAATTTCCCTAAGCTTATTAAAAATCCTCATGCTTAAAATGCTGTAATATTTTTCAGTTTAATAAAATTTAAAAATTAAATGTAACAGAGGATTTGGAAGCAATTTTTCTTGTTAAATGGAATATAATGAATTTTTAGTATCTTTGTTCTACAAAAAATCTATACTAGCAATAGAATAATATGGGATTAATATAAAAGGGTTCTTTAACATTACAAAACCTGTAAGAATTATTGTGATATTTTGTAAAATCTTTTACAACATAAATTTTTATATAATTATATGCAGAAATAAGAAAAGTGTTGAATGGGTTCATAGATTACACCCGTGCAATTGACCCATTAAAATAAGTGCAATGTTTGACAGACAGCAGCAGCCCAGGCAGCTGCTGTCTTAGACATAAATCAGTACACCAAACAATTGCTGGGGAATTTTCTGAAATGACTCTTTGGGAGAGCAGGGTGTTGAAGGATGAGGTCTGAAGACATATATATATATATCATATTGTAATTCGTGTTGTAATTCGTGTTTTATATAAAATAAGTCTGCAAAAAAAAAAAAAAAAAAAACAACAAAACAAAAAAACGAGCCACAAAGTAAAGGCAGTGATTGCCTCAGAGCTAGGTAAATTAACATATCTACAGGTCAGACTGTTACCGATAAGCATCTATCTCCTGGGGAAGCCTGGAAACTCAAGGAAGTGAAGCATTTCCCGAAAATCCCATCACTCCCCCAGGACTGCATTCCCGACTCTGGATGAAGACCACCTCCTAAAAGCAATACACAACGGACACAAAATCTCGTCAAAGAGCAGGAAGGACTTTGTCTTATATGGACACCAGAGCTGAATTTGAAAGAAACAAAGGACTGTCTTGCTTCAGGCTATGAAAAACAGTATAAAAAGGGGTTCAACCAAAACGGTGGTGTGAACACCAGGGAGACCCAGTGCGATAGAGGCTGGGTAACACCGTGTGTTCACCCAACACCGAACCCGGGCTCGGTGTTGTACTTTCCGGTGGTGGCTTTGCAGGACCGTATTTTTGGTCGCGAAAATAAAATTTGCCAATTTAACCTTTTAATTCGGTTTGATTCGTTTATTATCTATAACAATCTTGGTGACCCCGACGTGATCCTGATTTTGGGTTTGGGGGGGCCCCCTTTCCGACCAGGAGGCGCCTCGCTGACTTCAGCGACCTGGTGGAATTGGGGAATTCCCCAAAGCCAGTCAGGATCCCGAACTAAAAATTCGAAAAGCCACAATCGGAAAGGGAAAAGTTGGGCCCTGAGCTCTCGGAGAAACCGCGGCAACGTTTTTCACTCATAAAACTCGACGTGCACGAAGAATCCACGCAGGAAAAGGAGCCGTAAGTATTGCGTGGTTGAGTGAGGTGTGACTGAGCGCGTGATTGAGACGTGATTTTATCACGAAGCGAGTGCGGACCCCAAAGCCGCAGTTCCATTATCCCGCGAGGGGTGTGGTCGGTTGCGGGGGAAGCGAACGTAACGTGGTATTAACTCTCTCTGTTTCGTGTCAAGCCTAAAACTTGGGAAGTTTTGGGGGTCGGTTACGGGGAGATCGGGAGGGAAGGTTCCCTGGAATTGGGAATTGGTAAACCTCTCAGATCGTAGGGCAGGACAAGCCCTGGAAAAGGAAAAGAGAGCTCTTCTCCCGTTCTCCCCACGGAACGGTTCTCTGTGTAGGTGAGTCGATTGGAAACATTGAAATAAAGTTTAAACTTAGTACGGTAGCACCTGGACCTGGTGGTGGTCCCAGCGTAAAACACGGTAAGTAAACGTAATAGAGGTTTGGGGGGGGAAACCTTTTAGAGAAAATGGGACAGAAAAAGAGCAAACCTCAGGGAAAAACCCCAGAGAAGTCAGCTAAGATAAGAAAAGGTAAGTTACCTGACATCCCCAGGGATAGTCCGCTAGGGTGGATGTTAGAATACTGGGAGCAAGGTTCAGATAAAAAAACCAAGTCTAAGGAGAAATTGATACATTATTGCATAGAGGTTTGGGGGGGGAAGGAGATCAAGGAACATGTAGTATGGCCCATCTTCGGTACATTCGAAAGATGGGTCTGCCAGGCTCTGATTAACCACGTGAACGAAAAAAAACTGCAGGTAACGGAGGAGAGGGATTATGCTAAATTATGGAAACACACTAGCACTGGGTTATACCCGGTTAGAACCTGTAAGGATATTACATCTGTAAGCGAAACATGGGAACCCCTGGACAATCTCCCACCCCCATACCTAAATCCCACTCCTCAACCTCCCCCTGTACCACCCCGCTTCCCGCACCCACGAACCCCTCATACCAACCTTTGCCTCACCCCTCCCCGCCCCAATTCCCCAGGCACCGGCTGCAGCGGCGCCTCACCCACCCCCTGCTCCCTCCCTCCCGGGACATAAAGTAACAATTCCTGCTGCTGGAGAAATTGGATCCCCGCCAGCAAGCAGGACCCGACACAAAACAAAAAGAGTATATAATGACGATAGTGGGGATGACACAGATGGACAAAAACTCCTTCCTTTAAGGGAAGTGCCCACTGCCCCGGGGGTCATTGGATTTGTACACATACCAATTAACACTGCAGATGTGAGAGCATTTAAGAAAGAGATGGGCAATCTAATGAATGACCCAATAGGAGTCGCAAACCGGTTAGACGAATTCTTAGGAACTAGCGTATACACATATGATGATATTAATGCCATATTGAGGTCATTGTTCAATGTCGAGGAACGGGAAATGATAAGGCAAGCCGCGATTCGGGATTGGGAGCGTAGAAACCCCCAGGGAGGACAAGGGGACCAGAGGTGGCCAAGCATGAGACCGTCATGGGACGCGCAGACAGAAGAAGGCAGGTTAAGAATGATAGAATTAAGAAGCATGGTGATACAGGGTATACGGGAGGCGGTTCCCAAAGGGCAGAACATGAGCAAGGCACTGGCACAATGTCAGGGAAGGGATGAGACGCCAATTGAGTGGCTTGAGAGATTGAGACAAAGTATCCGAATGTATTCAGGGACGGATCCTGACTCTCCTATAGGGGAGGTCCTCCTGAAAACACAATTTGTTGCAAAATCGTGGGAGGATATACGGAGGAAGCTCGAAAAAATAGACGATTGGCAAGAGAAAGGACTGCAGGAATTATTGAAGGAGGCGCATCGGGTTTACATGAGGAGGGGAGAGGAGCTACAAAAGGCACAGGCAAAGGTTTTAGTGGCTGCCGTGAGGGAGGCACAGAAGCAGGAGCAGACTCGGGACAGCTCAGGACCGGCACCGAGCCAGCAGACCCAGGGGAAGCGAGGCCCCTCCCAGACTAAACAGGCGGCCGGATGGAGGGAGGCTCCGGAGTGCTTCTACTGCAGGAAGAAAGGTCACTTTAAGAGGGACTGTAGGAAGCGGATGAAAGACGAGAAAATGTTTCAGGAGGATTAGAGGTGTCAGGGGCTTTTTCATTTAGGGTCCAGAACATCCCTGGAGCCCCTGGTAAAACTAAGGATAGGACCCAAAAACTAATTTTGGTATTTTTAGTAGACTCTGGTGCTGAGCGTAGCACCGTCCAACAGCTGCCTTCAGGATGTAATATAAGTAAGGAAACTGTGATGGTAATTGGAGCAAAAGGGGAACCTTTTATGGTACCGGTAATTAAAAATGTTGAAATAGAATCTGAAACGAGGTTTTGTTTAGGGAATCTGTTGTTAGTTGAAGAAGCGGATTACAACCTGTTAGGGAGGGATTTGATGGTAACATTAGAAATAAGTCTAATTGTGGAGAGTTCTCGGCTTATGGTACGTTTATTTAGACTAACAATAGAGGACGAGAATAGAGTTGATTCAAGGGTTTGGCACACACAAGGGGAGGCAGGGAAATTAGAAATAGAACCCATACACATAAAAATAGATAAACCTGAAGAACCTATTAGAGTCAAGCAATACCCCATCCCGCTAGAAGGAAGGAAAGATTAAAACCTGTCATAGAGGACCTACTTAATAAAGGGACCTTGGAACCTTGCATGTCCAGACATAACACTCCTATCTTAGCTATTCGGAAAGCTGATGGTAGCTACAGGCTGGTACAAGATCTTAGAGCAGTAAACAGGAGAACTAAGAGCTTGTTCCCCACAGTCCCAAACCCGTACACACTTTTGAATAAAATTTCACCTGAGGACACCTGGTATAGTGTAGTAGATTTAAAAGATGCATTTTGGTCCTGCCCCTTGGCAGAAGATAGTAGAGACTATTTTGCCTTTCAATGGGAGGACCCAGATACCAGTTGTAAGCAACAATACCGATGGACTTCCCTACCTCAAGGATTCGTGGACTCACCCAACCTGTTTGGTCAGGCTCTGGAACAGCTGCTAAGCCAATTCGTGCCGGTAGAAGGGACCAAGTTATTACAGTATGTAGATGATTTATTAGTGGCTGGTCAGGAAGAAGAGGATGTCAGGACAACCTCCATAAGATTGCTGAATTTCTTGGGAGAAAAGGGGTTAAAGGTGTCTAAGTCAAAGCTACAGTTTGTTGAACCCGAGGTTAAGTATTTAGGACACTGGCTGGTGAAGGGAAGGAAGAAATTAGACCCGGAAAGGATAGCAGGAATTATATCCCTACCCTCCCCCCGAACAAAGAGGGAGGTCAGGCAGCTGCTGGGACTCCTAGGTTATTGCAGGCAATGGATTGAGGGGTACAGTGAGAAGGTAAAATTTTTATATGAGAAATTGACCACTGACAAGGTAAAATGGACAGAACGGGACGAGGAGGGATTCAAAGAGGTAAAAGAAATCCTCATGACAGCCCCTGTGTTAAATCTCCCAGATATAAAAAGGCCATTTCAATTATTTGTGGACGTTAGCAACCAGACTGCCTACGGAGTCTTAACACAGGATTGGGCAGGAGCTAAGAAACCGGTGGGATATGTATCAAAGCTGCTAGACCCAGTAAGCAGGGGTTGGCCCACTTGCCTACAGGCAATTGTGGCAGCAGCATTATTGGTAGAAGAAGCAAAGAAAGTAACATTTGGGGCCTTGTTAGTGGTGTATACTCCTCATGACGTGAGGAGTATATTACAACAAAAAGCAGATAAGTGGCTCACGGATGCTAGATTGTTGAAATATGAAGCCATACTAATACACTCACATGATTTAGAACTACGAACAACCACTGCATTGAATCCAGCTCAATTCCTGTACGGGGAAGCATCAGAGGGACCAACCCACGAGTGTGCGGAAATTGTGGAATTGCAGACAAAAATCAGAACAGACTTGGAGGAGGAGGAACTTGAGGGGGGGAAAAATGGTTTGTGGATGGGTCAGCAAGGGTAATAGAAGGAAAGAGAAAGTCAGGGTATGCAATCATAGATGGGAAAACAGGGGAAGTAATTGAATCAGGACCCCTCAGTGCAAGCTGGTCGGCTCAAGCATGTGAATTATATGCGGTTTTTCGGGCATTAAAAAGATTAAAAGGGAAAAGGGGGACAATCTTCACAGATTCAAAATATGCCTTTGGGGTGGTCCACACTTTTGGGAAAATTTGGGAGGAAAGGGGGTTAATAAACACTCGAGGACGAGGATTAATTCATGGGGAATTAATAAAGCAAATCTTAGAAGCTATCCGAGAGCCAGAGGCAATCTCAGTAGTACATGTAAAAGGACACCAAACAGGAATACAATTTCGGATCTGGGGAAACAATTTGGCTGATAAGGAAGCCAAAAGTGCTGCACTAATGACAGTAAGTACCCCAGAAGTTGGGGGGAGCAGTACTTGGGAATATCCCCCTCGTCCCTCTCCGAAAGAGGTTGAGGAATACAAGAAGATAGGAGGGACATTAGAAGATGGTAAGTGGAAGTTACCGGATGGGAGGGAATTAGTATCAAAAGACTACACCAGAAAAATTCTGAGGAGATTGCATATGCAAACTCATTGGGGATCCCAGGCTCTGGCAGAACAGTTTCTGAGATTCTTTGGATGTAAAGGGATTTATGAGCTGGCTAAACAAGAGGTGCAAGGGTGCCTAACATGCAAGAGAGTTAACAAAGCCAGGACACAACAGGTAATCTGGGGTAGTCGCCCTATAGCCTATCGTCCCTTTGAAAGAATTCAAGTGGATTTCACTGAATTACCAAAAGTTGGGAGGTATAAGTTTTTACTAGTATTAGTAGATAAATTAACTCATTGGGTAGAAGCTTACCCAAGCTCTAGGGCCACCGCCCAGACAGTATCTAAATTCCTTCTGGAAGAACTCATCCCTCGATATGGTGTAATCAATCATATAGACTCGGACCAAGGAACACACTTCACCTCAAAAATTATTAAACAATTAGCGGAGGCTCTGGGAATTCGGTGGGAATACCATACCCCATGGCATCTTTAGAGTTCTGGACAAGTTGAAAGGATGAATCAGACGTTGAAGGCCCAGTTATCAAAATTAATGATAGAAACTAAAATGTCCTGGCCAAAATGCCTCCCCTTAGCATTATTAAATATCAGGACTATGCCTCATTCTGAGACAGGGTTATCTCCTTTTGAAATGTTATACGGTATGCCCTATGATCATGGGATGCCCGTGGGACACCCAAAAATAGAAGATGGACAAATACAACCATACCTAATAACCATAAGTAAAAATTTACAGGATCTTCGAAAGCAGGGAATTGTTACACAAAATGTTCCTCTAGGGTTCGCCATACACAAAATCCAACCTGAGGATCACGTTCTCATAAAAACCTGGAAAGAGGTTTCTCTCTCTCCTCACTGGGAGGGTCCTTTTCTTGTTCTTTTGACCACAGACACAGCAGTCCGGACAGCAGAAAAGGGCTGGACACACGCCTCCAGAGCGAAAAAGATCGATACAAGAGAAGAGACACCCGAGCGGAAAGTGACCTCCCACCCTGGAAGCCTCAAGCTAAAATTGCGTCGGACAAGTAAATGAGCACCTTAGATCAGATAAAGTGTTCAGTTCCTGGGGCAGGTGTTTTCCTTTTGTTCATTTCAGGTGCCAGATTTGTTGTAAGGTTTGGGTCACACATTGTATATGGGGAATCAGGCCTAAAGGTCTCTGTACTAAGTGCCTTGAGGAAGAGCTGTCTCTGACTGACTGAATTCTAATACTTGCCACCAAATTGAATATTATTGAACCGGAGTCGATCGAGTGGTTTTCGCTTGTACCAACACAGGATTGGGGGAAAACTAAATTGCAGGAGGGTAATTCTGGAAATTGAGTGCCGGAGAGCAAATAAAGTATCTTGTTGGACAGATACAGAAAAAAATTAGCAAGGTGAGATGCCTTTAAGGGACGGTATGCAGTTCAGACTTCACATTGGTCCCCTGAAGAATACTTCTGCTGCCAAGAAGATGGTTTCCCTCGACGCCAGCAGCAACCTGGTGGGCGTAGGCAGAGGCAGAGAAGTACACCTGTGGGGAGTCCTGGTGAGCCTGAGCCTAGTCATGTATCCTCTGACTAATGCATATCCAGAGAATGCCCTGAGCCCTGCAATCCAAAGCCATAATAAGTGTGGGGAGTGCACACCAATTAGTACCTCTGCTCACCCTGTCCTAGCTAATTGCACCCCTGAGGGGAAGGAGGAGCACTGCACCCTTAACGGCACTCAGTATATAAGGTGTAAATTGGGGGAGAAAATCGTATGCTATGATCCCAAGGCAAGAAACAGAAACGGGCAATCAGAGACATTTGCTCATAACATTCACAAAAGAAGTGCAAGCCAGACACCTCTTCCCACATGTGAACAATGCAATCGTACAGTTTGGATAGGGGGAAAAAGAAAATCGGTATTTGTGGCTTATTTTCAAGTGAATCAATTATGTTATGAAAATACTTAACTAGGGATGTGTGTCATGGAAGGGAAAACCTACTGGGTGGGCAAAAATCTAAGGTATGAAAGCGGACTCATCTCAGACACTGAACCTGTCATCATAGACCTTCTCAAGGAAGACGATGTCCGAATCTGTGCCCAGTTTGATAACACTTTCTGTTTTTCTAGAGATAGGGAAGGCATGGATCCTGAGAGCAAAATAAAACAGATAGCCATAGAAATAAAGAAACAGGAGTCAGAGATGAGAAGAAGGAGAATGGAGCAGGAAAGGTTGAGGACCCTAAGTGAACAATATGATTTATTGGAGAAACAGTATGATAATTGGGGCTTACCTGGCTCAGACAAGAATTTGTTTATCAATTTAATGCAAGAGATTGCAACCGAATTAGAATTGACCAACTGCTGGATTTGCGGGGGACTCAAATCAGCAGAAAAATGGCCCTGGAAAGGTGAGAGCTTAACTCCAGAGCAACTCCTAAGGGGGGATAAAACCCAAATTTCAAAGACGCTTCAAAGACCTGTGGGCTGGATCTTAGATAAAAGAGTGATTGGATCAATTTGTATCAGTCGGGAGGGAAGAGAATATACTGAGGTAGTGGGATACACCCCGTGTGTCTCCACCTTAATCGTAAATTCAGATAACAAAAGTAAAATTTGGCAGCCAGAGTCCCCTACTGGGTACTGGAACCTCGAAAAGAAAGGCAATTGTGAGTGGAGTGACAAGGTTGGACTTTGCTGGAATAAAGGCTCTGGAGCTAACCCTTACCAGTCACTAGGAGAATTAGGTACTTACTGGGCTGAACCAGGAAGTACAAAAAGTACATGGAAAGCTCCTGATGGGATATACTGGGTATGTGGGAAGAAAGCATACAGTGAATTACCACAAAAATGGAAGGGGTCATGCACTCTAGGGATTATTCAGCTGGTCTTCTTTACTTTACCAAGGTCTGAGAGTACTTTCCTGGGGGCACCTCTCTACGAGACACTGAATAGAGAAAAAAGGGAATTAAGGAGGAAGCTTCCTGATGTGGGTGGCAGCCAAGTTTGGGGAGGGGAAGAGTGGCCAGCTGAAAGAATAATAGAATACTATGGTCCTGCAACTTGGGCACAAGATGGAAGTTGGGGGTACCGGACTCCAGTGTACCTGTTGAATAGGTTGATAAGGCTGCAGGCCGTGGTAGAGATTGTGTCAAATCACACCTCGGATGCTCTCGAATTGTTGGCTAAACAGCATTCCCAGATGCGAGCTTTTGTATACCAGAATAGAATAGCATTAGACTATTTGTTAGCAGAAGAAAGGGGAGTCTGTGGGAAGTTTAACGAATCTGAATGCTGTATCGAAATTGATGATTACGGAGAAACTATAAAGGGTCTTGCAGCAGAGATAAAGAGGGTAGCACACGTTCCAGTCCAAAAATGGAATTCCATTCTCCAGGCATCTTGGTGGGACCAGTTATTATCAGGAGCTTGGTGGAAAAAGGTAGTGTTCTTTATTGTGTGTTCATTGGCAGGAATCATATTCATACCATGTTTAATACCTTGTTTTATTAGACTAATACACTCGGTGGTACAGGGCATGCAAATTGCAGCTATGCCCATGGATCCTGAACTCGCATCAGGAAGGGTGAATGGTAGAGCCTCCAAAATAATGAAATTAGGGAGAGGGGAGATGACCACCAGGGCAATGGAGGCGCTGACAAAATTTGAAGAAAAGATAGAGAGAAATCAGCTCCCCTATATAGATTATCGAAAAGAGCCAGTTGAAGAATGGGATGGCAGTGAAGAATCTGAAGAGGAATAAAGAGGGGAACACGAATTAATGTGTTTATATAGAAGGGGAGGGATTATGATATATATATATATCATATTGTAATTCGTGTTGTAATTCGTGTTTTATATAAAATAAGTTTGCAAAATAAAAAAAAAAAAAAAACAACAAAACAAAAAAACGAGCCACAAAGTAAAGGCAGTGATTGCCTCAGAGCTAGGTAAATTAACATATCTACAGGTCGGACTGTTACCGATAAGCATCTATCTCCTGGGGAAGCCTGGAAACTCAAGGAAGTGAAGCATTTCCGAAAATCCCATCACTCCCCCCCAGGACTGCATTCCCCGACTCTGGATGAAGACCACATCCTAAAAGCAATACACAACGGACACAAAATCTCGTCAAAGAGCAGGAAGGACTTTGTCTTATATGGACACCAGAGCTGAATTTGAAAGAAACAAAGGACTGTCTTGCTTCAGGCTATGAAAAACAGTATAAAAAGGGGTTCAACCAAAACGGTGGTGTGAACACCAGGGGAGACCCAGTGCGATAGAGGCTGGGTAACACCGTGTGTTCACCCAACTCCGAACCCGGGCTCGGTGTTGTACTTTCCGGTGGTGGCTTTGCAGGACCGTATTTTTGGTCGCGAAAATAAAATTTGCCAATTTAACCTTTTAATTCGGTTTGATTCGTTTATTATCTATAACAAAACTCACTCAAGTGAAATTAAAATCCTAAAAAAGAAAAGCATTAATGTTGCTGGTTAATTATATTGATTTTTTTTATTTTAAAGATCTGTATTAAATATCTGTATGAGGTGTTCTATGGACTGGCTATTGGGCTTTGACATCCTTGATCAGCTTTTACTAAGGAAGTGATTCCTCAGACAGATTTCATTAAATTAGACATCAAAGCCAGTGGTCTAACAAAACTGCTTTTCCAACAAAATGTTTTAAAAGGGTGTTCAGGAACTTGCTTGGATAGTGCTGTAATCAGCGGCATGATACACAGTGTTTATTTCATGCACTGAACTTGTCATGTTTTCTTTGTTTCTGGAAGGTACTTTTATTCAAAGTATTCTCATGAAACCAAAACCCTTGTAATTTGGAAAAATAAGTACTGTTACTGCAAAAAATCAGGGATAACAAGAAAGAGATTCTGATTTGAAGAATACTACCACTGTTAGGAAAGGAACTAACAGCCAAGAAGTTGAAAGAACAGACAAATTTAGATGATTCATAGCCTGTAACCACCAGAAGTTGAAAGACCAAACAGCACAATGTATGGATGGACATGGATTTAGTTTCTTCATGATCATCACAGGAACAGCCCATGTTGAATTATTGAAAAAAATGAAAATGGAGAGAAAATATTTCTGAGATGTGTCAACTGAATGTGCAAGGCTTATCCAGCCTGCATAGAAGAAGATCACTGAGGGTGATGGATGTGCCAGGCAGTGCTGCTGCGCTAGGAGTGGGGAAATGAGGGGAGCTGGCAGGGGAGGCCAGTGATTTCTTTTCCTTGCTGCTTAAATAGAGTTGGAGGAGCAAATGCTGCTGAGCCAGGCCTTGCCATGAAGACACAGGACTGTGTTAATGGCAAGCAACATAAACCATGGAAAGGAGCATGAGAAGCAGAACACAAGCTCTTCCAAAGCCACCAGAGAAATGTTAATAAATGTCCCAACAAAAAATGCTTTGTTTCACATCTTTACTTACAATAAAGGTCTTGGTAACAACTGACCTACCCAGCAACTGTTCTCCAGAAAAATGCATCCTGCACCATATGTCATCCCACACAGTTAGACTGGTTGTGAAGGACTTATGGCTATAAAATCTTATTTTTTTACCTCTTGGTGGGGAAAGAAGTTTGTCACAGGCCATAGAGACCTACTGTTACTAAGCTTCACTGGACTAAGGTTCACTACTGGTGTGCTTTTCACCATGAAAGCCCATTTTCTCTGTTGAAAATCCTTGCAGGTATGTGGCTTGCTTGCTCTGATTGTTACTAATGATTTCCTCTAGTCATGGTGGTTGGGGCAGACCTTGTAGCAGTCTATGTCAGTCAGTGATTTCCTTAAAGAGGGTGCAGAGGCATGTGGGATCCACACAGAATCCTTGCCACATAAAAAAAGAAAGTTCCTTAAAGGAGTCTTTTCCTTTCTTAAAAACCCTCTTGGCCCAATGTTTTGCTAATCTGTGGCTTTAGCCTCTAATTATGGTGGCCATTCATTCCAGGCATGTTGTACACACTGGACTTGCCTATGGTTTCCCCCACAGGGTAGTAAATACCTGAGTTTCCCCACCTTTAGGAACCCAATTATTTTCAAGTGAAATATCCCAAAATACAGTAACTAGGGACACAAATTAGGTCTATATAGAATGGCCCACTGGTCCATGTGCATCAGCTCTTCAAAGATTCCCCTGTGAGCCATTGAGGCTCAGATGGAGACAGCAGCCAGACATCCTGAGCTCTCAGAGGGGAGCTGCTCTTGCCCCAGGCCATCAGCCAGACTTCTGCAAGGCAAAGGGTGATTGTTTAAGCTGACTGTTCTGAGAACTACATGCTGATGATGGATGCAAAGAGTTTAAAAATATATAATCATGCCTTTATTTTTTCAAAATTTATGACAGCCATCAGCAAGTTAATTTCAGGTTGTGGAAGTAACAGCTCATGTCACTGCATGTTAATGGAACAGGAATTTCACCTTTTATAATGTTAGAGGAAATTTTCAAAGAACATTAACCAATGTTATCTGAAGTCCAGCTGGTTTTTTGTCTGCTGTTTATACGAGCCATACTGTAGCCAACCATAGTCTTTCACAAGTTGTCTTTCTTTAATGAGTATTGCTATGGCACATTCAGTGGATATTTTCACTACATGAACCTGCACTGTGCTTTGCATATCTCTCCAAAATCTCAGGGCTGCTTTTAAGCACACTCATAGGTTATCAAAGAAAATTTTCCTAGTCCCCCGTTCTTATATTTTGGCTCTGATGTCCACACATGGGACTCTTAGATACACATCTGCAAACACATATATGCCCATATTTACATATGTATGCATGTCTATTTGTAGACAAATACACACATTAACATGTTTCTCAAGAAAATAAAATATATCAGAGGTCCTTTATCTCACCCTGCTAAATATGCAGTCACAGAAAATGGCCACATAGTTAATTGTATTGGGAGTAAAGAAGAGCAAAACTATTCCTTCGGCACAGCAGAAGGAAAAGTAAATCCTTCAACCTTAAATCTAGACCTTTGTATTATGATCTCTACTCATAAATGTAGACTCCTTAATGGTTACTATGATTTTCCTTTTGGGAGATGGGGGAAGGGGTGTATGTATTTAGAGAATTTCTATACTAATCTTAGAAATGCTTATTGGCTTAGTGACCAGTGTGGCTGCTTTTTTTGCAGTGCTTTTGTTTTTGTAGAAGCTAAAAATAATTTAATTGGTTTGTGTTAGCAAGAAATGCTTGGGTTTTCTTCTGTGCTGCCATGTGGTGTAGTCTGGGATGTGGGTTTTTAATGGCCTGAGTAGTTTGTCCCCACAGTATCATCAACACCACATGCTCCAATGTACTCTCATGTTTGTTCAAGGAAATGAAACCTCCAGGCACTACAGCCTTTCTTTTAATAACTGTTCCACCTGCCAGACCTGCGTCAAAGTTAGACTACACAGCTTTCTACTGCTGTATACTGTTTGGGCAGAAAGCAGAGTTTAAAAACAACTGGGGCTGTTCACATGTGTATGGGGTACTTGTCATAACCTTTGTGATTCTGTTTCTTACTAATATTCCAACATTCTTCACACTGAACCTCAGAAGTATTACCTTCACATGTTAAAAAAATAATTAAAAGACATTCAGGTGGGGAACAAGTCTCCCAATATCTCAGTTTAGACAGGTTTATGGACAAAAGAAACTGTGTCACCTTGGTTCTGAGTTAGAATTCATTGCAAATAATGATCCTGAGAAACTGAACTGCAGTTGCTTGCCTACACTGTCGTCTGGAAAACTTTTTAAATTTATTGCAGCAGTCATAGAAATTATATGCTTGATGCTACAGGTCCCTAAATCAGCCAACCTCTTGGACCTGGGAAGGAAGAAAGGCAAGAATGGGGAGGAAAGATCACTCTCTCAGTAGTCATAAATTGTCTGCCATTTTTATTCTGTTTAGTGTGAATCATCCTGTAGTACAGAGTCTGGAGAAAAAGGCTGCTTGTGTCTTATCCAGAATATGTGAAGACCTTTATGTTATGCTACTGGTTCATGTTTCTTTTGATCAAGCCAGACAGTGCTTCATGTTTTAGTCTGTAAAATTCTGCTTTCCAGACACTCAAGAAGCAGATTTCTGTTCAGGAAGGAAAGGGGGCAGTGTGACAGAGCCAGTTGTGTTAACTCAGCTCACTTAGTGTGTCAGGGCACTGTAGAAAAGTTATCTCTTGCAGACAATGATATATTGACAAAAACTCATCTCTTCAGCTGTATTGTCTTTATATATTATAGAGAATTTGGATCTGAGCAGGAACTGTTGATGAAGATGAAAATAACTTTCTGCTTTCAGCAGCTGAACCTTCCTTCGCCATCTAGATCAGAGTAAAACTCCCTTACACAAAAGGATTTGCTGCTGTCTGGAACTCTTAAAAGCTTGTGATTTACGCAGTTAAAGTTTTGTGTCAAGATTCATGCAGTTATGGGCTTCCATTGCACTCCAAATGAAAAGGCAGCAAGGCTATTATTATGGTTGGTCCTACTGTACTAAGTTTGCTTGCTCTGATATCAAGTTCCTTTCATGTTTTATACCTACAACCAGAAGAGGTCTAGTCATGTGTTTTCAAGGGACATTTTAAGTCATGTTGCACTGATTTTATTGGCTCATTTAATAAGTTTTATTAATTTAATATTTATTAAATATTATTTAAGAAATAAAAATTAATACTTTATTTCTGTATGGATTGGTGAATGATTTAATTTTTTTTACCATGAGATTGTCCATTGATCAAAAAGTTAATTATCCCCATAAAAATCGCAAGTCATTCATTACTCCTTAAACAAAAATGGTAATTACATCTAATGTATGATAGAAAAAGTAATCCAATCTCTATCTCCGTTGAATGCAGTAAAGCACATGTGTAAGTGCTCAGAACTGCAAGGAAGATATTTCTTTCCTCTTTGAGTGTCGCTATCATGTGTTCCCAGAGAAGAGGCACAGCTATGGAGCTCCACTACTATCTTGATGGCCAGAACATTTCTGCCAGGAAAAAAATGTCATAGAATCATTAAGGTTGGAAAAGACCTCCAAAATAATTGAGCCCAACCTTTGACTGAACACCACCACTTCAAATAAACCAAAGCACTCAGTGCTATATCCAGTCATTTATTGAACGCTTCCATGGGTAGTGACTCGACCATCTCTCTGGGTAGCCTGTTCCAATGCTTAACCACCCCTTCTGTGAATTCCTTCTGATGTCCAACCTGAACTTGCCCTGATGCAGCTTGAGACTGTCCCTTTGTCCTGTCTCTGGTCACCTGGGAGAAGAGGCTGATCCTCATTGTGCTATAACCTCCTTTCAGGTAGTTGTAGAGTGATACGGTCTCTCCTGAGCTTCCCCTTCTGCTGGTACGATTTGCACTCTAGACCCTTCCCAAGCCTTGTTGCCCTTCTCTGGACATGTTCCAGCTTCCAGCACCTCGATGTCTTTCCTATAGTGAGGGACCCATAACTGAGCACAGGATATGAGGCACAGCCTCACCAATCCCAAGTACAGTGGGACAATCACTGCTCTGGTCATGCTGGCCAGGATATTGCTGGCCTTCTTGGCCAGCTGGCAACACACTGGCTCATGTTCAGTCCTTGACCAGCAACCTCAGGTCCTTTTCTGTTGGACTCCTTTCCAGTCAGTGGATGTGGATATTTAGCAAACTCTCCACTTCACCTCCTGTTATTTCCCTGCAAAATGGTTGTGTTGTTATACTCTACACAACACCTTAAAAGCTCATCTAATAACAGTCTTAATCAAAGCATGTATTTCTTCCAAATCAGTCATTATCCATTCTGAGTTTTCTCTGTGCTTACTCTATGTTTTGCTTTAGGGTTTTTTTTGTTTTTTTTTTGGAGTATGTATACAGTAACTGCAAACAGACATAAGGTTGGCAAGGTACAGAAGAGCTGAAGGAAAAGAAAACATGACCACCATAAGACATGAACTATGGATCTGACTCAGGGACCAAACTTATGAGTGAATGTTAGAATGTGACTAGGAACTGGAGTACAAAAGCCACCATAACCAGTCAGTTAATGCCACTGGATGATGAAAACCATGCTAATTACATGCTTGTATTTGCCTTTACAGCCACAGGAAATTTGTGGTAAAGCACAAACTGAAAAGCCAGCATGAAAACACCATCAGTATCTCCAAATGCGTGTCAGATTTTTACAGAAATACAAATACTCATTTTTCAAAATCCCTTTTATTTTTAAATCCACTTTGCTGTCCTAAAGAATAGGAAGTCCAAAATCTGTGGCTCATAAGTCTGTGGGCAGCACTTAACATGCAATCTTTATTGTCCTGCCCTAAGATGAGATGGGGAACTGCTGTCAGAGCTGCTAATAGGGACCAAATGGTCACTGAAAGTGCAGCCCACGGCACCTTCTTCAAGCCCTGCTGAGACCTGAAGAGCATCAATATCCCAGGATACTTCCGCAGGAGCAGAAGGAGAGGGTAGCAGATGCATATCCTGGGGGCAGCCCTGGAAGCAGGAGCTTGCCTGCTCAGCCCATCAAGGCAGAGTGCTAAGGAATGGCACAGTATTTTGTGTCGTTCTGAAACCTTGACTAATGCTCCAAAGTTTCTGAAGTCAGACCATCTTACAGGATTAGGCAGCAAGAAGAAGGGCTACATGTTGCTTCTTGAATTCTTTATAACTTTCCAGCTATACTCTCAGCTGCATAATGGTTTCTAGGGAAAATACAGAAGAGAGTGTATAGATTTTACTACACATCACAGTCTACTACTACACAGTCTTTGTTTGCAGCTTATTTTAGGGGTAGTCTTTGGCCATTTGACTAGACGTCAGTCCTTTCAATACATCAGGCAAGGCTTGGGACATATTTATAATTTTTCTAGAGATCCCCAACTTGATGCAAACTCTGTTATTTCAGGTGTCTCTTGGGAAATGGTGCAGCCAGAGTGGGAGGTGGTGAAGGTTGTCCTGCACTTGCTCTACTCCCTGTCAGCCCTGTCTTTATGGATCCAAAGGAGTTGTTGTAGTGAGCAGGAAAACTCCTTAAAACCAGGGTTTTTGTGGACAGACTGTTACCTTTACAGCAGGCTGGGATCTTTCCCACAACATATTAAGATGCTTTTATAGGACCTGTCTCCCTTCAGTTCACTGGGCTGGAAGCTGTTTTGTACTGTGAGTTTGAAGCTTGGGATGTGAAGACTATGACCAGTGGCCCAAAAGATTCCCTGGGCTGCAGCCACAGCAGCAACCATTTGTTTTATTTTGACAGCCTGTGGAGACCCTCAGTTGACTACAAGCTACAAACCACAACCCCTCCCTACTGTTTTAGAGCATATACCTGACAGGAATATAAGACCTGGAGGGCCTAGCTGTGCTTTTCCAACAGTTCTCTAGCATTTCACTAGCTTTTTATTTACCCAGGATTTGCTTGAAAAAATTTGCTTGTGTTTTGGTATCCCTAGAGCTCTAGCTGCAGACTTCCCCTCTGAGGATACTTAAAGGGTGAGATTTTCAGAGGGATGGGAGATCTTTTGTAATTCTTTAAAGTAACTTGGGTAGCATAAAAGGTCTGCAGAAAATATGTTGTCCCTCTCTACAACTGTCAGGAAAATGTGCATGAACCAGGTTAGGAAATCACAGAAAGAATGTTTCATCTCTAAAGGTGTCTATGAGGGTGCTGTTTTCATGTTCAAAGCACTTCTCAACAAGTATGGCTAGAAGGTATTTTAGATAAAATTGAGGTGGAAGAAGGATATTTCTTCACATTTTTCTGTGTACAATACTAGACCCCAATGGTCCATTCTGTTATTCCAGTATCTTCAGGAAGAGAAAGACTGATCAGGTTGCTTACACAGAGTTCATCACCACACTAGTGCGAAAACCTTATTTTGCCAAAACATGCGGGAAAATTCTTGAAGCTCCAAGAAAAGGTGGATAACTATTGTGGAGATATGTTCTTGGACAGATTCTGCAAACATCCTCTTCCCATTCCCCAGTTTCAAGTAGATTCAAACCTTATTGAAGACAAAGAAGCAACAACAAAAAACCCAAACCATATGTGTCACATATAAAGATGGTCTGTAAAGCCCCAAACTTATTGGATATTGTCAGACATCATGGATCCTGCCACATCTCATGTCTCGCTTCTCAATCTCTATGAAGATCGGGGGTTTTCCATAGGCTGCCTGTTAATCTCAGTAATCTCCAAATTCAGCAGTCCAAAATCTGGCTCAGCAATTGTTTGCCTCCTCTACTTAGCCTAAACAACCAGGCTGGAAACATATTTATTACTGCCTTTTTGTGTCTAGTAGGATGTATTTTCAATCTGCCCCATGATAAATGGGACCTCAGCTGCAATGAACATCAACTTGTACTCTCAAACTCTTACAAAACTACTAAAGAGATCTAAACTGACTTGAATATCTTAAATAAATAGTGTTGTCCCACATTCAGTCTGCTTATGCATGCTAAAGTTAAGCCCTACCAAAGTCAGTAGAACATGCATCGTGCAGGGATGTGAGCTAGGCCTCACTGAGGGGTTAAGCATGCCCATTTCAGAAGGAAAAGGGAAAAAAGATGCTTGCTTATTGCTTGGGGCTTTGTTATAAAACAGGTATGTCTGAAGACCATTTTCTAGCAGCGCACAGCTACAAACACAATGTTATTTCTAGAAATCACCCATGGCCTCAGTTCCAAAAGATGCAGAGAGGCCTCAGCACCAGGAACATCAAGTTCTCTTGTTTCAGCCTGTGGTTTCCTTACACCTTTCCAGTTTGGCATAAATTTGCAAATCCACTCTCCATTTTTAATATTTAAACGTTAGCTGACGCAACTAAGCATACTCTTGGGAAATGGTGTAGCTGCAGTTCCAGTAGGCGTAGCTGAAAGAGGGAGAAGTACGTGGCTGTGTATCTCAAACAAATGGGGCGACAAGCTGTGTGAGCCAGGAAATACATTTTTGCCTTGCCTAGGGAGTAAGTCTTACTTTCTGCTTCAAACTATAAAGATGATGGCTAAAATTAGATTATTCATATTGATTCACTACAGGTTTAAAAATAGTGTCTCTGACCAAATTCTTTAGTGGGCAGGAGAGCCTTTTTTGCTAGAAACAAAAAAAAAATCCACAAGGCAAAAAGCACAACACACATACACATCCACATCCACTTAAAAGTTACTGTTTTTTGCCCTGGAAAATGTGGTTTCTGTAATTGAAGGTTGTAAAAAGCAAAAAACGTCTTAAAGCATCCCACTTGATTAGTCATTCCAGGGTGGGTCAGTCTTATCATTAACGTGATGTCCAGTAATGGTGATGCAATAAAACAGATGCTGTCTGATTTTCGTGCCACAAGTCAGCAGCAGAACTATGCAAATCAAACCACAGTCCTTTTCTAGAAATTCTAAAACATCCCATCTCTTCCAGGCCCTATGCTTACTAGCCTCTGTCTTCCCAGACAAACTAAATACACAATCATTTCTTCTTCAGCAGCACACAATAAGAATGAGTTCCAGACTACTGGGAATATAGCTCAGTGGAAATTCTTGCTGTGTACTGAGAGGTACTGTACCTTCTTGGAAAAAGAGGTGGGAAAAATAGTATTTCCATAAATTGATTACAGTCTGGTATTCTGTATGCTTTTATACTACATATATATATATATGTATATACACATACACATATATATTTATACTTATATTATATGGCCAGAAGTACTGTACATAAAATCTTACCCTGAGACAGGATCAACTCACGTAAATCTTTCAAGACACTCTATCACCCATGAAAGTTTTTACCCAGCATAAAAGGATGAAGACGAAATGGTACCAGTTCTGTTTCTATTTTGTATCTTTCTCATCAAACTAATATGTGGATACAGAAAAAGGAAAGGTAATGTGCTGCATTATCAAAATTAATTGCTAATTTCTTTAAACAAATTTCTATTAAATAGAGGATGTGACTTTGAGTGACTAGCTATAAACAACTTCTATCCAAAAATTAGGGAAAGCTCAATAAAAGTGCTAAAAGATGTCATTGTCACAAAGTGAGATAGTGTTAGAAACACATAGAGAAGTACAAGGGTGCAATCAGAATGACTAGCAGTAAACACAGCAGTGACTATAAATCAGATTCTATGAATAAACGGTAAGGTATTATTTTTACATTGAATCTGGTTTTACTTGAAAAAAATGGTGATATTTCTACTAGAACATGTAGTCTAGAAGTTATTTATGGCTGAACCTTTCTTCATTTTGCAGTTGAAAACAACAAATTCACAGCAACACTGTCATCACTCTTGAAACATTTCATTTAGATACGTGTCCTGCCAAGTTTCAGGTCAGGAGATCAAAATCATGAGAGACACGGCAACCGAGAGACTTTTTAAAAAATGGTTTATTGCCACATGATGTCTGCCTCATAGAAGGGTGAGACCTATGGTGTTACATTCAATGCCATAATATCAGAAGCTGTCTAATTTTTAGTTACAATGCCTTATGTTAGTTTTTTAGCCAATCACATACTTCTATGAAACTTGTTAATATCTTTTTACACCAATCATTAATTTCTTTGCTTTCCATGGCTTCGCCATAATTCATCATTTTTTAACCAATCATGTAACACTTTACAAATCTACATTGATACATCTTAGGCTTCTAACTAACTTTATAACAGTTTTGGTTGCTAAACTTTAAAATCTTAAAATCTTTTACTATTTTACTTAACATATTGCTTTGCTTACATAATACATATCTCCGTTTGCTTAAAACATATTTCTACTTAAACTACAAACTTACATTCTTGTTTTATGCCTGTTTCACTTCACTGTCCTAATTCTCTAAGCCTCCCTCAAGGTTTTAGGTATAACACTGTATCCATCTCTATCTGTGAGCCTGCATGCACAAGACCCTGAGAGCTCTCTGTGCTTGCAATCCCCAAGCACAGAGATGAGTTTTCTACCTTAAAAGTAAAGTTCTCTAAAAATCTCTGAAGATACTTTGGGTATATAAGTAAACTCCAGTGGGAATTTCCCCATTGGGAAAATGTACTCCATTTCCAATTACACTTCTAAAATTCATAGACATGACTTTTATAGATAAAGAAGAGGTGCCAGAGATACATTTGATTGTGTAAAAATTCCTGAAAGAATGAAAAGCAGAGTTTTCAAAATATGAACTCAGGTGTAGTGAAAAAACAGAGTGTGATGGCAGTGACCACGTGGCAAGTGAAAAAGGGCAAAAAGCCTTTTGCCATTGGCTTGCCACAGATCAGAACTGACCAGTGCACCCAAAGAAGACACAACCAGGGTTAATAGGTGCCTTCCTAAATTAAGCAAGATATGTTGCTATTGGCGCCACAAGTTTGCTCACCCACTGTGGTATGTATACATGATAGTAGTTGACTGAGCTGAACACACAGCTGTGGCAGAACCAAATTGTACCTTTCGCGCACAACTTACCCTTTGTGCCTGGGTAGCTCCATGTTCTCTCTGCATTGATGGCCCTGTGAGGCTGAGGCATCAGAAACTTGTTGTGAGACAGAGATGTCCACTCCAGCATACAATGAAGCCAGTGCGTTGCTTGTAGGAAGCAATTCAGACATTTTGAGAGGTCTCCAAGTGCTGGCCCAGGAGTGGGGCTTGGGACTTACCCTGGAAAAGACCCGGGGTAAATTTCAGGAGTGGCTGATTAAATTGAGACTGAGGAAACAAAGTGTTTGGCCTCAGTAAGAAGAATAAGGATACTTCTGACAGGTTTTTGATGTAGAAATGGTTGAAGAAGCCTGATTTACAATAGAATGGCAACAAAGTGAGTTTAAGGACTAAGGGCTGGTGAAGGAAACATAGCTTTTCACAGGATAACACATTTTTTAGTGATGCTTTCCCAGATCAAACATTCAAAAAGCTTCAGCAAGTCTTGCAAAAGACCCACAATGCCACCAGTTGTACCCTGCCTTTGGTTTTCATGCTCAATCCTTTCTCCACCAGCACAACAATGATAAGTGAAGGCTGAGTCTGAGCTAGTTAGTCTTGAGGTGCTTAGCTAGTTATGTATAGACTGGATACCCAGGAAAGGGCTGCCAATATTGGGTCTTCTTGGCCAACAACTCAACCCAAAAAATATCCTTCCATGTCTGCAACCATGTGGTCCCAGATCCCGTATACAATAGACTGCCCATCCCTTTTGTGACGCATGATGTTCTAACACGGCAACTTGGAGCACCTGAGCAGAAACCAGCAGTTTTCTGAGCCACAATAGAGGGATGCAAATGGCATTTGAAAGTGGGAGAGCAGGAACTGAGACCTATCAAATGAAAACAGAAAGACAATTGAAATATAAAGAAAATTTCCCTCAAAACATGAACTTTGTACTTAATATTTCAATGCAGCCTATGCAACAAACTGAGGTACCATTGCAGTCAGAAATGGATATGCAATCTTTATGTATTCACAGGAATATGAAAGACTTGAAAGTGCTGTAATATTATAGTCCATGACCTTCACTGGAGACAGCCAAGACATGCAACGATTGCATGATGATTAATTTGGGAAGGAAACACATTTTCTGGTTCTTTTGCACCTTTTGATATATGCTTTTTTTAGGAGAAATAGTCTAGTCACATTAAACATTTATGCCTTGTGAATTTACTCAAGTGAATTGTATGAAACTAATACAGAACAGGGGATCACCCATTGTACTTGGAAAAGGCATAACATGAAAATCCCGGAACAAACTGAAAGAGTGTGGCAAATGTACTGTGCTGCAGCAACATGCTTTGTCTTTTTACTAGCACACTGTGTATTTAAGCAAGGGCCAATTTACATGCACTTTTAGGTTTTGCTTTCTGACTGCAAGACTGAATACAATGAAGGAATAATTCTGGATAAATTTTTCATGTCAAAATGGTTAAAGAATTTATCAGCTTCTGAACTGACCATGTAAAGGTAGGGTCATGGCGCAACTGTGGGGGGAGTTTTCCCCTTGTGACAACCTCACCAGCTTAACTAGGTTACAGCATGTCTATAATAATAAATGGCATGGGTACGATGGTGTGCCTGGAAATATCCTTTGAATCCATTTGTAATCATGTGGTCCGAGAGGCAACATTCAAAGACCAGGGGCAGGTGTTGGGTTAAAAATACATAGAGACTCCTGAGGGCAAGGGATCCAACCAGAGGCAAGAACTAAGGACTTGTCTGGGCATGCCCTTAGATGTCCTTAGTCCCATGGTTTTAGGTTACAGCCTCTGCATCTGCAGGGCAGGAGCCAGACCTAATGTCTAAGCCCCTGCTTCCAGGGTTTTAAATTTATGCCCTCTGCATAGGGAATTTGGGTTAAATCCTGGTCCATCTAAGCCAACTCGATTGCCACAGGGTCAGCAAAGGCAAAACGGCTTTTAGTAGTTCTCCTGCCTGCAACAATATGAGTGCAAAGAACTTTCTGGAGAAGCTGTGGAATCTAGAAACATTCTGTTGGGCAATTTAACAGAAAGCAATAGTATTGCACAGAATTAAAATGCTTTTCTAGGCTTAAAAATAGCCATCGTTAAACTGTGATACCGCACAGGTCTGTCACTTGGACAATGTACTCATAGAATTTATTACTCAACACTTGTATTTTGATGTTTCCATTTCCTAATAATTAAAATTGTTTGCCAAACATAAAGAAACCTGGATTCCAAAGATAATCCGATGCTGTGTCAAAGAGGAATCAATCATTTTCCGATAGATGATATTCAGGAAATATGCTTGGCAGAATCTCAGCGTGAGGCAATGAAGTCTCTGTAACTGAAAGCAGATGCCAACTTATTTTTCACAGCTCTTCAGCAGGATTCAGTTTTCCTACACTCAGTGTCTATTTTGAAGTAACCATGATTGTTTCATCTTGTTTTCTGTATTCGTAGTGTTGGAATATTACAGAATCACAGAATCACTGTGATTGGTTGGAAGAGACCTTTAAGATCATCGATTCCAACCCATGCCTAACACCTCAACTATGACCGGCTCTGAGTGCCACATCCAGTCTTTTTTTAAGCACATCCAGGGATGGTGAGTCCATCACTTCCCCAGGCAGACAATTCCAGTACTTGATCACCCTCTCTGTGAAAAACTTTTTCCTAATAGCCAACCTATATTTCCCTTGGTGCTGCATAAGACTGTGTCCTCTTGTTCTGTGAGTTGCTGCTTGGAGAAAGAGACCAACCCTCGCCTGACTACAAACACCTTTCATGAAGTTACAGATAGTGAAAAGGTCACCCCTGAGTCTCCTCAGGCTAAACAACCCAGCTCCCTCAGTTGTTCCTCATAGGGCTTGTGTTGCAAGCCCCTCATCAGTCTCGTTGTCCTCCTCTGGACATGCTCAAGCATCTCAATGTCCTTCCTAAACTGAGGGGCCCAGAACTGGACACAGTACTCAAGGTGTGGCCTCACCAGTGCCAAGTACAGGGGAAGAATGACCTCCCTGGTCCTTTCTTCATTTATTTACCTTTCTTCATTTCCAGATTTCAACTGCAGAGGTTGTTAGTGGCTGACACTTGGGAATTTATATGCATGAAGGATGTTAGCCATGAACTGGTCACGGATTAGATTACCCATCTGTGTCTTCTGTGTGTGAAGACTCCCAGAGTCCCTCAGGCAGGGAGCGATCTCAGGAGGTCTCTGATCAAAGAAGAGTCAGAGCTGAGTTCAGACCACATTGCACAAGCCTGTTTCCTTTTGGGCCTTGAAAGCCTCCAGGGCAATGCCCTCTTCTTGATACCTTCTTCCTGTATCCTCCAAGAGGCTACACTGAGGTCCCACCCCAGATCACTCTGCCAGGTTATTTTGGCCTGAGGAACCTGGCTGACCAATGCTGTACAGCTGAATGCTCAGGCAGCTTTAAAACACAAACATTCACAGACTTCCTCTACTTCTGGGTCATGCCTTCCCCATGTCTCATGTCATTGTTACTGATTGATGCCCTGGGGAAGGGCATCTCAAGGAGGGCTAGTGCATACCTATGGAGTCTCCTTGTTGACCTAAATAATTATTTTTAAGATTGGGGAGTGCTAACACACCACAATCATGATAGTGGCATAACATGTGTGAATCTTGTACGTGAGAAGAAAAGATTTCAAGGAGCCAGAAATAAAGACAAATTCCATTAGCCATTTGCTGAAAGTGACTCATCCTTGTTTCCCACTCTAAGAGCTGTGGACTTGGACAGGCAACAGAGGAAACTTTCCCTTCCCAGAAATTTTAACCGAGCAGAATGAATTTCTGTGAGCTGAAGTGGCTGACAGTGATGAGAAAGATAATCAACGCTAGGGTGAATTCTTCGCTTCACTGACTCAGTGAAAGTTACATTGAGTACTTGCATGATTCTAGCACAACCCTTGTGGCTTTCCCCACTGGTTTTCTTCACTGAAAATCCATTCCTGGTAGGGCTGAAGTGGAAACATGCACCATCAAATACAAATAATATGAACCACCACAATTGAACTTGCTTTCCTTGAAAAAGTACAGCAAGAGAATATTAACTAGGCATGAGTAAATTCAAGCTAGGAAGTAGGAGCTGTCTAACTGTTAGAATAAGGGGATCTTGTAACACCCTACTCATAGGAGCAGCAGGAGGCAAAACAACATGATTATTTTTAAGATGGAGCAACCCTGTGCTTATGAAAAGCAAATGTAATAAGACCTGATCTTTGTGGCCCAAGAAATCCTAGTGCTCTCTTGATTGGTAGGAAAGGTGAATTTAAGAAAGCTGCTTATTCATACAGAGAAAAACAAATTAATTTCCCTTTATTTTGTAGATTATTATAATGGATTCATGTAATGTGAGTGAGAGAGGAAACATCGGTAGCTTCAAATGTGGAGTACTCCCCCAAAATAAACAATGTAGCTGCTCCACGTTTTTTATTTGACTTGTGGTTAGTGAAGTCCAGGGAATATTTTCTTTGCCTAATTAGCACCATTTATAACCAAATGTTTGATGAGAAGTGTCATGTTTCTGGGTTCTTTGTTTTTTACAAACAATCCTAGTAAAAAAATTTTTCAAAAGCAGATGTGTTACACTTACCTGCAATTGGGTAAACAAGTCTTGGATTTTGGGGTTTGGGATTTCATTACCTGCTTGTGCCACAACAGCTACCAATGTCTAAGACATGTCATGAGGTTCCAGTTTGGCTCATACATACATATAAAATCCACAAAGGTTAAAAATATGACTGCCAAAGCACTTGCCCTTGTCTGTTATACAGCCAGCCCTGGCCCAATTTAAGAAAAGCAAAAACTGGGCTCCACAGAGGATGGCCAATAAGACACATGGATGGAAAAGCCCAAACATTATGCTACAGCTCAATCACAGCTGAAACTGTGTGTAGCCAGAGGGCTTGCACATTAAGAAGGACATAACTACTTGGAAAGAGTACAGAGAAGAGTAATGACAAAGAGCATGAGCCTGAAAAATACAATCTTGAAAGAAAGATTGGATTTATTGTTTTTTTTCCTGAAGAAGGAAGAAGGAATGCATAATCAGGGGCATCACAGGTTTCCAAACCAATAAAAACTGCTGGTGAGGTGAAGAGAACAATCAGAATATCAGCTAGGACACTAGCATGGGGAACAAAGAATGAGGTAAATGACCAGAGGAAAATATTTTGGAGACTGCTAGGAGCAGTCTGGTTAAATGCTGATCAGGAATGATGCAGCCAGAGCTGACCCAGTCATGAGGTGGAAAGCACTGACCTGGTAAAACAATAGTTGGAAATGTGGGTGACAGCTAAAAGCTATTTTAAAAATGAGCTCATGCCACTTCGAAGAAATTACAGCTTCACAGCTCTTTTTCATGGATGCCTGGAAATTCAGGGCAGTTATACTCTGGGGAGATGGAGTAGTATGATGCCATTTGAGAGCAATTGACAGAAAGCATGGTTTAATGCTTGGCAATAAAGTTTTATTGTCTGGTTTAGTCACTCTCTTCTCACTATTGCAACATCACCAGGACAAGTCTTAGCTTGCAGTATTTCACCTTAAGATAGAGAGAAACAGTGAAAAAGAGATATGAGTTTGGTTTGGTTTGATTTACATGGCAGAGTACATGCAAGTTAAGGTCACAGAACTGCACAGAAGTATGCTTCTTAAATAACTTTAGGAGCTGCCATCATGCATTACCACTACTTTGGGTATGTTCAATACACTTGAGTTGCTTTCAGGTACCATTCAGGTTTCTCATAAAAATTGCAGGACTTTGGGGGTTACAGGGAAAAAAGGTTCAGGATCAAGGTCCTGTGGTCCACTGACCCAGGTAATCAAAGCTAAAGCTGCTCACAGCAATTCTTTGTGAGCTACTGTTTCCAAAGGTTTTGTTGGACAGAGCTCTCCCATGTTGTGAAAGGACCAAAAGGGGAACATCTTCATAAGCCCCAGAAACACATCTTTTGGGCCACTTTTATGTGAAAAATAGTATGTGGCATGTAGTGAAACAGTGTCCCAAAAGAGCAAATGTGCACAAAGAGGTAACCTCACAAGTTCTTTCTATCAAACAGCTTTTGATAATGACTTGTGTCAAAGTGTCAAAAAAGGTGTCAAAAAGCTTTGGGGAGTTGATGTAAAAAATATGTGAAAAATAACACATCAATACCTTTTAGATAAAAATACACTGATGCTACATATACCCACTATTCTTTTATTCTATTTTGATGGTTTTACACAAGATGTTTTTTTCCTGAGGACTGAAATTGTGCCTTTGTTGAAAATTTATTATGAATATTTACTCATTAAGGTTTTACAAGGAGTATTTTGAAGTTCGACCTCCATAATGACTATAAAAAGTCCTGAAAAGACAGAATCCAATGTGACTTATCAAAAATTGCACAAAGATACAGCAACATGGAAGGATTGAGGTTAATCACAGAATTATATAGTCTCGTGGTCTTCCTCATCCATTATACCAGGGCAGACTGCTACAACAGAGATGAAAGAGATTTCCTGAGTGATATTAGCTTCAGTGTCAGCAAAACCAGCACATTAGATCCTGCTGGGTATTGCTGAAGTGGTCAAGATAATAAAGAGCTAACAGATTTACAGAGCTGCATAAGGAGGTGTTTACATCAAATTTCTGGGCTGAGAAGATATACAAATCCCTGGAATGCTTTCATTGCAACCAGATGGTACACAAGGTGGGAAATATCAAGTGTGAAACCATTAAGAGAAGGAGGTGAAATACCAGCCATTGAGGTGGTAATATCTGGATGTTTAGTAAGCCTTTGTGGAAAAAAATTCAGAAGTCTCTTTGGGGCAGTATTTAATTTTCAGTTTATAGAAGAAGTTTATAGATGATGGGAAAAACTCATTCACTACTTGCAGTAGCAAGATCAAGTAGGTTTTTTGTCAAAACAACAGTTTCTTTAATGAATAGCACCTTCTATATTTGAGTGTTGAAATTTTCCATCTCTTTGATGATTAACAGAACGAGGCTGCTAAATCTATCTTTCAGCTCCATAACGCTCCATAACTTTAATGTGCTGGCCTCTTTTCCCCTCAATTTATTCAGATTAGTGAAACCTGTGAATAATTCATTCAGAACAGTGAAACAGAAAATTATATTCACTGTAGTGTAAGCACTGAGTTTAAAACTGGTGTATTTAAACTGGTGTATTTAAAACTGTTAATGGAAAGAAACCTTATTTCACAGTGTTCTGTAAGAAGAAGTTTGAGGTGATGTGAATAATTTTGCTCTGCATTTATGCCAGTTTACATTGCTGCTAACAGTAATAATCCCTTAACTGCCCTCAGTCAATGCTTGGAACTTGAGAACATTTTCATGTATTACATGATACTTTCTGTTGACTTTCTCTCCAAACATCAAGGTGTCATGAAAATTGTTTCATCAACCTGAAATTTGACAGTCATTAGTCTGAATTTCAGACCAACAAAAGCAGGAAAAGTGATGATCAGAAGTGCACAGTCTTCCAGGCACATGTGGCACGCTTCTATTTCATGTAACTTTTTGAACTTGCTGCAATGTAGCCCCTTTGAATAGCTCATTATGCATGAAAGGCTTATTTTCCCTTTAATTTATTTTATTGTGGAATAATAATAATAAAAATATTTGAAAACAGTATTGTCTGTTTTACAAATGGGATGCTAAACCAGTAACCATTCACATAATATGCCACTGTAGATTTGGGAAGTCATAAAAGAGTCTGAGTCAGTCAGGCCTCTGAGGTCCCAAATTGCATTTATTTTCCTAAAGTCTTGCTGAGCTCAAAAGGAATTTAGCTGCCTAAATATTTTTTCTTAATTTTGTCCGTACAGTCTCCAGAATTTTAAAAAATTCGTGCTCTAGATAATGGAAGAACTACAAATCCATCTTTTTATATCAGCACACAAAACCATCTGCAGATAACACACCAGTAGTTATTTGGATAGTGGTAACACTATCAGACAATAAATCCTTTGTTGCAATTTCAGGTAAAGCAATCCCTTTCTCCTAACTAATGCAAATGGAATTAAAAAAAAAAAATAGAACTCCGAGGGAGAGTTTTAATGCCTTGCTTGGATACTCTAAATTTCTCAATAGGAATCTGAAGGTGAAGCCCTTCCCTGTAACAGGTGGAAACAAATAGAAACACAACAAACAGAGTGATAGAAAGAGACCTGGAGACCTGGGAAGCAAAGGATGCAGGGAGAAAATGTTTTGTTGTCTCAAAGTTGGTTTGAAGCAGTTATTGAAAAAGTTTTATGCTTTAATAATATGGTTGGGGGAGTGGGGAGTTTTTGCCTAGAATAAAACTGGAAGAATGATTCACCACATGTCTGCAACTGTTCCTTGATCCCAGTTAAGTTTGACATTACTAACACCTATGAGTCAGCAGAGGCTCTTTGAGATGTGCTTTGTCTGCCCTGTTTTGAGACTGTTGCAGTAGGATCTTTACCCAAGGCTGGAACTGGCTCCCAGCATTGCCCTTGTCAGTTTTTCCTACCCACTATCAAATACCACCAGCTTCACCAAGAGAAGGGATCTATTTCTACTTCCCATCACCTCTGCACTACAGCTGTACTAGTCTATTGTCTATATCCAGGACCCCAATACTTTTTATCATCTCTCTGTAGCCAAGATAACAGACATTCCCATAGAGACCTTGGGGCACAATGTTGCAGATGAACATTTTGAGTGCTCAATGTAGCCTAAAAAATGACAGCTGTCATAACCAGTAGTCATGCCATGGGAAGGTTTTCTGTGTCATTCTTGGAGGCTCCTTTATTCTCCTTAAATATTAATGTGCTCTGTGCTTAAGTTTAAAAAACAGTTCTGCTTCTAAAATTATATGATGTAATTTGGAGATTTGATGAAGTAAAAAATAAGGGAGCTCTTTCATGTATAATGCCATGTTGCAATCATATCTTATATGTCTTTGTCTTGTTTGGTTCCAAGATGGCTCAGTCTCTGAGCTGCTTTAGCTTTTTATCTGGACTTGGCCTACAACTCCTTAGACAACTATTACCACATTTAAATTTTTGGCTAATGGACAGGCATCTATCTTCTGGAGCTATTTTCCAAAGAAGGTCATGAGCAAATGATAATGGGAATACTTGGGAACACATTTGATTGTTGTGCTGGTTACTTTTATGCAGAATTAGAATATTTTACAAAACACTATTTATTTCAGTTGTATGCCTACACCTACTTGTTTGTTGATTTGGGGGTTTTTTGGGGATGAGACAGAGCTGCTAATGGACCTCTTACTAGCAGTCTTATCTATACTGCAGAGAATGTACTGCCCTGCAAAACAAAATAATCAAAATAATTTATGAGGCCATTTTTCTCCAGATTTAAGTACCAGCCACAACCTACAACCGAAAATTTTTTTTATATATATAGCACATAGTCTTCTTCTTGGAAGAGAGATGTTAGAGAGTAATATTACTAAATAATTCAATGTATTTAGAAGCAAGATTTATCAAGAGGCACAGCAAGTCAGGAGCACGTCTGGAACAGAGGGCATGGTTTTTATGCAAAAGCAAGTATGGATTCATCTTCCAAATTTCACTTCAAAGTACTCATTTTAATGTGAGCTGATGGATAGTCCAGATAAGAAAGTTTTCAAATAAATCCTCATGTCTGTCGTGCTTGCTCTGTAGGTATTGATTGTAAGAAGTTGACACTTAAAAGTAAGATCAGTTTTGGGAATACAGAGTAAGGTGTTTAGGAGACATTTGGCAGATGCTTAAAGAACTCAGCAAAGCTGTTCAGAGGAAAGATTATCTGCTAAAGTTTTCACTTCGCAAAATCTTGCAAGTAGTTTTCCATGCCAGTCAGAGTAAACAATATCTGGCAGTGATATCACCTGGAAAAGCAATGATTAAGGGGTTAGTTAACAGCCATGTCAATCACATAAAATAATTTGCATTGATGATCACAAGTTTCTAGGGCAGAGGAATGGTTTTGTTTCTCAGCTGTTTACTTTGGACTGATTTACCATGATGCACTTAATCTACACCTGATACTTTTCCTGAAATGGAAGATAGCACAGGATTCAGATCACAGCTGGGTACAGAAGGCAACATCTTTCCACTCATCTGCTGAAAGTTCTGTAGAGTGTTGTAATGTTGGGTTTTGTTTATAAAGCCTGTAACAGGGTTGTAATTATTTATCTTGGTCTCTGGCTCCTCCTGTGGCATTCATTTTACAGTCATGGTCAGAACTGAATTCCTCTTCACTGATAAAGAGACAGGGAGAAAATCCACTGACATTTGGCTTTCTGGCTTTCCTGAAGGTACAGATTCAGCCAGGATCTTCAAGGTGCTTGGGGAAAGGTCAGAAAGCTACAGATGAGGTTTACATCAAGGCAGATGCTAGTGTAAGGGGGAAAAACCTACCCGGAGAGAGAGAAAGCTTCATCCTTGGAGATGCATTTTTTTGGAGAAGCTCAAGACACAGCTGGACATGGCCCTGAGCAACTTGAATTCCTTTTGGAGTTAGCCCTGAATTGAGTGAGCAAAACTTGACTTGAGGCCATCAGTAGTTGCTTCCAGCCTCAGCTATCCCACGTGAAAATTATTTTCATGTAAGACACCCAGGTAGGGTGGATGTGCAAAGACTGAAAAAAATATTCTCACGCCCTTCAGAGATAAGGTGAAAGAAGATAAATGCCTTCAGAAGAAAGGTAAATGACATATAAATCTCGTTCAAATACTCCGGTTATAGAAAATAGCGGGTAAGGTTCTGTCAAGGATGCACTTTTAGCAACATACAATGAGAAAACAGTTGTCTTCTGAAAGGATTTAGTTCAAATCGTTAAGTCAGCAGCAAGCTGACAATAGCTAGTACCGAGCGGCTGAAAACTGTTGGATATTCTGGATTTTATGATATTGTGATATTGTGGATTTCATTTTCATTTAAAAGAAAGTTCTTGTTAGAAAATATTCACTGTGTCTGCAACAATGATACTGTAATAAGTTTAAATGAGTGCAATTTTTAAAAATCCTCAAAAATGTACTTTTTTATCAGAGAAATTTTTCCAAAAGTAGCTTTGTCTTTACTCACTTTACATGTTTTCTCACAGAGAAAAAAAGTCATTGTAGTGAAATAGGAAGACATAAATCTATTTTTAAATCCAGTGATGAACATTTTAAGGTTGAAAATATCTTGAAATCCTCTCCTAAGCTATACTATAAACAAAGCTGCCACAATGTTCAAATATAACATAAGGCTAGGCTTTATGAACATCAGTGGAGGCTTTTTGCATATCTGCTAGATATGCAAACATAAATTATCAGTTTTCTGAATTTAAAGTCTTACCTAGAAGACAATGCTTGGTAAAATCATGACTTAAATGCAAATTAAAAACTTGATTCTATGAAAGAGTCCATGAGTAATGATTTTTTATACTGCTTAGATTTAAAATTCCTCAGAAACAGTGGTTAAAATGTTTTAAGTGCTAAATTGCAAGTTAGCTTTCCAACGTAAATCAACTGGATGGTACAGGAGATTGCAAATCAAAGTTTGCTTCTTTTCCTTGAGATACTGGTCTAAAGCCTGTGTAAGTTAACTGGAATCTTTCAAGTCAATTCACTTTGGGCCTTGGAAGATAAACATTACATAAACACTTTTGCCTTTACAGTCACCTTTTACTTCCATGCAAGATATGTTAACAAAGGGGTAACTAATAATTGGATAAAAGCATTTGAGTGTTGTGTCTGAGGGGAAGTAGTGACACATGCTAAATATCCCATTTCAGGTCTCTGGCAAACAAAAGTTCGCAAAATCTGCAGACAAGCATGGACAGCCACCTCTGCTGCTGTATGCATGGTCCACCCTTTCAGGCTATAGATCTTACAGGGGTACTGGATCATCCTTTCAATAGTGAAGTCCTTCCTTGGGTCTGTCCCAAGCCTCCTGCAGCCCCCTCACTCCTACAGTTAACATATCCACAGGAAATATCTGTGATGTGCCCAGGGTTTACTTTATCTTACTGGTTCTTCTAGGTATCTGTGTTCTGAGTTTCACCTATTTGCTTGGCATGTCTGCACTGCTAATCCTGATCCCAGTATTTCCAAGTCATTATAGTCCTACATCTTACCATGGAGCATGCATTCTTAGCTCCGTCTCACTCACCCACCTGCAATGTGCTTTGAAGTCAAAAGGCTACCTGAAACGAAGATATTTTTGGTGCTCATCTGTCTTGTAGGTACTGGTATCATACAACAATCAGCCAGACTTCCAGTTCTTTTATTTTTGCACCAACACTGATCAATTTTCCACAGGCAAAATCACAAAGCATAAAGCGAAGCAGGACAGAAGCTCTGGAGAAGCCAGATGCTGCTCTTGGGAGCAGGGAAGACAGGCAGGAGTGGGGTTTATTGCTTTTGGGAGATGTTCTCCCAGTGCCACAGCCCAGGCACTGCAACCCCCACAGCTTGATCAGCACTTCATATTTACACAGCAGTTTACATCGGGGTGGAGCAGGGCTGAGTGTACTTTGGGTGGCAGGATCAGAATTTGGTGAAGAATTTGCATCAACTCCTGCCAAAACTTCAGCATTTGCTAATCATTACAACCTCATAATGATGAAAAGTGCATTAAATTGTTAAATATTTTTGCAGAACTGGAGGTTACCCGACCCCATGCCAGGAATCTGAATCTTTTAATGGCAAAATTGCAAGTTTAGGACTGTGCTCCTGTCTGCTCCTGTAACAATGAGATGGTTTCCCAATAGATTTCTAGGGATTTAGATCAAATTCAGTGGCAGTCTTGGTAATAGATACTCTAATGTAGTTCAATAATTTTTGAAAAACTCTGCTGTGAAATG
This sequence comes from Muscicapa striata striata, assembly GCA_030060385.1. Lineage (NCBI taxonomy): Eukaryota > Metazoa > Chordata > Aves > Passeriformes > Muscicapidae > Muscicapa > Muscicapa striata. The sequence continues at coordinate 3,930,921 of JAREIS010000101.1, forward strand.
ACTAGCTAAGGCACTGAAATACATGATATTGAACCTGCTTCTTTCATAAGGAAACACTTGTGCAGCAAAGCCTGAGCCCTCCCTGCCACCTGCTGCTGAGTTAGTTGCTACTTGGTCCCTGTGAAAAACTTCTCCCCTCTTTCTTAATACAAAATTACTGGTTTGGTTACTTTTGCCCACTTTGTTCTGAAGTTTAAACCAAGGGTTGGGGTGCAAAGGCACAAGGGTCCCTCAGAGCAAAATCTTGGTATAGTACCATCTAAATATTAAATACAATTCTTAGCTCAATCTAAGGTTTATTGTTTTGTTATCATAGTTAACATTTTACTGTAGGAAACCTGAGCTTGGTACCTCAGCTACAATGAAAGGATGTTTATGGCAAACTTCCCTTTCCCAGTTTCCTAATTTGCCCACTTCTAAAATGCCCAGACCTTTACAGACTAATGCTTTTGTGCAGACCTGGAAAAAAAACTGTCAGTGTAAAGCAACCTATATGATGAAAACTATGTAATTTATAGCCTGAAACTACATTTATGTTGCTTAAAACAACTATTTTCTAGCTTAACTGTTGGAGAGGTGGAGGTGCTAAATCTAACTACAGCCTAGTTTTACTCATTATAAGAGGTTAAGACATGAGACAAACACAAGACTAATGTGGAAAAGTGGGGCTGTAACTTTACTAGAACTAGAAAGCTGGCCATAGTCAACATGCTCTCTGGGCTAATAGCTCTTATGAGTTTCCTGTCCCTGGACAAAACAACAAATCTAGATTAAAAGCTCCTCCTTGCTTCAGGAACACAGCCGGAGAGATTAGGCTGGGTGTCAGGAACTACTCGTCGCTCAAGGCAGCCACGTGGCAAATGCTCTTCTGCTGCAGGGTAAGATGCAGACCTCTCTGGGTAGAGATCAGTCCTTGGCAGTGAGTCCTGGCCTAAATATTAGCTTAAATATTAGCTATTTGCCAGTCATGCTCTTTGGATCTGGCTTTCAGGAAGATAAAAGCATCCAAAGCACCAAAGAAAAATTTACACTCATTGACACTGCGCATATGGTCAGATGAATGCTGACTGGGCAAAATACAAAAGGCATCAATAAAATGTCCTGCTGCTGTGAGGCTCATGGAAACCAGCCTAAATCCAGGTAACCCTGTCTGTGAAGGAGGTGGAAAATTTCACAAAGTGAGAAAAACTTAAACCTTTGTGAAGAATCTGGGTTTGCTCTCCCAAACACTGCAATAGGTGATAGTCCTGCACATGGTATGGGACCTTGTCTTGTCTCACTGGTGTGGACCATGGGGTGTCTTGCAGTATCTTCACCACCCCACTTCCCTAGGCAAGCCTAAGGAAAGGAAAATCCCTTTGGGAAACTTGTCCTCTTTGACATGCAGGAGTGTCTGACCATGCATTGCAAAGAAACAATTGCATATCCACTGATAATCTAACACACTGTAATTTTAGGGGCTTTAACCCACTCTTATTATATCTAGGAGCATCTTACTTGACATTTAGATGTTTGGGGCTGGCGAAACAGCCTCCGTGGATGATATTTGGTGCTTCCTGGATTTTCCATGCAAGGTAAGCCAACAAGCCTGAAGCAGATAGGGCTGGCCAAATCCTCTTCCCTGTTGTGCAGACTCATGATGTGCCAAGGAAGGTCCACAAGTGGAGGCTCAAAGGTGAGAAAGCAGTGGGGGGAGATGAAACTTTGGTTGCTCATTTCACATTACTTTAAATGACTCAACATCCAGGAGGAGAAAATACAGTGAAAATCTCTCCCTGCATGGGCAGGATGGTAAACACGAGACCTTTCTACTGAAGCCCCAAAATATGGTGGTCCTTTACCTGCAACTTATCTCCCACACTCTCATCACTGGTGATGAATACCCTCAAATTTGTCCCAGAAGTGTTGTACCTGGTCATGTGGAAAAGGACAACTGTCTGTTGTGGAAAGAGCAGCAGATTGGGTTGTGGTTACTGATCCTGTCTGTGGCTGAGGGCTTGCTGATGGAGGAGCCTGTGGACACTGCTGCAGGCCTAGGCAAATTTCAGCCAGGCCTTTCTCACAGGGTCTGAGTCTGTTTCTCAGGCCGTGAAACCTTCCCAGGCCTAGCTGGGACCTTTCCCAAGCTAGGGCCTCTGTCTCTACTGTAAACATGACAGAAAGAATCATAACAATAGATAAACACCTGCTGAATCCATGAGAAAGCCTGGGACAAGAGGTGTTTCTTTCTCTGCCCAATGAATTGTCGGTATTTTGTTTTGCACGAACTGTATTATAAAAAGCAATGGCTTCGTTCAATAAACTGCTCTTTCTTGCTTTCCTGCACCAAGCAAGGGAGTTGCCTTGTTGCTGTTTTTCCTTTCGCCGCTCCATAACCCTGTATTGCAGCAACAGGAGCCTACATCCAGCCTTTAGCAATTCTCCTGCCTTCCAGAGGTGGCTGGCAGAAACTGCTGGTGTCTTTGTCTTCCCTGAGTGCCATTCAAGGTCCTGCATGGAATTCCCTCCTCTGCCAAGTGGTAAAAAAAAAAAAAAAAAAAAAGAAAAGAAGAAGAAAAAAAAAATTAGACTTACACTTAAAAAAAGTAGTTTGGAAAATATGTTGCTTAAAATTGACCCCCATTTAGAAAAATTAGTTCAAGATGTTGTCACTTCCCAAGCCAGGAGACTTTGGGAGCATAATGCAGGAAGCCTGTCCAGCTCCTGCACTCCCATCAGACAGGGACAAGTTATTATAGGGTGGGTGAGATTAAAAAAGGTTCAGAGCACCCAGACAAAATTTTCCTGTGCAGTGTGTGTGTAACCCAGTCTGTGACCTGCACTGACCAGGGGATGGAAAAGAGGTTCCAGAGTTTTACCTCTATGAAGTCATTTGTTTCAGACAAATTGCAAACAGCAATACAGATCCATCTGTGGTAAAGACTATTTCTGCCATGTTGCCAGTGGGATGTTGCTAAACAGGGCTGCCCACCACAGACTTTCCTCACCCCACAAGCCACCCTCAGGAGACCAAACTGCCAGGGAGAGATGCAGTACAATGCTGATGCCAAGCAATCACAGAATCATAGAATGGTTTTAGTTTGGAAGGGACATTAAAGATAATTTCATTCCTGTTCTCTACCTTGGGCAGGGAAAACCTTCCATTAGACCAGGTTGCTCGAAGTCCCATCCAACCTGGCCTTGAACACTACCAGTGATGGAGTGTCCACAGGTTCTCTGGCAACAGGTTCCAGAGTCCCAGCACTCTTACAGCAAAGAAATTCTTCCTAATATCTGATCTAAGTCTACCCTTACACTGATGCAGGAAGAGCATGAGTCAGTATGAGAGACATAGGAATAATTAAATCATTTAAGTGAGCAAGAACTGTGTTAAGTGTGTCTGTGTTTGTTAGGGTATGATACACACACTAAAAGCACTGAGGCATAAAGATGCCTGTTATCAGTTACTCTGTTACTACAATATCTGTGTTCCAGCATGACCATGCAATGACATTCACATTTAGTTTAGAACTGGGAAAGGAGAGGAGGAATAGCTTTTTTCTCTTTAGCACTTCAGGACCAGATCCAAATCTCTTTAAAATCAATGGCCATCTTTCCAATGCTTTCAGTAGGTTTCAGCATACACCCTAGCTGCAGTAGAACAAATGGGCATCATTATTTAGGCAGACAAACCTTCCATTACCTTTAACTATCAGTAAGTTTCAGTGTGACAGAGACATGTCATATTTGGGAGTCAATACATTGCTTGTTAACTAACAACACTGGGAGATACATGTTTTTGGAACTGAACATTTCAAGGAGATATAAACTGGAATCTACAGTGCATAAGCTGTTGCTTCCAGGAGCCTCTGAATTTTCTTCTCTTTCTTTTTTTGTTCCTCATTTCCTTAGCTTCAGCTTCCCCTTTGTTAGATTTATCTTACAGTCTTCACTTCAGTGATGCAATCCTCAGTACAGAACGTGAACTCCCAACTGAGTTTCTTCATTTTAAGGCAACTATTAGTCATTATTTGACCTTTCTCCATGTTTTTAGCTTTGCAGCTCTTTTCAGCATCTTGTAAGTTAAAATATGGTATTGTAGTGTGAAATAAAGGTTTAGAAGACACAAGAAAAAAATTAAAATTTCATATTCAATGTATATTATAGTAGACAGAATCACTGACAGTGGTATGCTAATGGCTGGATGCAATAATCCGAAGGTTTCCAGCTTAAAGTATCTGAGTCTATGAATAAGTTCAGTAACTATATTACTTAATATCATTTCGTAATTGTTCATATCTACAATCAGAATTTCCAGGGTTTTTTTCTCAGTATAAGTTTCTGAAGAATAACAAAAAATACTCCAAAGTACTTACACCCTGAAGACTATTGTAGCATTGAAGCTGGATCTTCCTGGATTGTCTGTAGAAAGCACTTTTTACCTTTGATAAATGTTATCAAAGTCTTGACTCTAATTTTTGAAAGTGAATTTCAGAAGTTATGTTTCAAGAGAATTTACTGGCAATTGAAATATTTTTTTTTGATTTTTTGTTTAGGGCTTGAATATTTAATAAACCAGTTTTTGGTAATATCTTTAAAGTGCTTAAATGTGAATTTAAGAAACTGAATTGTGAAAGTTGAGTTGGTTTCATTTAATGATTTTTAAAGAATATTATTTACTGTAAATTAAGATCCATACCTGTACACTGATAAGGTTTAATTTCATAAAGTGGCTTGAACAAACAGAAGTATTTTTCCCCTCTCTCTTAGAGAAAATACATTGCAGAGATTAGCAAATACATGTTATTTGCTTCCTCAGATTTTGGTAGAAAACATTTGTTTTCTCATCAAAGAAATAGAAGTCCCATTTTATCATCAGCTCTAGGAGTATTCGATCCATATTTAAGTAAATGAAAAGCATGACTACAGATTTACAGGTCTGAATTTCAGATCCTTGATACTACTTAATACTACTTAATAATACTCTAAGAAATATGTTAAAAAGGAGAATAAAAACTCTAGAAAATTATTCACTTCATTGTATTTCTATCTAAAGGAAAATTCATAGCGACTTTTGTTAAAATTTGCAGTATAAGGGAATAATACTTGTAACAACAACAACAAAAATTTAGAAAATTGAATCTATGACTTCAGGTTTTTCTGTTTTACAGATACTGAGCTTATTTTTTGTTTATTTTCATTTGAGAGATATGAAATGAGTCACTAAGTCTTTGGCATAAATGCCTGTTTGCTTGCCTATGTTATCTCCAAAAGACAGAACAAAGTGTTATTGGGCTAGTTATTTTTCAATGTGCAGGTTACTTTCAAAATTAAATAAGAAAACATTTCTACTTGGTTATATATGTTCATTACCTAGTGCCACTTTGCCCTTTTCCATACGTACATTTCTCACATCCAAATAGGATTCACTCCTGTCCAAAGTTTCTTCCTAAATTCAAAATATGAGAAAAGGTCAGAAAAATAAGAGGTTAACCATAACTTCTAACACTATAAATTCATTCAAGCCATAAAGAGAAAGGGGATTTAGTTTCTTTATGTTTACCGTAACTTTAAAATGAGTAGCAAGAAATTTCCAGTGCTGGAAAATTGAAGATTATTATGAGTAATGAGTATCAACGAGAACACAGATGTTAGAGATTGGGGCATAAAACAGCCAAAGCTGTGCTGGCTCTGAAGAAGTAAGGGTTAGGAGCAAGACTCACTGAATTTATGCCAGAGAAATTCTCATTTGAACAAAACACTCCATGAAATCCACTGTACCTTGTCTGTGTTCCAGCTGCTTTCACAAAGGCAAGGTGTCACAGTGAGACGTTTTCCTGCTCACCCTATGCAGTCTGATTCTAAGCATTTCAGACCTCCAGTTCAGACTGAGATTTTGGATGTTGGGTGCCACAATGGCAAAAAAATGGCCTTGCTTGATAAGGAGTTACCTTGGTGGCCTTGAGTTAACCTTCGGGCTTGACTTTGAAAATGCCCATTTGCAGTCCTCCAGTGAGAATTTGGGTCTTGTTTTGAGTTCATTTACCTTGAATAGATGAGGAACTTGGTGTCATAATGTCTTTGAGTTTAGCACAGCATTACACTGTGGATTTTCTAATAGATTATCTCAGTTTTGCCCAGTTGTGTTCACATCTTCTCTTGGAATCCTTGCAAAGCCCTGTGTGGCATAAATTTGAGTCGTCTCAAGGAATTTCATTCAAGTGCAACTGGCTATCCAGATTATTAGCAGAGGATGCCACAATCTACAGTGTATGGAAACCTCAAGCAAACAGGGACCTCTTGGAATTGCACACATACCTGTACATGCATTACAGCTTGGGAGGCCAAACCTTTACTGTTCATCATGTCAGGACGACTTTTTGTGGTGCTCCAAGTGCACTGAGATTTGACCTATGAGCTCTGTGCACCGGACAGGACACCCAGGCAACATCACAGAGCCTGTGAGTAAGCTGACAAGCACTGAGCTGAGCATGAGTAAAGAAAATCCAATTTGTGCTGAGCACCAACACTGAGCTTTGGCCTTACGAAATGCACTTACTGGCAGAAGGCTGCTGTTTGCTTCCACTTTCTTTTTCGCTGGAGCCAAGTCTTTAATCTCAGTGAGTGCCACCCCTGAGCAGTCTGGCATGTGCTCTTTGGGGGCTGCTGAGATCCCAGCAGCCTACTGCCAGGAGTTCATTAATTACAAGAACAGGAGCGCTGCCTGTGTGCTGTGCCAGCATGTGGCTTCCAGGTCGTTGACGGTGTGTGTTTATGCAATTGCAGACAGTGCTGGCGTCTGCTGCGCCTTGCAGGGTGACAAGGAAATGACAGTAAATCCAAACCATGCTCATTCATCACTTATGGGAAAATATGCTGCCTTCATCATGACAGAGAGAGCACTCAGAAATGTGATGTCACTCACCCAATATCATTAAGTCACATGTCTCCTGGGGTACTTGCACAGACAGACCAACAAAGTTGGTCTGGGATTCACATTTTGTTTCAGAGGCAGTTGACCATCACTCCACTACTGAGGTCAGTGGAAATGAAGACAAGTCTGAGCCAGGCCAAGCCATTGAGCTCTCTTATATGGCCCTTGGAGCTGCCCAGCTCCAGAAGGGCTGCTTTCCTAGATTTCATAGACAGAAAGTAGTATGCAAGAGTCAGTGACTCGCTCCGTGCCAGCCAGAGTAGCTCCACTGGATGCTGTGGACTGACACTGTTTCGTACCGCACAAAGATCAGGCGCAAAGTCTTTTGCACTTCCTGATTGCTATGAGTCGTCCAAATTCCAACTGAAATATAACCCCATTTTAAGACAGTTAAAAAATATAAAATTAATGCTTAGTTTCTTGATGGCTAGCATCAAATCTGTCCAAGGCAGCTATCTGTAATTTTAGAATATATCAAGAAGTTTTATAGATCTCATGAAAACACTCTTTTTCATTTCCCTGGTGATTTAGCATTCCACTTGCTTTTTAACTTCAGTCCATCTTTAGATCCTGTGGAAACAACACTAAATCTAAATGCAGAACAAAAATGAACTCACATCATCTGGGAAAACTTCTTTCTTGGAGAGGCTATGATTAACTTGACCCCTACCAGGGTAGCAGGAGTTCAAATAAAAAGCTTTTTGTAACACATGTATTTTAAGGATTTATACAGTGGTATAAAGTGGTACAGAGCATTACACTCTCTGATAACCTTGTAAGATTTGTCACAAAGGAACATCAAAATAAAAATTAGTTTCATGAGCAGATGTCAATCCTTTTTAATGTTACACTGAAACAAAGAGTTCGAGGTATAGTAATAGGAGAAGACGAATAAGGCTGAAAAAGCTTAATATAACAATTATAGAAGTGATGGAAACTTCCAAACATGGTGTTATAACTATTGCATGTAAAATGAAGAGCAAATAACCACTGCAATAGTAACCAGTGTTTTTATATATGTTATCCTTCTGTGGTGCATAAAGGCATAACATACAAGTGAATATAATGCACCATTTAAGAGTGAGGGGTGAGGTGTTCTCAATTTCCGTCTGAAAAGAGATAAAGCATTCCATCAGGATGGAATAATTGGAAAAACAAAGTGATGTGAGAGAGTTTGGAGCAGAGGCCAGCCATAGGGCAGACAGAGGAGGAAAGAGTTTTGACAAAAAAGTATAAGCTTAAACTTAAAGTATACCTTAAATGAGTGGCAGCTGACTCCTGCAGCTACTGCAGACAATTTGAAATAAAATACTAGGAGCTATACAGTAAACTAGCCTGTGCTCTTCCAAGAACTGCATAAATCCATAAAACCCAGATCATTGTCATACTGGACCTGGAACCAAAGATATTTGATAGGTTCTGTCATGATGCTCCTTCTTCTTCTGTCTGCAGATTAGAGAGACATTGATGCCCCTGCTACTGAGCATTGCAATATCAGTCTTGAATTGTTTGTTGGGATGCCTGCTTTCCTGTCATAATTGCCAGAAAAGTGTGGCTGAATGTCTGATCTGAAATCGAATACATTATTTCTGTTATCTGATGCTGTGCAAAGGGTGAGACTAATCTTTCATTGTCTGTCAGCAAAATAAAAATATGGACTCTCTGAGTACATCTCCCACTGTCCTTGATTCCATACTTGCAAACTCACAGAAAGTTTAGGTTTTCAGCTTTCTAAAAAATTAGTTGATGCAGTTGTGCAGATGTTATTCACAGAAGGTTGTATTGCAGGATAGTGCCATTACAACCAATGAACAAGAATTTGTAGGCATTCTCAAGCACCCTTTTTGTTGTGCAGTTGGTCAATTATGCTACTTCAGCAAGTATGGTGATGGAACATGCTGATTTTATTCATAGAGGTTCCCTCTGACTGGAAGGAAGACAATGTTATTCCAGTTAACAAGGGCATGAGGGAACAGTGGGAAACTACCGACCTGTTAGCCGAGCCTCAGTGCCTGGGAAAATTGCAGAGAACATAATACTGGATGCTACTGAGAGGACATCAGAGGACAAGGCAATCATCAGGAACAGATAACACACCTTCACAAAGGGGAAGTCCTGTATAACTCATTTAATATTGTTCTAGCATAAGGTTTGGATTTCATTTTATTAAGGCTTTTGATTCTGTCCCTCACAACATTCTGCTAGACAAGCCATCCAACTTAGAAGTGAACAGGTACATGGTTCAGTGGGTGAAGAATTGAGTGAAGAGCAGGGCTCAAAAAGAAATCTGGCTGGAGGCCAGTCACCAGCATTGCTCCTCAGGGCTCAGTTCTAGGGACAGTTCTGTTCAATATATTTATCAATGATCTGGAGACAGGAGTTGGAAGGTTGCTTTTACTGGAATGTGCTGTTGACTCTCTCAAGGGACAAGAGGCCTTGCAGAGGGATCTGGATAGATTGGAGCACTGAGCAATCACCAATGGCATGAAACTGAACAAGAACAAACACTGGGATGGAGAAATACTTTCCCCAAGTATGAATTGGGAGTGGCATGGCTGGAGAGCAGCCCCACAGGAAGGGGTCTGAGGCTGCAGGCTGACAGCAGGCTCAACACAAGCAGGCAGTGGCAAACCCATCTTGGGATGCATCAAATATGCCACAACCAGCTGGTCAAAAGGGATGATTGCCCTGCTGTACTCAGCACTGGTGCAGGGTCATCTTGAGTACTGTGTGCCCCAAAATTTAACAGGGATGTGAAGGTCCTTGAATATGTCCAGAGGAGGGCAACAAAATTGTGAAAGGGCTGGAAGCCACATCCTCTGAGGAACAGCAGAGGACAGGGGCTTAATCTAGTTTGAAGAGAAGGAGGTTGAGGTTCTCTGCAGCTTTATGAGAAGGGGAAGTGTAGAGGGTACCCAGTACCAGCATGCATGGGAATGGCTAAAAAGCTGCTTCCAACAGAAAGTATATAACTGGAAACAGGATTTTAATTTGTGTTTCTGACTTTTAGGGTAGAAGTTCACAAGCATTATCACAATGTTCAGGTGTAGCCAGGAGCAGGTTAATGCAATCCTCACTATAGCTTGAAAAAACATCACTTAAACTCTGGCAAAGTCAGAGCCAGAATTTTGCAAATCTCCTACATCCTGTGGAGAGCCATTTGCTGGTGGGACTGCGTGGGAAGAACAGATTTATATTTCACTCATGTGTCTCTTGCAGCAAGGAGGTAATGGCACAGTTTATATCCAACACAGTTGCTATGAACTCCACCTCTCCAGGCAATTTTGTCCATAGAGTTTCTTGGAATATTCTGAATTATGGGCTGACACTCCCAACGAGTGTCCTGCACCCAGGCTCTGCAGAAAATGAACATGCTGGTCTCTAAACATCACTTCTTCATAGGATGTGTTTGTTTTGACCACACATCCTTCCTGAATCCTGCTGTATAGAATAACCCAAACAATGGAACTGCCTGGAGCCAAAAGGAGTGGTGCTAGTGGAACCCAGTCTCCTTCAAATCAGAGGCAGACATTGGTCAAGCCACAGATAATGCTACAGTCTTGAAAATATGTAACTGATATTTTAAAAAAAACCCTGAAAATTATCTAAAAAGTATTAACCTTTACCAGAAACTGGAAAGTTGATAACTGAATGATGCACAAAGAAGGCTCTTCCTAGGGAAAAAAAAAACCAAAAACCTCAAAAGTTTTAAGAATGTGATTTTCTGTGTTTGGTAATGCATTTTTAATATAAGAATTTGTATTTTGGCTTTCAAAAAATCCAACCCCCAAACATTCCTACTTTATTTATATTTTTTTTCTCTGTTTTTAAATTATTTTGATTTTTAGCTTTTGAGGAGGAAGAAAAATAACCAAATTCGTGTATTATTTTGGATGTAAAAGTTGGAACCATTTGGGTTTATGAATACAGGCCTGGCAGTCCCTGTTTTCTGAAAAGCAAGAATAAGGATTGGTTACAGACACACAGAAAAGGAGTAATGCTTGGTACTTTCCAACCTTGATAACACACTTATGAACCACACTTTTTGTCTTCCAAAACTTTTTATGCTGTGGTTCTTGAGTAGTGATGCATGAAAAGCACCCCTGTGCCTGCCTGATGCCTGATGCCCACATGGAGTGCTGAGAAGTGGCAGCTCCTCATGGGGCTGCAAGTCTGGATACCTTCCAAGCACAGGCTGCTTTGCATAAGCAAGAACCCCTGGAGAAACAGAGCCAAGGGAAGAGCAGAGGTCATTCCCACTCCAGGTTTAAAATGGACCAGAGAGAGCCAGGGCATGTGTGGTGCCTTGAAAGCACAAGTGCAGCAGGAAGGAACAGAGTTGGAAAGGCCCAGAGAAGCTCTGGCAAAGGGCTTTGCTCAATGACCCACAGAACAAGAAACAACGCCAGGGAGCCACCCTCTGAGCCTAGAAAGTTGCCTTCTCCCAGATGTGAGGAATGAGGGTCACCCTTGTGGGGCATGCAGCAGCAGGTAGCTGCTGCTGCAGCAGGCAGCAATCTGGCCAAAAGGGACCCTAGAAGCCCCGACCAGTGGTCATGCTTTATGCTGCAGAAGAAGGCCAAAAAGCCATGGAACATTATGCCAATCTGTCCCACAGGAAAACTCCTTCCTGATCTCAGCACCACTATTCTCTAGGCATGTGTCTAAGGCCTGTTTTGTTGTCTCACAGGTTGGTCAACACCTCCCAGAAGATGTCTAAACCCTATTATCCTTCAGCCTGGAGTTATCTCAGGGCCTTGTGAAAGTGGTCACACTCAAATGGATGCTGAAATAACACATACAGAACCAATTAGCTGTGGCTGTACTATTTGCATTCCCATACTGTGCTAGATATTATTGTATCTAGCAATAATCTAGACTGGAAGTAACAACTTCCTATATAATTGGCACTTAGTGCCACAACAAAATAAAAGCAGTCACATCTTTTGGCCACTGTAGGTGGAATTTTTTTGGAAGTGCAAGTTAGACTTGGCTTTTTTCTTTTACTTTAGTTTTTAATTATGGCCACTGATGGCCTGATCAGAGGTTTATGTCTCATCCCAAATATTTTCCTATGGGCTGCTGTTACATGGCAGGGCACTTTAATGTGAGTGTTTTCAGTACAAAGCCAGTGCTGTTTACAGCAGTGGAGTGCAGCAGTTCTCTCATGCCCTTGGGTTCAGGTGGCCCGAAGTTCACTATAGTGCTCAAGACACCTCCCTTCCCTCCCTTTTGCCAGCCATGTTTCAGGCAGCTGGTGCAGAAATAAAGGAGGAAGTTTTAATGCCCACTCTTGCCTGGTGCTTTTGGTTGGCAGGGACATGTTTCACCATCAAGGCAACTTAAAAAGATCCTCTGGAGTGAGAGATTTTGTTAGTGAGCAACACATCTGACATCATGCTAGACCTGCTCTAATACAGCAACATTGAGCCCCAGTCTTTGAAGCACAATAATGCTTTGCTTCCTGTGGCTTAGCTTTTGTGATTGCCTGTTTCATGACTCCAGCTCGGGTGGCTCAGTGATGGGAGAGGCAGCAGGTGTATGGGAACTTGTCCTGCCTTGCTTCATTCTGGACTTCGCCCTCTGATTATTACTCCTGATGTTTCCCGGGGGGACCATCAGTCTTTTTTATCCACATCTGTAAGAGTGAGACTGTTGGAACAAATAATTCTAATAGCAATATCATTTTGGCAGTGTGAGCTAGCTCAAGGTGGAAGTTAAATGGAAGGGAGTTGGGCACTTTCAATGTCCAAATTCATCAGCTCTGTTAAGAAAACTTTTCTTGGAATTGAAAGAACAGGATTGTAAGTGCCGGCTGTTTATTTCCACCAGCTAGAGATTATTTCACACTTAATCTATTCACTTCAGTGGGAGGTGCAAATGTTTGGTACTTCCCTGAAGCAAGCATCAAAGGTCAAATCCATCCAAGGCCTCCTTCCTTCTGCAGGGCACCCAAAAGCCAATCATTGGTCCCTGCAGGGCCATCAGGCACTAAGTGAATAGTGCCTGTGTGAACAAACCCCATGAGTGCTCTATCAGACTGGTCAGGTCTTTCAGTAATTTGTATTTCCCAAAAATAAATGGTGATATTTAGAAACGTTTTAATTTGGATTTGGGTCCCCATAATTAATGTCCTTTCTATAAATTCATAAAACAGGCTGAGAAGGGGCAGGCAAATATGGTTCTTCATCTTCTTCCTTTTTTCCTCCCTTGCCCCCACTTCTTTTCCTTAGGGTGTGGTTGACTGTTTTTTTTACTACCATTCTGTTGGGATACTTTAATTCTGCCTTATCTTATTTATTTTTTCACCGTGCTCTATTATTGCTGTTTTTCTCCTCTTCTCACCTACATGAAATATGAACTTTACAGATTTCTGAATGCAATTTCCAATCTAGGATATATCCCAGCAGGCTGGAAACAGGGAAGAATGTCATCATTTTAGGTAAGCTTTCTCCCATGGTAATGGACACTGCCTGCAGCTCATAACCTCCTCTGTGTTCAAGCAAGCACATTTGAAAAAACAAAATATTCAGAACAGATCTGTGCCAGCATAAAACATCACATTTCTTTGGAAATCTGCAGAGTACTAAGCCAACACACAAGTAATGAAACCTGATTCTTTGACAGGACTGGGTCTGCAGGAAGTGGCAATGTCTTAAATTAGCTGAGTTGCAAAAATAGCTAGCTAGCTTTAGGGAAGAGCTTCAAGCCTACAACAGAAGCAGCTTCTTTCAAAGCTGAATGTCAGTTGAGAGGTATTATTCAGAGTTTAGTCCTTCTAACAAACTGTGTTATTTTTTAAAGTAGAAGTTCTAAGTCTGAAAAACTTTAAAAAGCTACATATTGCTTTATAGATACAGCATTTGTTCCATGACAAATCTTTCTACATACTATTTCTTTAATTCAAAAGTCTGAAAATAATTTTTACATCATTTCTGTAGAAGAATGATGGGAGGAAACATCTTGCTTTCTGTCTCTCTATGAAGCAACTGCTCAAGAATGAATTATGATCATGTTTACAGGATTTACTACAAGGTCTTACTTTAATAAAATAAAAAGCAATGTGGGCTGCTCAGCATAGCTCCCCATCTCCTTTGGAGAAATGTGGTGGATTTCCTGGGGTTAAATGTCTACAGATTGTGCAGAGCCCAGAGTTTTAACACTGTCATCATAGTTGGTAGTCACTTGGGCCACCAGTAAGGGTATCTCCACTGTCACTTGTCATTATTTTCAGCACTTCCATCTCCTGTGCCCTTGCCAGTGCAAACTGCTGCCAACATCAAGAATGTCCTTCTTTATACAAGTCACTTATAATGGGATATTGCAGCATTAAACAGGGATTGCTACATGGCACCAAATCCGTGGTCAAAGACCCCCAAACTTAATATCCATATGAAAAATTGCCCCATCAAATTTACAGAAGCAGCTCTCATACAAAAAAAAAAAAAAAAAGGAAATGGGTGAAGAAACCACATAAAAAATAATTTCAAAACAGCACGGCAATGGAAAGACAGCAAAGGCTTTTCCCACAATTTTAAAAGCCCTATAGGATAGCAGAGAAGACCTGCCTGCCCTGTGTGTGGGTACAGCGAGGTCCCTGACAGACCTGAAGAATGAAGATGGGACAGTGGAGACAGGCTGAAGGGCACTGTTTGGCCACACAGGGGGCTGTCACAAACTGCTGGACTGGGGCAGGAGGCATGAGCACAAACCCCTGCGAGACAGGCTGGAATGGCAGTGGCAGAGATGATGAGAGCGGACAGGCATTCTCCATGGAAAACAAAACTGAGTCACCAGCCTGGCCTGAAAGATAATTTTAGTGCAGAGGGTGAAACAGTGTGACATAGGCTGTGATGTTGAGCTGGCAACTCAACTGCTGCTGCTTCAGGAACGTCAAAGCTGCTTATCAGTCCTGAGCAAGTGTGGGAAAAACCTTGGCGGGGAGCAGGGTGAGCCCAGCAGGTTTTCCTTTCATTTCCTGTCCTTCCCTTTTGCTCACGAGCCCCCTTACCTAGTGTCATGGAAGCCTGAGCTGAGCCAAATTAATGGGGATGGCCAGGTCTGAGGGCATGAGCAACACCCCTGCGCACAGAGGGAGTGTGCAGGGCACAAAGTGTAAGCCCAGATGTGTAACATGCACACATAATTTTATTCCATGTTTTAAGGCAGGGGCTGGGAACCCTCCATGACATTGGTGCTATTGCCCCAATGCCTCCAGGCCTTTGAGGGCCCCACTGGTGGAGGCAGTGATGTTGGCCCAGCATTATCACAATCTGGAAGGCAACAGCAAGTGGAAAGCAGAATTACTGTTCCTACCTTGCAGGGTGAGAAAGAAAGGAGTCTGAAGTAGATACCTACTGATTTAGTGGTGACAAGATTAATTCTTCAGTCTTCAAAGGCAGCACTCTTTTAAATGAACATACATTCTTGTAGATAAACATGCAGGTCATCAGTCACGCACTCACACCTACAAAATGCACAGTGCTGGGCAATTTGTCTTTGTTTCAAACACATTATTATACTGCAGCTATGTGCATCACTTCATCCAGGATGCAGTTTCAGCCTCTGTGCTGAAATAACCATACCAAACCACATGAATCTTTACCCTTGAGCGTGTTGAATCAGTAGGCACTGAAAGTAGTGTTTGGAAATTTATGCTAACATCTTCAGAGCAATATCTTGTCCTACCTTTCTAGCAGTTTTCTGGGACTACTGACTGGACCATTAAGTTTTCTTTGTTCTCCCTTTACAAAGCAGTAAGTGCTCAGGATTGTTTAAAAAGTTTTCCAAGCTTGCTCCATTTGTTCCTGACAAAGTGCAGATGTGAAGAATAAATCTGTACGTGTCTGAGTCCATGCCATACATGCAAGCCTCCTGGAAAGACTGTGAACTCCAGATCTTTATAGCCAGGGACGTCTGTCTATTTGCGTAGGTACCGTTTTGAAATTTTTATTCCTTATAGTTAGGGAGTAAGCTACTGATGATCTCGTGATGTACCTTTCTGTCATGTAGGAACATCCTGCAGTTTGCCTCCAGCATCAGTTTGTGGTCAAGGAAGTAGAAGATGCAGGATGTGATACAACAGACATGACAAGACCACTCATCAACTGGTATTTTGGGACATCAGCAATCACATATGAGCCAACTCTGATCTCTCTACTGGATACCCACATATAGTTCAGTGTATGTTGCTCATATGGCTGGCACTGCCCTTGCCCTTGAGAGAGAACTGCTGGGAAAATAAATAGGTCAAGTCAAGCTCACACCTATCAGGCTCAACTCCGACTGAAATAAATGCAAGTGAGAGTTGCAAACACTGTTTGGAAGTGGACTTCACTGATATTAAGAAGTAAAGGGTGGTGGGAAAAGAGATGCAAGTTTGCAAGGAGTAAGTGTAAGCACTAAAATGAAATTAACTTCAAGGTGAGAAATACACTGATTTTGTTAATGTCCCAAAATAACAATATCATATTGTTTATAGAGATTTCTTGACTAAAATTAACTTTGACAATGGATTATTGTGTTTTTCCTATGTTCTTCATGATGGTTGGCATTTCCTGGTAAATGGCAGCACTTTCATGATGCGCAGCATGGCTCAAAGCAAGAAAATCTGTCCCTAAAACTAGAATGAAACCAGCTGTTAAAACAGGAACTGAACCAAATGCCCAGATTTTCTCTAAACTCAAACGAATCCTTCCTTTGAGGCTCAGGCATGTTTGGTTAACTTTAAATTAAACAATGTTGTTTCTCTACACATCCTGCTTTCAGTGAAGACTCCAAGCAGAAACACAAATATATGGCAGGCACATCTATGTTTACACTATTTCTGGCCCAGCTGAAACCAGGAAACACTGGAAATCTAACAAAATCAGCTTTGTCTCACAGACTATTCAGCTACCAGGTTCTGTTGCTGTAACCGCACAGAATACAACTCGTACACATACCAATTTATTATTAATTTTTCACCAAATAACTGTGATAAACAAGTTTCCCAGACTATCAGACATGAACCCCCCATTTTTATTCAACTGTGGCAGCATACTATATAGCTACCTTATATTCCTTTTATACTCCTTCTCATTGAGTCACTGGCTTAGTTGCCGAAAGACATAATGTCTCTTGTGGTACACAACAACAAACCAAAGCACATAACAAAGATAACAAACGAGGCATACGCATGCTGTGCTTCATACTTGGTTTGTGGCTAATTCAAAATACATAATCCTAAATTTTACTACTTGATATCTCTTGGACAACTCTCTGCATTGAATTTGTAGAGCACACATATGAAGAAAACATTGTTTTAGAAGGAACATATTTAGACATATAAAATTGCCCTGCAAGTCAGGGCAAATTTTTTAAAGCACTTTTGCGTACCAGACTTTTACAAATTTTCAAATTCATATTTAAAGGAGCATTTAATGTGATTGCTAGAAACTATATCACTGTCAGCAAAACATAATACAGGCACCCTGATTACCCAGCTATCTGCTTGACCGCAACATAGCCATCCCAAAAGATTCATTACCACAGCTTCATGCTTGTTAGCCAGATTGTTTTCCAGATTCTAACTAGACACACATTAAGAAATGCATGTTAATCATTGCCCTAATGAGAACAATATGCAGTTAGTATTTAGAGTGTCACACAAAAGATACATACACCTTCTTGACTACAGAAGGTGAGTACAGAAAAAGTGCACTCTAAATTCAAGGAAACCCAATCCTTCTTTCCATCAGCATGTTTCAGTGAAATGGCCATCTCCAAGAGAGATTTTTAATGAAATAGATAAATTTTAACCAGTATATACATATGCTTCCATTAGGCATGGGGCAAAGTAAAATGCCATTCTGACCACGACTGTGAAAGAAAAACAATCACTGTCTCATATGCTTACGTACAAAAAGCTATGACTATATAAAGCACTAAAAGCCTTCCCAGCATCTCTCCTCTGGAGACACCAAACTTCTCAATGTTTACATCTGTTCACAGCCAGATGACTTCTGGAGCAAACAACTACTCAACATGTGTAAGAGGACAAGAATCTGTCTTTAAATTTATTTTCAAGTAATAAATAAAATACATATCTTACAAAATAAATCAGTTAATCCAATTTGGTAAAACCCATCACACTTCTGAGTCTCAAAGGTCCATGGTTTGGTTTGAATTTTCTAATGCAAAATATGTGCACTCCCTGCACCTTTTTGGTTATGTGAAGATAATAAGATTGAGATGCTGATGAAACAGCAAATAAAACAGGCATCAATGGAGTGGGTGTGAAAGAAAGCAAGATTGTCATGTCTGCTTAAATTTCAGTGACATTCAGTGTCTTACTACCACACTGTACAGAGGACATCTAAAACCTGCGTTTCCCATTCCTCCCTCCTGCCTCTCTACACAGGTCACAGGCTCTGTCTTTCCATCACAACCACCAGGCACTGTGTGAATGCTGATTTAGCCTTTACTAACTATGCAAGAAGAACAGCTTTTCTTTTTTCAAACCTCTCTGGAATTATAAAGGTGTTTCCACACCCTAAACTAAAGACTGTTGAAAGTAGTTACAAAACATTAAAGCAATTTAGAGTGCAGTACTGTTTAATCCCTTTGCATAGGTTAAAAGTAGTATTGCCTTGAAAAGTGAGTGCTGAACTAAAATGTGACTGAAAATTGTCTCATCACACCCTACTGGAAGCCAAAAGGGAGATGCATAAAAACTTCATCTTACTTCTTTTTGAAGATGTACCTCTCCCTCCTTCCCTTCCTTTCACACCATTCTCCCAAGAAACAGAAAAGTATTTTTTTGCATGCCAGCAAGCATTACATGAAAAGAAACTATGCCAGTTTCTTTCAGAAAGAACCTAGCTCAAAAATTGACTACCAGCTTCCTGAAGAGCAAAAAAAAAAAAAAATCAACCAACCAAAACAGAACACAAAGCAAAATAAAACTAAATGAACAAATTTACACAATTTTGATGCATATAATTTAAATTTTATTTTTTACTTAGAGATGAGGTTTTACACAGGTCACCTTTCCCTTCAAGTCTCCAGAAGTAACAACAAAAAAGACAACAAAATTTAGCCTTTTCTTCTAGACAGTACCATTGCTGCTATCTGCTTATGCTTTGTCTTCTTGAAAAAATAAATGCAATCTTTGCAAAAGGAAAAATCAACCTTAAATAAATAGTATCTAGAAATATTATCTTATTGGTAACTATATAACACTGCAAATGCATCACTGAGCAGATTAAGGTGATCGAAAGTTATATTTTGTTTCATATATTTAACTCAGTTATATGCTTATGTTCTCTCTCAAGTTTGTTCTCAAACTTACAAATTCCAAAAAATCAGCTTAGATATCAACAACTGACTACTAATAATTATCCTCTTGGCTGTGTTTGCACAGGGCAGCCAGTGTCCATAATCAGCATTCATCTTTCATCCTCATCAGTTGGGCTGTCTGGCAGGTGCTGGGTGGGGTGAAGATGGAGGGGTCTGCAATGCCCGGATGGATGTCAAAGAAGCGAGTGGAGGTTGTCACGCTGTAGTTCCTGGTGTAGGTTTCCTGTACTGGGTAACAGTCTTTGACAGTGTAAATGCCGACCCAGGATTCCACTGCAACCAACCAGAAATGTAACAGCTTTAGGTGACAAGGCAAGATGAATGGGTCATGATGATGTCGTCTCTTTTAACTCATTGCTTCTCTTTAACATTGTTAAGATTCTCATTATATTTTTTTTAAATTCCTATTGTTTTCAAGCACTTCTAGCGGTTCATTATCTCAAGAAAACATTCAATGCTGATCTCCTCCAGGACATGATGTAGCAAGCCTGTCCCTTTTTTAACTTCAGATTAATTCCACAGTGTGTTAACCTCAGAGGTGTTCCTTTGCTCTCTTTCCCCCTTGCTCTCTGTCATCATCTCTACCTTCTCCACTATGCTATTTAGGCAGTGACACTAATATCATTGAAGTGGTTTCCTTTGAATACCCTCTGCTTTTATCTCTCTTTTATTAACCTCACAGACACCTTGATCATTCTTTACCCATTCAATCATATTCCATTCTGTTGTTTTATGCATTTCAGATCACTTGGTAGCAGAAACTCATGACCTTAAAATTACCTACCATGATCATAAATCAGTTCCACTAAGGAATGCCTGTAACAAATTTTTCTAGTCCTAAGGACACTTATTTTCTCCCACCTAAGGCAATCACACACACTTATTTTCAGTTTTGTGTCATAGGCTGTACTACAACCACATTATGAGAAATAAATAAATGATGAAATGAAACATACATATATTGTATCCAAAGAAAGGGTGGCAAGCTAAGCAATATTTGAATATACTTCTTTTGAGCATGCTAATATACAAAAAACATTCTGAACTTGATTAATATGGTTTTGAGTACACAGAAATGGAGGCAACCTTTAACTGAACAAGTCTTCTCTCAGAATTTAAAATAAAAAATAATGGTTAAATATGATGCTACCAAAGTAGCCTGTATGTCCCCTAAAACTTATAATTGTAAAAGAAATATAAGTTTACAATCCAAACCAATTCTAGCTGAAAAGTATATAGGTAGATAGTAACTTTCCGACATTATGTTTATGAATGATCATACAGAAAAGCACTGGAGATACAAAATAATACAGGATAAAAATCACACATCACTAATTGAATGTTTCTGGATATAAAGTTCCAAAAAAAAATCCAAAAATAACAGATCTGAAAAAAAATTATTATTGGAGTGAGTGATAATTTGCCTTTTGCAGAATACCAGAGGATATATCAACCTAGTTACAGAGGTCATCAATAAACCATAGATGAAACTGAAGCCAAAGTGCTAATAAATTTCTATGCATTCAAAATCTAACATACTATACCTTGGAAAATTCAGCCTCCTTTCTTTTACGATGCAAGTGTTCAGCTGCCACGTGCAGAACTAAGCCTTGTGAGCAGGTATTTCTTACCAGTATAGAGGACAACAAAATATAAGCGCATATTAAGGATTTCAGTGATGCAGGACTACGTGTAGACAAACACTGACAAAAAACCTGCTTTGTTTCTGTTACACAGACTCCAGTTTGAGTGTGCCCCTAAATATAGTACCAATTGTTCTCTAGATAAATTCGGGATACAGACTGCCAGATTCAGACATGAAATAATGCCAAACTCTGTATGATATCAAATACAACACAATCAAGTCCCCTGAACTTAAATATCTAATACTGCTGAAATATGACATTTTCCTAAAAAAAAAAGCATTATTATTAAAATTATATTCTGTCCACAGGGCATTTTTATTACTTCTTCCAGAGAATTTTATAGAAATATGGAAAGCCAGGGTGAAACATGAATAATTTTATTTTTCCCTGTGCAGCAGAAACATTGATTATTATTACAATTAAACAAAAGCATGCATGCATGTACATTTCCTGGCTGGTTTTCTGTCAGACCATTCCTGTACCATAACTTCATCTCCAGGTCCCCCAATGTAGTACTGATCTTCATAAGTTGAATTGGCAGGAATATCATATGGATCCCATGGCTCTGTCAGAGCAATCTTCGAGCAAAGCCTTGTAACTTGCTCAATCTGAAACATCACCGCTTCTTTGTAAAGCAATATATACTCAAAGAACCTGAAACATTAAGAAAAAGCAATTAATATATATAGTCTTTTTCTATCCTAAGCAAGGAACATTGCTGGTATGTAAGCTTGCCTTTGACTTCTCAGTATAAGAACATTTTCACTTGCATTAAAGTTTGCCAAACTCTGAGAAACACTAATCACTTGGGCTGAAATTTCCCATGCTGGAAGTGTGTTTCAGCTGATTCTTTCCAAAATAAATAAATCAGGCTTAACTGGTTCAGCTGTTTCTGAGAACAACAGAACAACTTCTCTGAGAACAACTGAGAGAAAAACATGTTATTATTTCTAGTTCTGGTTGGTTTTTTTTTTTGTTTGTTTGGTTGGGTTTTTTTAAAATAGCTGTTTCAATAAAAGCTCCAGTGCCTCCATGTTTTGCAAAAAGGACTTTAAGTTTTGGCAGGAGAAAAGTTTTTATTAAAAGTTGACCAGATCTGGCTAAGTTATAAGCCTTTAAAAAAATCTGCTTGCATAGGCTGGATAGAATCACTGATCCACAAATGTGATAGAGCCTTCCTCTGTACTGGTTAGATGGGGTATCTGCCATCCTCACAGATATTTCTCCATGGCAACGCACACAGCTTAAGTTGGACATGGTGGTGAAGGGGGAAATACATGGTCCCAAGTGCAGAACTGAGAGGGTCACCCTCATATGGCACAGTTTCTCTCTGGAAGTCACCAGACCCAAGAAGTAGTGGAAAGAAAAAGCAGAAGAGCAAAATAGTAAGGCAGAGATAAAGAGAGGTGTGAAGCTCAATGAGCTTGAGAGGCTAGAAGATGAAGTCACCAACACAAACAATTAATAAGGATTTAAAACCGATCTTCTAATGAGTATGAAGTGTCCAAGCCATGCTCTGAGATGATAAACATTTACATGAACACTTTCATCTAGTTTCTGTTTACAGTGGTCTGGTCTACCACCAGTACTGTGACATTGCTTCCATACCTTCAAAAAGCAGGTGGTATGTCCTTACCTTTAAACCGGGCACAAAATCAGAGAGAAACAGAAAATCAAAATTATCAGAAGCATTGCTTATCTTGAATACTCAGTTGGAAATAGCAGAAACTTAACTTCTCCAGGGTACTTTGCACTACCAGTTAGATAAGAAGTTGTTCAAAGCATGTCTCAAATCATCATCATGTGTGCTCTAAATCTTTCGCAAAGAACTTACAAGGCTCACTTTCTAAATCCTCTAAAACTCTGCATTCATTATTAGAAGCTTCCCTTGAACATCTCAGCTCAAATATTTGGCTAAAAGCTACTGTTATGCAGTGAATCTAGAGAAAAGGAAGGGAACAGCTTCATCTTTCCACCTGTAATTCCTTGCTTCATTCATAATGCTGCCTCCATTTCCAGGAAAAAAAAACCAAAACTTCGGTGTCTTTGACACAGGCACCTTCTACTTCACAAATATTATGCTAGTCCTGAAGACTATTCATCCTGTGTCATCAGAAAGATGGGAAGCTAGTATAAAACATTGCATAATTCATGTAATTGAAGAGATTATGCACAAAAGCAATAGCAGACCCTTCTCTATTTCCCAACTCCTCCATATTTCTCTTTGCGGTCCTCACATTCTTTTGGGGAGGATGCAAAGTTTACATAAAACAGGGTTGAAACAAAAAAAATTTACAGTTTTGATTTTTGCACTACACAATTGTATCAGACAGCAAGAACTTCATCCTCCACTGACACTGTGGCATTTTAAGGTTGCATAATAAGAAGTGTCTCAGCATGGTTAAAAACATCTGAGCAACATTCCCATCACTTCTTGAGAGCACCATTTATCCTGCATGCACAGAAACACGGTCAGGCTAAATGCCCTTAGCCAAATTGAACAGTGACAGAGAATATAAAATGGGACAAGAAAACTGACATGCTGTAAACTGGGGTCCATCTCTCACTCCAGCCTTACAAAACATGGGAGGTAGCTTGTCCTGGTTTCCAAGTGGGAAACTGGGAACTTCTCCCACACTGACAAGACTCATGCAAAGAGGCTGACAAACTGCAAGGCTACATATGACACTCCCCACGGTAAATCATTCTCTGCCCATATCTTAAAATATTCTCGCTTCTGACATGACTTTCACCAACCTAAACTTGCCTGCCATTTTCTTAGTCAAAGGCAAGGTTTCCACAGTCATGATGTGCTATTGAATTATTCAGTATCTTTTTAAACTCTTTTCTTCCATAACACCAACCTGAGATCACTTAAGGTCATACACAACTTTGATATCACATTTGGTGCAGAGAACACACAAGAACACTAAAATATATTTTTGTGTGTTTTCAATGACAGTCTAATGACCCAACTACTCTTCAGCTGGCTGCCCAGCAGCTTCTGTAGAAGTGGGATGGGAAATGCCTTACAGAGGAATCTATCACCATGTTTGAGACATCTGAGTGATAATACAGTGATTTTGTAAAAGAACACAAAACCCCAATGTATTAGAAAAGCATTACAAACGACTAGGAATAAAACTAAATGGTTACATTTCTTTTTTATTTAAAATCCTCACTTAAAACTTAACTCACACAGAAATTTTATTCACATTTTTAACAATCCTGCAAATAGCAAGATGGACATTATGAAACTCTAAAATAAGTAAAAATGAGGAAAATCCAAACAAATCAAACTCAGCACCAGTCATCTCTCTGGCAGCCATCCTACAGAGAAAGAGGCTCCACCACTGTCATTTTTGGTTCTGGGAGAGGTGGACTAAACACATGTGTAAGAGACACCAGTCCTAGACCTGAATGGGCTGCTGGGATGAACTCTGCCTCCATGGTGACAGGCACATGAGAGGTGATCTGCAGAAAATGTCGTTCTGCTCAGTGTGCATGACAGCCCTGGGTAAGCAGGGGCAAAATTTACACTGTCCTTGTTCAACTCAGATGTGCCTCACATCCCAGTTTCACACAAAATTGCTCTGTGTCCTGGAAATAACCAGCACAGAAACCTAAGATTACACAGGATCTGAGTTTAAAGGCATATGAAAGGGGAATGGTTAAGTTGTTGCTTTATAAAGATAAGTATTTACCAGCCAAAATTAATAGCAAAATGTGCATGAGTATAAAAATGATAATTAAATAAAATTTAAGTAAGAAATATTTCCCTCTTTGTTTTTAACCAGCCAAGTCCTGAGTACACTGTCTCTGTTTTGGGTGCCTGAGATTTCATTGGATTCTTGGGGGGAAGCACAGAGTCCTGAAAATAGGTCTTGGCAAAGAAACAGGAGAGAAAATTATTTTTAATTAGTTTATTTTTCCAGAAAAATGCAACATATTTCCAGCCTGTGCCCACCTCTAATATTATTTTTATAACAATTTAATTATTTAAACTGTAACTTCAAGAAAGCCTTAACCTAAAACCAAGTGCCCCAACTAGGCCTCAATTAGGCACCTTGAAAAAGATTTGAAGAAGTTACTTGGACAATTATGTGCCTGCATGAGATTATTTCCCTTCCTTTCCTATCCTATTCCACACTATCCTGTCCTATGCCTCACCCCCTTGTACACTATGGGAGTCTCTCATGATCCTTAATACTCCCTTTGTCTGAATCTGAAAATGGATAAATTTCAGCATATAAAGACATGCGTGTTTTTGCTCCCATGCTTTAAAGATTTTTTCTTAACTCTGGACCATATCCTGCACAAGTAATCTCACTGATTTTGCTGGAAGCAGTCATGTCATATAGGCTGAGTTCAGTACTTTCTTCTCCCAAGCTATGCAAAGTATTTTTCTGAATAAGACACCAAGCAAGTTAAATGCAAAGCCAGACTACTACACAATCACAAGATGAAACACTTGTGTTAAGGACATACTGCAAGGGGTGGGTGTGCATCCAAATACTGTCCTACCACTGAGATTCCTCATGAAATTTGGGGAGATAGCTAGAGGTCCCTCTAAGGACACAGCTCAGATAACATAAAGACACTCCTGGACCCTCACAAAGGCCTTAACTAAACTTGTCTACTGAATGGGTGATTTTTTTTTTGCATGTTAATAATGTAATTCATAACAGTGAAGTATTTTTCAACACTTGTCAGAAAAAAACTCATTAATGTTAAGATCATGCCACCAGCTCCTTTTCAGGTGTTCAGTCTGCATCTTGTGCTGGGTCCTCCCCAGTTCTGAAGCCTGCTAGCTTGCACATCATCTAACACAGCTGCCTAACTCCCAGGGTTTACTTCTGCACTTCCAAGGGCTTCCTTGTGAGAGCCAAATGGAGAAGAAAGGAACTGCTTGCTGTACAACTGCCTTTGTAGTGACTCAGAGGAGCAGAGGCATTATTAGTGGCATGGCAAGACCCATGTGATGTATTGAAGAATATCAGACAAGGTCATTTGCTAGAGAGAAGCAAAATAATAGCCTGAGACTGAGACTGGGTCATATAAACACTTTCTGTGCTAAATCTGGCTCTGCATCATTTTGCTCTGTGGCTTTGGACAATCAACTTACAGTACCAGAGCCTTAAAATACTGTTTATTATTTTTGTTTGATTGCTGTAGCACTGGAGAGAGACAAATCTGTGATCGCAAACCAGTTGTGTGAGACATTGTATTAATTAACAAAGAACAAAACCACAAATCCTGCCCAGAAAAAAAACAAAACACTAAAACAATGCTAAAACAAACTTTACTGCAAAGGTGTACTAGGGCTTTAACCTGTTGATTCAGATTTCCCAGATGTAGTAGCTATTTTAACCTTAAAACTCTCATTCATGTTAGCCAGGACTTATATTACCTAGTAGTATAAAGCTAGTGAAAAACAGAAGCAAAATTTTATGCATTATTTGTATCTAAGATACTGTATTACTCAGCAGGAAACAGTATTCGCTATTCAGTATCTCAAGCTGAGGTCACTGCAATTATTTCCAAGCTAACTTTACTTTCCCTTCTGTGATTAAATTAACACTTAAAGCATCTGTCTGCCTTTGTGGTACTACTTTATTCTTCGTCAGTTCTCTTTGTAAAAATATGTTTTGAAAGAAGCTAACCCCACATCTAACTAGAAGGAATTTCACTACAAATATCCCAAAACAAATTCTCTGTTCTAATGTGCATGGATAGGTACATCCATATATTTAATTCTTCAGGTATCTTGTATCCTCTTGTATCATTGTGGGATAAAGTACCCCACAACGATACCACTCTTTTTTTACACATTTTTTACTAAAGATGGACTGGGAGAATGAGAACCTTTATTAGAAGTGTGACTACATAACCCCATCTTCTCTGGTCCTCAGATCAATAGTTCAAGGGAGCAAAGCTGCCAAGCAGACATGCAGACAGTTGATAAACACTCATCAGGTCAAGAACATTCATTTGCTTTTGGAATGATCTGTCAAGCTCATTTCAGAAGGGAGAAGTATTTGTTTCTTAGTATATTTCTGGG
Organism: Muscicapa striata striata; assembly: GCA_030060385.1. Classification (NCBI taxonomy): domain Eukaryota; kingdom Metazoa; phylum Chordata; class Aves; order Passeriformes; family Muscicapidae; genus Muscicapa; species Muscicapa striata. Next base: position 3,957,880 of record JAREIS010000101.1, read on the forward strand.
AACTCCTTTCCTCTTTCCCATGAAGTTTTTAGTAATTTCAGACTTCTGTTTTTCTTCTGGTATATCAGACCTCAACAACAACAATAGCAATTTGCCATATTTGATCTCACATGTTTGGCAGTGGTGCAGGAATATGGTATACTGTACAAATACAGGATTGTGCAAATACATGTGACAGTAAATGTAAAGTGATACTGTATAAAAGCAGTATTTTTAATCTGACTTAAATCACTTACAGATTGTAAAGGCTTTCTTTTTATTTCTTCATTCTCAAGGAGATCAGGCCCCCTGTATCAGGGATCTAATTAACAAGGCATATGATGAACTTTGACCACACCACCAGTTTCTGAAGCAGAGAGAATTAGCCAATAGTAAGTCCTGCTAATTGTGCAGTTGGTATAGAAAGAAAACCTTAAATACAGGAATCAAAAGCTGCAATGTCAAAGCTACAGCAGCTAAAGGATGATATACTTTTGTGACTTTAATTAAGAAACACAATTAAAATTACTAATTTCTTATAATTTTAATTGTTTTCCCATAAATTAGATTAGTTATTTTGGCAAATACTAAGGGAAAATGAGCTCTTCAGCAGGAAGCCTGTTTCCCTTGCTGTCTCTTTTTTTTGGCTATTTGACAATTCTTAATAATCTACCAAGTCACACCCCTGAGAACAATGCATTGCAATTGAAGTTGAAATTCAGAAAAACAACAAAGCATTTTCTTTAAGGGAGTTGTGTTTTGCAAGAGGCTAAAAGATGGACTTGCCTTAATAGAGACCATCTTTATGTTTCTGTAAGTAATAGTATATTTGTAATTGGAGCCCTCAGTGGACAACACCACAGCTTAAAATGAAAGGAATGGAAGATATAGCCAGCATACCATAATACTTTCAAATGAATCAATGGAATCATCTCCTAGGGAATATGATATATACTAGCAGAACCACATGATATCAAAATATAGTTGAGGTCAGAGATAATTTTTCTGCTATTGGTTTGTAAAAAAGTCTAGTACAATGACATTTCCATGACTAAGTTAATAATAATAATGTTTACTGGAAAATCACAGCAGGGCTTAAAGGAGACCAAAAACTGCAGAAGGCCAGGATTCACCTCTCAGTATACACAAAAGACCTTAGTAAAGATTAAATAAAGAGGGAAATGACAGAGGAGTACTATAATTTATGTATTACATTTTTCACTCTTCTTTGTGCTATATATAGAAGGACAGTAAATAACTAAATTGGAAGAGTCGACGCTCAAAACTGAGACATGGAAACACTTTTTTGAATGCAATTATTTTAAGGCACTCTGTGAGGTTGTAAAGACGTAAGAAATAGGAAACAGAAATTTAACAGGTAGAGAGAGCCAGAAAAAACACAGTTACAAAAAGGAAAAAAAACCCATACCCAAACATAAAAGACATACCTGTGTTCCTGTTTTTAATTTTATCTCTAAAGATCAACTAGAAGCCTGCAGCTCCTGCCACAAGGTCTGGCAGGACCTGGGCAGGGCCAGGAGCATAGGTGGCCAAGCCCCCCTAGCATGTATAAATGGAGCCCACGGGGAACAGCAGAGGCCAGGGCAGGCCAACAGAGTGTGGGGCTGCCCTTCCTGTGCAAGGGTGTTCAGCGAGGGTGCTGAACCTCTGCCAGGTTGACCAGGGAGCAATGGGATCCAGCCAGCAGAAAGGCACGGCCTCCCTATGCTCTGCAGCGGCTACAACTGATGCAGCTGCCTAGACAGAGTTCTAGTGCACCCAGGTGTAATTTGCAGGGTGTGCCGTGTTTGGATCGTGGCAGTGAACATTTCTGTTCGAGCTGAGCCAGGTACAGAACATCTCTGCTTAGTGACAGAGCTGTGGAAGCAGGCGAGTAGGTTGAGGAGTATCAGGGATTGCAAAGACATTTAAACTAGATTTTAAATGGGAAAGAGATAAAACCAGGTTTGCTAGAGATAAGACTGGGGGTGGCACATCAATGAGGAATGGTGTGCTAACAAGGTCCTTTGGTCTGCCCTCTCAGTGGAGGGTGTGATACAAGGGCTATTGATGCGGTGGAAACCATAGAAGTGCTTGAGAATAGTCACACAAGACTTCTTCCCCTCATAGAACAGGTGGCAGGATCAACAGCCCAACTGAAGCACATCTACACGGATGCATACAGCAGAGGCAGCTGGAACAGGAGAAGCTGGAAGCCATTCTGCAGCAGAAAACTGTGATATAATTTGAAAGATGGCAGGATGACTTGCACAGCTAGAGTGTTGTAAAGGATGACTGTAAATGCCTCAGAAGAGATAGAAAAGGAAGGAGAGGTGGCAGAGTAGCCCTATATGTCAGGATGTGTTTTGTTTACCTGGAGCTTAGTGGTGATAACAACAGGGTTGAGTGTTCATGGGTAAGAAGACCAGCAAGGCAGATGTCATGTTAAAGACCCCTCAGCCAGGATGAAGCAGCAGATGAAATATTTCTACAAGCAGCTGGGAGAAGACTCACAATCACTTGCTCTTGTTCTCATGGGGGACTTCAACTTACCAGATGTCTGCTGGAAATAAAACACAGCAGAGAGAAGACAGTCTAGGAGGTGACTGTGAGAGGAATGTAGCATTTGTCTTTACAAACGAGCTGGTAGATACAGTTAGCACCAAGAGATAAAAGAAACAATGGGAGGGATTACACTGATTGACGAATGGGAAAAGAGATCTGCCTTTACAAACAAACTGTAGGTTTGCTGGTAAATGAAATTGGGTAACAGAAGATGAAAGAAGCAATGGGGGGAAACTGTGAATTCTATAAGAATTAAAAATTAAAAGGAAGGGTTATAGATTGGAGGGCAATCTCAGGTATCAGGCATTCTGGGAAGTCTGTGCCTCTCCAGTACCTCAGCCAATGGGGAAAGAGAGAGAGAAAAGCGGCCGGAAAAATAGGATAAAAAGGAGGCTGCGACCTCCAAAAATTTGAGAGATCCCAGGGCAATGCCCCATGGCCTCTCCCTTTATTTGAATAAAGCAAAAAGGACTCCTCTGTCTCCTGTTTGGACATAAACCTCTGGTGTCGGTGGATTAATTTTCCTTACAACTGCAATATGTGGAAGATAACTTCCTGGCACAGCTGGTGAGGGAGCCAGCTAGGGAAGGTATCCCTCTGGACATGTTTTCCTTGAACAGTGACAAGCCCTTTGATGATGTGATAGTTGGAGGCCATCTTGGGCACAGTAATCACAAAATGACAGAGTTTTAAATTACCAGAGAAGTAAGGACAGGGATGTCAGCAAAACATCGTTGACTTCTGGAGGGCAGATTTTGGCCTATTCAGGATGAGAAACAGGCCAAAGTACTTAATGTCTTCTTTGCCTGAGTTTTTAATAATAAGACCAGTTGTTCTCTGGGTACCAAACACCCTGAGCTGGAAGACAAAGACAGGAAGTGGAATGAAGCCCCTATAATCCAAGGGGAAATTGTTAGTGACTTGGTCATATTTGTGCATGACACACAGAAGTCCATGGGGCTGGATGGGATCCACTCAAGAGTATTGAGGGAGTGCACAGAATTGCTCACCAAGACACCTTCCATTACTGCCCAGCAGTCCTGGCTTGCTGACCAAACGTTAGCAAATGTGATGTTCATCTGCAAGAAGAGCAAGGAGGAAGATACAGGGCTTTCAGCCTGATGTCAGTGCCGTGAAGGGGTCACAGAGCAGATCACTCCTTGAGCAGCATTATGCAGTATGTGCAGAATTCGGTCTAGCCCATAGGGGTTTATGAAAAGCAGATCCTGCTTGGCCAACCCAATCTCCTATGACAAGGTGACCCACTCAGTAGATAAGGGAAAGGATGTTGATGCATTCCTGCGTTTTAGTGAAGTCTTTAGCACCATTATCCACAGCATTATCCTGAAGGAGCTGTCTGCCTGTAGTTTGTACGGTACACTGTTTACTGGGTTAAACACTGTCTGAAAAGCCAAAGAGTGGTGGTGAATGGAGTTAAATCCAGCTAGTGCCCAGTCATGAGTGGTGTTCTTGAGGGTCAGTACTGGGGCTAGTCCTGCTTAGTATCTTTATCCATGAACTGGATGAGGGGATCAAGTGCACCCTCAATAAATCTGAAAATGACACCAAGTTGGGCAGCAGTGTTGGCGATCTGCTGGAGGGTACAATTGCTCTACAGAGGAATCCAAACAGGCTGGATCAATGGGCTGAGGCTAATGGTATGAGGTCAACACGGGCAAGAGCTGGGTCCTGCTCTTGGGTAACAACAACCATAGGGAGCACTTCAGGCTGGGGAAGAATGACTGGAAATCTGCCCAGCAGAAAAAGGCCAGAGGCTGCTGGCTGTCAGCCAGCTGAACATGAGCCAGGAGTGTGCCCAAGTGGCAAGAAGTCCAATGGTACCCTAGCTTGTATCAGCAAATGTGACCTGGGCAGTGATTCTCTTCCTTGTACCCAGCCCTGATGAGGCTACCTTTAAAGAAGTGTTCAGTTCCAGGTCCCTCACTACAAGAAAGACATTAAGGTGCTGGAGCATGTTCAGAAAAGGGCAGTGGAGCTGGTGAAGGGTCTGGAGCACAAGGCTGGTAAGGTGTGGCTGAGGGAGCTGAGTGTGTGTAGCCTGGAGAAAAGGAGCCTCAGGGAAGACCTCATTGCTCTCTACAACTTCCTGAAATGAGGTTGTAGCCAGGTGGGTGCCAGTCTCTTCTCTCAACAAACAAATTATAAGACAAGACAAAATTGTGCTGGGGGAGGTTTAGATTAAATATCTGGAAAAATTTCTTCAAGCATTATAACAGGCTCAGCTGGGTGGTTGAGTCACGATCCCAGGAGACATTTAAAAGATGTGGTGCTTAGGGACATGGTTTAGTGGTGGCCCTTGTTGTTGTTAATTTAACTCTTGGACTCAATGATTCTAAAAGTAATTTGCAACAACAGTAATTTAATGATTCTAATTGTCAGATTTATATGGAGTTTTCACACTTTTCCCTTAAACAGGGTCTGAAACAGGATATTAAATTGGATGTTATCTCTGCCCCCTATGAAAGTATCTATGTTACACATCAGAAAGGCATAGTAGAATGAGGTTCCTTAATTACGAATAACTACATTGAAATATTCTCCCTTTTCCGGACACGTATTTTAAAATAAAAGAATAATAAAATATTTTAAACAATTTTTTCAACTAGAACTGGGTACTGCTGCTTCTTACACACTTTAATTTCTGTTTATGAACAGAAAAGGATCTTCATATACCATGAACAGGGATGACATGCATTTCAGGAGCCCTGTAATGATCTTCCATCAAGATTGCAAATTCCGTCATGACTATACTTGGCTAGTTAATTGCTTTTCAGTATACATGCCTGCAGAAAAAGTAACCATGAAGCAGTCTGAAGAACGGATTGCCCTTTGGAACAGATAGGGAGGAGGTCCCTATTCTGATAGAGCAAACTTTTCTTTCATGATGGAATACTCCCTGGAAAAATTTGTGAGGACATGCCCTTGTACCAGATTGCTGTCCCAAGATGTAATGTTTTCCACCTTCCATCTGCAATGATTTCCTGAAGAAGGATGATTCAGGTCTTTCTGATATCTATCCAATATAAAAAAACCCAAAAAACCCGACTGTGTAAGTTTTAAAGGGAGTTTGGAAGCCAGGCCAGATTATCAGATGCAACAGTTTGACAGCTAAGTACTCTTCAACTTTTCAACCTCCATCCAAAGATCTGAGTATAGCTTATTGCTAAAGAAAATTTGTGAAAGATGGAAATTCACTTCACTGGAAATAGATGCAACCTGAAATCATGGCACTGAACTGCATTCTTCCTCCCCACCTCCAACGTAAAAATAACTTAATTTCAACTGGAAGTCTTTGTGCAGGTCTTTTTCTTCTTCCTTCAGCAGCTATCAATCAAAAGTAATACTGTTAAGTGAGTGCATAAATTGATGACTGGATTCAAATACAGTGTGTCAGTGTGTTAAAATTCAAGGTGGGACTGACTGAAAGTGTACAAAACCGAAGAATTATGGAAAAGAAGGGAATGTCTGTGTGAAAGAAAACATAATTAGGGAAGATGTTAATTGCAACATGGTTGTAAAGGAAATGGCATTTTGAACACATATCCACTGCGAAGTGGTGCAGTGCACAGTAATGATTTAGAAAGGGAAGTTTACAGCTCTGGATCCATTATGGAGGTCATTTATTCTGCTCTGATTAGTCCTGATGAGACCAGAACACTGATGTTGCTCCTAGTTTTAGATGCCTCACTTCAGGGAACAGATAAACAGGTAGAATATAGTCCAGAGAACAGCAAGGACAGTGTGGTATTTTAGAAACAGGACCTATGAAGAAACTGATCATGTTTAGTCTACAACAGCAAGACTGAGGTATGATGACAAGATGGTCAGTATATCAAAAGTTAAAAATGAATACCAACTTTTCTCTATGTCACTTGAAGCAAGGAGGGCTTACTTAGGAGATACTCTGAAAATGTATGTGTCTTGTTAAAGCTCAGCTTTTACAAGAACTAGTAAGATAATCAGAATCAGGGATAACCCGTGTAAAACTTCTCCTCCAGGATGGAGGAACAAGTTACATGGCAACTTTCCCAGCCTTACATGTAAGTGACTGGAGAATAGTGATGGCTGCTGGTCTTTTTTTTTTTTATAACAGACTAACTCAATCAGTAAGTCCTGATATTACAAGACCTGGATTCTTGACAGTGCTATCTTCCTAGAGAAAAACCTTTGAAGATTACTTCCTGACACCTCCCAAGTGCAATAGTGGCACTCTCTGAGGAGTCTCAGCAGAGGGCTCCATTTTAATTTCACATGGGAATTTGAGAGATGGTGCCATCTCCTGCACACTGATGACCTTCAGCTCTGTTTGACTGCACAATTAACTTTAATTACACCATCACACTGTTTTTTTAGTGCCTGAATAAAGACAAATACTGTCTAAAATGAGGACTGGTGAGATAGGAGTCAAATGAAACATGTTCAACATTCACAGGGAATAATTAAATGTTGCACTATCTGTTAAACTTGCTCTTCACGGAACTGTTTTTCTTTGGTCCTCTGTTGAGTTATTGTGCTTTTTGTTATGACAACAACTTTTCCACCTTGGGGGGTGGGGAGTGGCTTTCAGCAGTCACCACATGCCTACTGCTTGTAGGAATCCTCTGTAAGCAATAACCATGATGCAGCACAAGAAACTTGTATGTCCTTAAAAATCAGCTGGGCTGAAAGTACATAAATAATTAGTAGATGAAAATTCAATTAAAAACTTTTATCTTCAAGTTATTGGGCACACATCAGTGTGTTTGATACAGAACTATTTCATAGGTTATCTATTAATCCATCACAGAAACAGTTGCTGAAGACACTGCAATCAGCTGAAGGAAGCATGGTTAAGCATACATTTCTATATTTAAGAATGTCTACAGCTATTTAAATTGTATTATACCCCTGACACATTTATTTTTCATTCAAGGACAGTTCTAAGAAGCAAGTAGCAGAGGGCAAGACGTGTAAATAATATTGGTATAAATATACTACACTGGCAGAGCTGAAAGTTTTCCATTACTCATGAAAAGGTCACTAGACCTATTGAACTATTTAGATTACTCATGCTGCTTAAAACATGACAAAAACAGCTTTACCATTTAGCATCTGACACAAATAAAAATTGAAGTCTTCAGCAAAGGTTATGCTTACCTAATTTTGGGGTGTTTTCCTGACATGGAGCCCAGGTACCCTACATATACTCACTGGGAGCCATTGTTTTCTTTGAGCTTTGTCTAATCATTTAGAACTTAGAACTTTAGAATTTAGAACTTTTATGCATGCTGAAAGTCTTTTCCTTTGCCATTCATATAATCATAACAGAAATGAATGTAACTCTTGTTTTAAAAAAGAAAATTACTTTATAATTATTGAAAATTACACAGTCTCATATTTGCATATTACAGGGTTTTTTAGCTGTTCTAACTGCAATATTTTATATACTTAATTTGCAAAATTTTCAAAACTGACCAGTGATTTTTAACAGCCTCCTATTTTGGGCATTCAACATGAAGGTACTTAAAAAGGGCAAATTTTCAGAGTGACAGCATTCAGTATTTTCTAGAATTCAGTGTGTCAGAATAATAATTTCAAAATTGAGGTGCCTAATTTTACTAGATACTTTTTTTTAAATCAAAGACTGCATAAGAAACTCCTGAATTCTCACCCCAGAGAAGCATATGAGCAGAAATCACTTTCTGCCCATCAGATTTTCTCTCGTTTCCAGTTGTCAAGAGACAATTGTTCTTTCCACATGATAAGAGCAGATCCTCATGTAACTGCTGCTGTTTGCAATTTCCATCCATCAGCTATGTAATTAGAGAAAAATATGGCTCTACAACCCCTTATCCAAAATTATACATTAACCTGACCCAAACTCTTGTGAAATCAGCCAGAAAAGTTTCACTGATTTTAGAGATGCTACATCAGGTGCTCCATTTAGAAGAAAAAATAAGCTCAAAAAAGTTTGAAACCTAACATGGCTATCAACTTATCTCAAATGGGAAACTTAAGGAGATGTTGAAAGGCAAACATAACATTTTATACAATCTCAACTACACAAATATATATTTCCACAAGTTTTAGCCAAGTTTTGCATATTCTATGCTTTGTGATATTTCTTCTTCTTCTCCCTTATAGTGTTCTGGGCATTGTGTTTTGTCATAAAACTCTCCTTTGGGAAGGTTTTTTTATGTAATCTCCTGCTACAGCTAACTGGACAAAAATCCCACAACTCTGAGAGTACGGAAACTCAGAAAATTAATTTGCTTATGAGAAATCTTTGGAGCATTTTCATTTATCCATTTATTTTCTGGTCTGCTGTATTGCTTGCAGTACTTGATCTCCCACATTCTCTGAATTGCATTAACCATGTAGTTGGACTCATCCAGGGAACAGGAAAGTGGTTTCTGAGAGGAGGTGCTACTGAAGCAACCAGGGCTAGAGAGGATGCACCAACCAAGCCTCATGCTGTTACTGCCTGCCCCAGTGCTCTGACCTGCAGGTGTATCTCAAGGGCATTGTACCTGGAGGCTGCTATGATCACGTCTCACAAAATTTAAGTTCTACATGTGCTACTTCAGTACTAACAGTTTGGTCTAGTGGTTTTAGCTGACTTCATTCCTGCATTCATGCCTGTTCGTACACTGTACTAAGATCCTGGTAAACATCATACACATATTGTAATGATGAGATGTTCTCTTACTTTTCATAATACTTTAAAGGACATTAAAAAACCACAAAAATTATCTACAAAAAATAATCTATAGAGTTTTACAGCCTGAAACTGCATTCACATATTTGGGGGTATGAAGCCTTATTTTTTCCATTCTTTCAGAAGAAGGAAATCCGAATAAACAAACTGTGTTTCAGACATGTGTTAGACTTCCAAAATACAAGACAGAAGGTTCCACTTGATCCATCCCACTATGTATCCATCTACCAGGCTCCAGCTAAGCAGTTGTGGTACCTACATTTTTGAGGCTATCATCTGACTGTACATCACTTTGACTTGGCTTGACTATGCTAGCACAACTTACGTGACAGACTGGGTACTCCAGACATCTCTAGTGACCAACTGTTTTCTTCCTCAGAGGACTAGATTACTTACTTCGGGAATTAAGGAACTTACAGTAACCTGGCTATAAGGTACGTGTCTTGTGAAGTCACCTACTCTCACACTCAGTGAAACTAACAAAAAAACTAAGTATGTCACTAAACAAAGAATACATATAAATGTATTGAGAATCAGTATCTTCATGCTTACATTTGGTTTAGAGATAGGAAGAGCTGAAGTTAAAAAAATTAGCAATTTTTTTATCTTCTGCTGTGTTGAAGCAATTACATGGTCTCTTACACTTTCCCTCTTCAATAGTAACAAGATAAATTTAATGCAATAGGGTGTCTCTACCCTCATACCCTTATCTCCTTTTACTCTCCCTAATTCTTTTGTACATCTATAAAAGAAGTACATGAAATACCTCACCTTCACTCTTTATCAAGCACATTATCCGAATCTGTGGCTTCCTCTGTTTTCTGGAAGAGACACAAGCCAGCCTGGCTTTGCAAATCCTGCGTGGTTTTGGGCACAGGTACTTAAAATGATACAAGGAAGTGTCTAAATAATTACAGAATGCTTTGGGTTGGAGGGGACCTTAAAGATCACCTAGTTCCAACCCCCTGCTGTGGGCAAGGACATCTTCCACTAGACTACGTTGCTCAAAGTCCCCAGGTACACTCACAGATAAGAAAAAGAAATTAATTTCTTGTACAGAAGATGTAAGTTAACAAATCTGGATGTAATTAAATAGTGATACATTAATTTGGAAACTAATTCTGATAAGAATTCCTCAATTTGTACAGAATTCTGCTCTACAAATAAGCATCCTCTGTGAAATACCAGAACTGCACAGCATGAGTAAACTCTCCAGTACTGACTGCCTAAAGTAGGGCAGAATCCTACGTTTTCTGGCAAGAAAAGTATCTGAATATGATAAAACCACAGTTGCAAATAGTATTAGGAAATACTGAAAGAATGAAAAATGAAATTTTTCTTCACTGTGTTCACTGGGTGGACTCTGGGCTCCACATGAGTGCTTAAAAACCTTTAGCACTGCCATACACAAAACTGCCTTTGGAAAACTGGGGAAAATCTGGCCATTCCCCATCAGAAACATTAATTTCTGAAATGACAGGTACCTATGCAAACAGTAGGTTTCCATGCAGACAGACTACTCAAGGAGAAATTTCCAGCTATTTAGCAGCTATACAGGTCTCACACCTACTTTCCTGTGTAGGGTTTCACCAAAATAAATGGCATGACACATTTTTAGAAGTGCTCGTATCTACTGAGCCATCTGATTTTCAGCAACTGTGACTTCCCAGAAAGAACTGACAGAAGGACGGCAAATTAAGGCTTGCTAAGTGTGAAAATACCAGAACTGACAAGAGTAAAGGATGGGTAACATCAGAGACCAAAACTTCAGCAGAAAGTCTTATTAGTGGTTTATCTTCCTTGCCATCTTACACCTTTTTTTTTTTTTTTTTTGTTTCAAACTGCAATCGGTCCCAAGGTCCAAATAAGAACAGAGTAGAATGAATACAGATGTTTTTGTTCTTTATCTTGCTGATAAGAAGGACTACATTATGTGGAGGTGTTTTGAGGGCCTTTTCATCTTACTCCATTAAAGCCTTAAGAAAATGTACATTGGAAAATTATATGTTCCAAACAGACAACCTGAAAAATTAGTTACAGACATCACAAAACTTTTCCTGTTAAAGCAGTTAACCGTGTGTTTTGAACATACACTCCAAACTATGAAATAATATTTGGACACAGCTAAAAAGGAATAGATTCTGAAGAACACATTACTGCACTAGAAGTCAATCATTAAGGGTCAGTGAAGCTATTCTTGGAATGATTTATTTATTAACTATTCAACTGACCAAAATAGCAAATATGCAGGGTATTATAAAAATAAAAATTATAAATTTAGTAATAATAATAATAATAATAATAATTTAAAATTATAAATAATTATAAATTATAAAAAGTAACAATGTTATTTTTTAAATTAAGTAAAGAAGTAAGTAACCTTAATAAGAGATGTTACAATACATGTGGTAATATTGGTCTTCCACATTATTTGCTGTCTATCACATTATCACATTCCATTATGAATAATGGAATAATACATATAGAAAATAGGATAACAAGTATACAATATCACTTTCCATTTGAGAAGGGCAAATGAGTTTAATGAACTAAAGGACAAGCCATTTCTTAGATGCTTCAGATTAAAAAATAATTTGAACTGCAATGAAGAGATTGCTTTTGTTTATAATTTAGGGAGAAGCTAGAACAAAGAATGTTAAGGTAGGTCAAAGAAAGTTTCAGTCTTCTAATATCCAAAAGAAGTCAGCAATCGAGATTTTTACTACTCTTTTAGAATTACATAAATCTTATGCACTCTTATACTTGTAGCTGTTACATCACTCTTTGAGGACAGTTGGGTTGAATTAGACAGTTATGCAGTCCTATATGTATTTCTATTAAGCTTTGAAACATGTTCTTTTTTAGTTACAAAAACAAACAAACAAAAAAAAAAAAAAAATAAATGCAGACAGAGCTCCAGAATCAACATATTTCTCAATGACATCTGATAATCTAAATCTTCTTCACTGCTGGAATCTTACAGATTATTTTTGTTAGAAAGAAATGAGTCATATCCTGAGATTGCTCACCTTCATATGCAGAAGAAATAAGCTATACACATGCAGTGTGGCATCTGCACACATATTAACCATGAGTTTTCAATCACTCCTTCAATATGGCAGTGTATACCAATGACCTTCAGCCACAGGGTTGACTGACTGAGGTAATTTCCAACCTATGCATCCAGTCTCTTCTGTTCCTACTACATGTACAGAAGGCCAGCAACTCAGAGGGATCCAAATTTCAGACAATCATTAAACCAACAAGGAGCTATTGAGTGGGGAAAGGCAGAAGGCTGAACCAAAGCTCCTTCTGGGCTGAATTTAGCCCACAAAATGTTATGAATAAATCCTTCAGAGAAAGTTTTGCCCCGACCCCGCTCCCCGCTCCTGTCCCTGCAGGACTACTGCTATCTCCGGTCCCGTCCCCGTACCTGCCCCGTCCCCACTCCGCAATCCTGTCCCTGCTATCGTCCCCGATATCCCCTCCAGGAGTACTGCTCCTGGCTCTGGCACCGCGCTGGGGATCCCGGGCAGGGCAGGTGGTTTCACAGGAATGAAAATTCCAGGGGACATCCATCCCCCTGAGGAAGTTTTACAGCAGTTAAGAGTTGTATGGTTTTTTATAAATGTTCCTGGTTGTCTGTAATGTTAATTGTTAATGCTAAGTTCTTGGCCTCACCCTGTTTTTAGCCCCCAATTGTCTTACCCCATATCCCTTCCCCTTTTCATCGGGTTAATGCCCTCGCTGCCTCCCTAAAATGGCACCTGTGACAGAGGAGGAGGAGTGGCGTCAGTAAAGTACATGCAAATGAAGAAAGATGCAGAGAATGCTGGGACACGATTCAGAGCTGAAACCCCTAAAATAACGAGCCCAAATAACATCAAGGACTGAAAATAGTGTTCCCCAGTCGGGAAAAATAACAGAGAAGGCAAAGTCACCATCTGGAGCTGCTCTGTCCTGTTGCTGTGACCTGTACAGCACCCTACCACCATGACCTCCTCCTAACAACAAGCCCCATTAGTGTTGCTATGGACCCAAGAAGATGAAAGATCCAGCTGTGCCTGTGAAGACACAGCTGAACTCCTCCTCCTCTGTGTTGCCCTTTGGGAGTAGCAGTGGTGTGCATAGCTCTTTGAGTTCCCCACCCAGAGCTGATCTCAAATAAAGGCCTTATAAAAGGAGCAAGTCTCCTGACCCATTTATTTCACAAAATGTAGTCTGGATAATGCCAGAATGGAAGGGTAAATTTCATAAGGAATGAAAGGGAGAAAATAAGCTTTCATGGAATGAATAGCTAAGTAGCTCCCCAGACATATGAAATCTCAGTAGCTAGAGACTGAAAAATTGTAGCAACTACAGTGAGAACTGAGGAAGAAAATGTCTGCCATGTTAAAGTTCTGATGCCAGAAATTTTTAAAATAATGAAAACACATAAACAAAAATCTGTAAAAGATAAATATGATCATTGCTAAGTTATGGGAATAACCTTATTGACCAAAGGAATGTTGCTAATAAAATTCTCAGAGCAAAAACAAGAATTGCAGAAGTTACCTTACCTTTTTGACTTTTTGTGATACATGGGAAGCATCTTTTAATAATCGAGTGGGACACAAAGCCAAACATCTGCACCTAACAGTCAAAACAATGATTAAACTGATTCTCAAACAAATATTAGCCAGGGATTGTTATTAATGAAAGATGAAAAAAAAGCATGAGTTCACATGAAAACAAATGATTCCTTCTTTCTTACTATCACCTCTTATAAATTAGGTTTTGGACAAGGACATTTAGGCTGCTGTTGAAAACCCCTAATTTACTCCTGGGTATTAAAGTGTAAGAGGTACCAGCTCCAGAAATTATTATACTACTTAAAACCAAGACTGTCTCACATGCTGAACTATCCATGCTTTCAAACATGGGAACAAATTCTTGGCAGAAAATTCTGTCCTTGGCCCATGACTCTCGGGACAACACAAAATTTCCCTGTGGAATCTAAGATCTCTAGTCAACATACATACATCTTCCCTGAGGCCATGAAAGTGAGGCAGTAAACAAAAGCAACTGAAAGAAACAGGGCTGCTTGGCAGAGATAAGGAGAAGTTTCATTGGCCAGTGGTACCTTCACATTATGCAATGCCATGCCAGGCATAATGCTCCTTATTTTAGAAGAGCCAAAATATTGCACAAATTGCAAAATATTTAGCTAGATGTCATCCCCTCCCCAGCATATCAGACACTATATCATGCCTTGAAAACACTCTGGAGGAGAAAATAATTTCCCCTTTGAGTAAATAAGAGCAACAGGTAAAAATACTTCAGGAGAGAGAACTCATCAAGTTTCTGAGCATGTGATTCCCTGCAAATCTAAAGGTAAGGCCGAAATGAAAGTCATCTGAAGACAGGGATGAGGCTGATCAAGATGAGGTTCAGGAGTTGGATTGCTGGGGCTGCATCTACACAGATTCACAGCTGGATGGCCTCAAGTCTGAATAGCTCACAATTATTTATTATGCTATCAAGGCTAGCCATCAGTTAGTTTATAGCAAAACTGAGAGGACAGGATACCTGAACCACAGCTTTTAATTTTGAATCAACTAATGACTTGACATACCAAAAAAGGCATAATAAGGTACCATCTCACTGACTTCACTCTGGTAAAATGTCATCCAGTTGAAAACCTGTCCCACACAGCTAATAAATGAAATAGCCTGTTGCTACGCAATAAATATCAGGTCTCTATCTGGAAAATATTTTTTTTACCTCACAGAAGCCCTATATTAGAAAACTCTGGTTTAACCTTCAGAGGAGATACTTGTTCAGATGAATGGCCTTTGGTCATGTGAGAATAGGTGTGATGTTGTCAGTTGTGACATCCTAATCGTGTCAGGCCTCAAGCTGAATGGAGCCCAAATTAAGATCATGAATATAAAGATGTCTTTCATTGTGTTTGTTTAGCCATGTCACCATCAGCTGTCTGTGACCACAGAACACTGAATCTCTTTCTATTCATATCCACCTTAAATCTTTATCAAAAAAATCCAAAAAACAAAACAAAAAACCCCAAAAAAACCCCAAAAACCCCAAAAAACAAAACAAAAAACCCAAAAAACAAAACAAAATAAAAAAGCAAATCACCAAACAAACAAAAAAACACCAAGAAAAACCATCAAAAAAGTAAAAAAAACTTACAGTGATTTATCTTTTGAAAACATTGGTCCAAGTTACAGAGGTATAGGCATATTATATTTTCAGTGCAGTCTTGGTTCTGCCTTAAGTTTTTGCCATAATGTCCAACAGTACAAAATGAGCCGTAAGTCTCAATGCAAAAACACATTGTATCAAAAAGTTCAAAAGACAAGCAAGAGATGATAAGAGGGAAAAAATAAGTAATTTCCTAGATTTAAAGGGTTCAGATGGATAAGCCAATATCCACTAGCATCACATACAACATGGTGTTAGTGACTACCATTTAACGTCTTCTAGAAAAACAAAACTTCTTAATGAGAACCTTTGTTTTTTAAGAACATCCAGTAAAAAGTATCTATAAGTCACATGGTAGTAATGACCCCAGTGAGTGTCTGACAGTGATTTTTAAGTACACCAACCAGCACTCTAGCAAATTATCAATTTGGGGTCACTGGACACTTTATCTACACTTTTTATCTAGCTTTAAAGGGTTTTGTGGATCCTGCTATTTTGAATTTAAGGGCCAGTTTATTTTGTTCAGTTTGGATGTGTGCTGTGTTTTGGTATTGTATGAAATGGTTCCAGAGCACTTAGCATAAACAATAGTTTCAAGAACACTACACTGAACAGAACAGCCATCTCAAAGAAATGGATTTGCTTACTCAGCAGGTGTTTTATTCTGGTTTTTTTTCACAATTAACAAAGATGCTGTTGTTCAAGAAAGCAGAGCACACAAGACAGAGAAAGCTTTGCTAGGCTAACAGTTTCCAATTTCCTCTAACAGAGTCCACTTGTTTGTTACTGCTGCAGTCTGAGGACTGAAGAATTTCAACTGCCTCCTCTGAGCAGTTTTAATCTCTTCCCAACCAGTCCACCTGTAACAACAAAAGAAATTAACTCTAGTGCCTTCCTGAACTGTATAGCCTGGCTGACTTCCAACAAGATCAAGAACTTGGAAAAGAGAATGATTGCTGCCGCCTGCGGGCAGAAACAAACATAATCAACAGCTGGAGTGAGATGAACTGCTCCTCCAAGCAGCCATCATGGACTACATCAAGTTCCTCCTTGTACAGTGCTCTTCTCCAAGGAAACAGCTGCCTTGGCAGGGAGCATCAACTGAGGGACTCAGTAAGCTGACTCATAAATAGGCTTATGATGGAAATGCAGGAGTTGAGACTTGCACAGCCAACACTCCACATCCCTTCACACAACTCTCACTAAAACAAATGAGGCTTGCTTCAGGATAGTGCCTGACATCTGACTGTCCATCCAGCTCAGCAGCTTTCCAAAGCCACTTTTCCAAACTCATAGTCATGAGGCAGCAGACAACTGAAAGAACTTGACAACTAAAGGATGAAAGTAAATGCAGGAGGTCTAAGTACCTTCCCTCAGTTCTTGTTCTCAGAAGTGAGTTGCATACATAGCAGTTTATGAAGAATCTGTATTATTATAAAAATTAGTCCAAATAACTCAGGTTATGTTTAAAGAAACTGCTGAAAATTCATTTCTGTTTCACTGCAAATTAAAGGTCTCACAAGTCTGCACACTCTACACAATCTTAAAAAATGGGCTGTGGGTTCCTGGGCAACTTGGTCAATTCTGAAAATTTTACCCGTGACAGCCTTTCATTTCCCAAAACATTGAACTGCAGAAACCACTCCCAAAACCAAGTCTGGGAAACAAATTTGCAGTTGCTCAGTGTAGCTCAATACTTAGCCTATTGAGTCACCACAATGACCACAGAACAGATGGATTATATGATTTTAATAGGTCAGACACCGCTGTTTTTTTCCTTTACAATCACACATCCTAAACCAACTAAAAAGTAGTTAAGTCAGATGTGTGCCCACACTCACTTTATTTTGCAAAGTCATCACCTCTTCTCCAGATGAATGTTATTGTATTTGCACCTAACCTTATGCTGTGTCTCTTCAGTCAAGGACAAGGATTGATACACACACGCAAAGAGCCTTACTTCTCTAAACATAGCTTTGTCACTCCTCTATCACATCAGCAGTTTGTGTTGCCAGGTGAGGAGTTTATCCTCCCCTTAACTGTGCCTATCTTTTGCAAATATGGTTGAACTAAAGGAGTTTAACACACAGTTCTGTTTTTAAATTAACACTAATAGGGTACCTCCTGATTGTTTTTCTGCTGTGCAGCTACAGTTTTTAAGACACTAACCTTAACAGCTGCAAATACAGAGGCTGAGTACTGTACAACAGGCCAAGGAGGTTACAGTTAAAATACATGCACAGAAGAAAAAAACCAAAAAACCAAACCAAACCAAACCAAACCAAACCAAGAAAACCCCAACCAACCAACCAAAAAAACCCAAAAAACCATTTTCTTCCTCCTACTGACTGTCTCAACCCCATGGAAAGTTTTTTTTTCTTCCCACCATCACATTTCACACCACGGGCATTGCAGATGAAGCCTGCCTGTGGTGTGAACAGGTGAACGATCTTTCACTGGTGGCCAAGCCTAGGGAGGAAGTTGAAAGACTAAGGAGTATTAGGGAAAGTGAAAGCGAAATAAGACTGGGAGAGCTTCACCCTCCAATCCTTGAGGAAGGCCCACCAGGAATCAGAAGACTCCCAAACCTCCCACTTTCAGGCAACAGGAGGACACTTGTTTGATGAAGGGAAGTGGAAGTGGGTCTCTATTCAGGGAGGCCATAATAAAAACCCCTATCCCCCAGCCAAGTGCCACTTCAGAATAGGTACAAAATCCTAGATTTAGACAGTCAGCCAGATGATTTAGAAAAAATTATCTGAACAGTGAGCCTCCTAATTATGCTTCATCTGTGAGATGGATCACCACCTCTTGCATCAAAAAGAAAAGAAGGGTAGTCATGGTGGGTGACTCCCTTCTGAGGGGAACAGAGGGCCCCATACGGGTTGACAGAACCCATTCCACAGGGCAGTGTGCTGCTTCCCTGGGACCCAGGTAAGGGACATCACTGAGAGACTTCCTGGGCTGATTCGGCCTACTGATTATTACCCACTGTTGATACTCCAGGCTGGCAGTGATGAGATTGGAAAGAGGAGTGTTAGGGCACTTAAAAGGGACTTTAGGGCACTGGGTCAAGTGGTGGATAGGGCAGGGGCACAGGTAGTCTTTTCCTGAGTCCCTCTGGTGGCTGAGAAAAACAGTAAATAGAAGAGCTCATGTTGTTAACAAGTGGGTCAAGGGTTCGTATCATTGGCAGAATTTTGGGTTCTTTGATCATGGGACAACTTGGCCTGCTGGTACCAGATGGGATCTATCTTTCTGTCAAGTGCAGGAGAATTTTAGCTTATAAACTGGCAGAACCTGTTGAGAGGGCTTGAAACTAGGTTCAAAAGGGGAAGGGGACACAGTTGTGCTGTCTGAAAGCAGACCCAAGGGTAGTAAGACTGAGCTAGGGGTGAAGTCAGTAGCCCAGCTGAGGTGCATGTATACCAATGCACACAGCATGGATAACAAACAAAGAGCTGGAAGCCATGGTGCAACGGGAGAGCTATGATGTAGTCGCTATCACGGAAATGTGGTGGCACAACTCACATAGCTGGAGCACTGCACTGGATGGCTACAAGCTGTTCAGAAGAGATAGGAAAGGGAGAAGAGGTGGAGGGGTATCTCTTTATATTAGGGAGGCTTTTGATGCCATAGGTATTGAAAGTAATGATGATGGAGTTTAATGCCTATAGGTAAGAATTAAGGGTAAGACTAACAAGGCTGACATCCTACTGGGAGTTTGTTATTGTCCACCTAATCAGGAAGAAGAGGTGGACAACTTATTCTTTCAGCAGCTAGTGAATGTTTCAGGATCATCAGTCCTTGTTCTTGTAGGTGAATTCAACCTGCCAGATATCTGCTGGGAACTTATTATAGCAGAAAAAAGGCAGTTAGGAAGTTTTTAAAGAATGTTGAGGATAACTTCTGTCGCAGCTGGCGAGTGAGCCCACCAGGGGAGAGACTATGTTAGGCCAGTTGTTTGTAAATAGAGATCGGCTGGTGGGAGATGTGGAGGTTGTAGGCCACTTGGGGCATTGTGATCATGACATTAGAGAATTCTCGATATTTGGTGACATGAGGAAGAACATCAGTAAGACTTTTACACTGCATTTCTGGAGGGCAGACTTTGGCCTATTTAGGAGAGTTATTCAAAGAGTTGCTTGGGAAGCAGCCCTTAAAAACAAACGAGCTCAGGAAAGGTAGGCGTGCTTCAAAACAGAGGTCTTGAGGGCACAGGAGCAGTTTGTCTCTGTGTGCCAAAAAATTAGTCAACAAAGCAAACATCTAGTGTGGATGCACAATGAGGTTTTGAAGCAACTTAGGAATAAAAAGAGGATGTATCACCTTTGGAAGGAGGGTCAGGTGTCTCAGGAAGTATTTAAGGGAGCTGCTAGGGCACGTAGGAAAAAAATTTGGGAGGCCAAAGCTCAGTATGAACTTAAAATGGCGACTTCTGTAAAGGATAATAAAAAATGTTTCTACAAATATATTAATGATAAAAGGAAGGATAAGACCAACCTTTGTTCTCTACTGGATGACAGAGGGAACTTAGTAACTGTGGATGAGAAGAAGGCAGAGGTGCTTAATGCCTTTGTCTCAATTTTTAGTGGGAAGACAGTTTGACCTCAGGATAACTGTCCTCCTGGATTGGTAGATGGTGTTAGGGAGCAGAATGTTTCCCTTGTTATCGAAGAGGAGGCAGTCGGAGAACTGCTGAGATGCTTGGATATTCATAAATCTATGGGACCACATGGGATCCATCCAAGGGCGATGAGGGAGCTGGCAGATGAACTTGTGAAGACACTCTCCATAATTTACCAACAGACCTGGCACCTTTGTGAGGTTCCAGATGACTGGAAGCTGGCCAATGTGACACCCATTTATAAAAAGGGTGGGAAGAAGGATCCTAGTAATTATAAGTCAGTTAGCCTGACCTCAGTACCTGGTAAGTTTACCCTGAGTGCCATCCCACAGCACTTACAGGATGGCCAGGGATCAGACCCAGCCACCATGGGTTTAGGAGGAGTAGGTTGTGTTTGACCAACCTGATCTCTTTTTATGACCAGGTGACCTGCCTGGTGGATGTGGGAGGGCTATGGATGCTGTGTACCTGGACTTCAGCAAGGCCTTTTTACATTGTCTCCCACAGCATACTTCTGGAAAAGCTGGCAGCCCATGGCTTGGACAGGAGCACTCTTTGCTGGGTTAAGAACTGACTGGATGGCTGGGCCCAGAGAGTGGTGGTGAATGGTGCTGCATCCAGCTGGCGTCCGATCACCAGTGGTGTCCCTCAGGGGTCTGTGCTGGGGCCTGTTCTGTTCTCCTGTTCAGAATCTTTACTGATTACATGGATGAGGATATGGAGTCCTTCATTAGCAAATTTGCAGATGACACTAATCTGGGAGCACGTGTCAATTTGCTGGAAGGTAGGAGGCTCTGCAGAGAGACCTGGAATGGTTAGATGGATGGGCAGAGTCCACTAGGATGAGATTTAATAAGTCTAAGTGTCGAGTCCTGCTATTTGGCCACAATCATCCCCTGCAATGTTATAGGCTGGGGACAGTGTGGCTGGACAGTGCCCAGGCAGAAAAGGACCTGCGAGTACTGGTCAACAGCTTACCGAATGTGAGCCAGCAGTGTGCCCTGGTGGCCAAGAAGGAGGCCACCTGGCATCCTGGCCCGTATCAGGAATAATGTGGCCAGCAGGAGCAGGAAGGTCATTCTTCTCCTATACAGGACGTTGAGATGCTTAAGCACGTCTAGAGAAGGGAAACAAGCCTGGTGAGAGGCTTAGAACACAAGCCCTATGAGGAATAGCTAAGGGAGCTGGGGTTGTTTAGCCTGGAGAAAAGGAGACTCAGAGGTGACCTCATGACTCTACAGTTTCCTGAAAGGTGGTTGTAGTCAGGTGGGGTTTGGTCTCTTTCACCAGGCAGCAACTGACAGAACCAGAGGACACGATCTCAAGCTGTGCCAAGGGAAATATAGGTTGGATATTAGGAAAAAGCTTTTCACTGAAAGAATACTAAAGTATTGGAATGCTTTGCCTGGGGAGGTGGTGGAGTCACCATCCCTGGATGTATTTAAAAAAAAACTGGATGTGGCACTTGGTGCCATGGTCTAGTTGAGGTGTTAGGGCATGGGTCGGACTTGATGACCTTGGAGGTCTCTTCCAAACTTGTTATTCTGTGATTCTATGATTCTCATAGGACGATCATAGGGCCTGCCCTGAAAATCATTCTGTGGAAAACAGTATGGAAGAGAAGGGTGAAACTCTGGGAACACAGCATGTGGCAAGTAACACTCCAGCTCTCAAACACCATCTGTACTATTCCTGCTCTGCTCTGTACTTCATGCTTTTCGTTCTTCATAACTGAGCACTAACACCTGTTGCGTGGCTTCAGCAGTGCCAAAGAGTACACCCCTTGCTCTATTTCTCCAAGAAAATGAAAGGTGATGGATCACATGAAGTTCTGGCCACAATGCAGTCAGTAGGATTTTTTGTTTGGACTTTGTGCCAGGATTTCTCACCAGTTTGAAAAGATGTCATGCTCAAATCCACACCATTTGAAGTTACCTTAAAAAGAAACTCTTGCCCCAGCTGCAAACCATGGTAATAACTGCTACCTATTTTGTGAAGAGATAGAGGCCAACAGGGGTTGAGTAAGAGTGAGGAAGGTTTAACATCCAAAGAGCACAAAAGGAAGAAACTTCATATAGTATGCAATAAAGGATTTAAACACATGTTCTGTGTTTAACAGCATAAACACAGCTTTGCCTCGAGATCTAGGGAGCTTTTACATTTTATCTGGAATTATCTAGTCCAAATGGGAAACAGCTCAATACAGTCAGTGTTTGTTTTCTCTTCTTCTGCTATCAGCAGCAGCTGAGCATTACACAGAACTTTAAGACTGTCCCTGCCCACCTTGTCTATCCCCAGAAATTTGATCTTGAAGCCGAAAGAAGCAGCAGGGAATGCTGGAAAAAACAAAAGAAGCAGAGTGTAGCAAAGGCTGGGTCTGTAAAAGAAGTGAAAAAGAAAGTCCAGAAATTAATCAAATTTGAATAGGTTCTCCTCGAAAAATCTCAGCCTAGAATCACTGTTGGTAGTTTTTCACTCTGAGCTGGAGTGGGGGAGCCAACTGTGTGACCTAGAGAAACACATACCTAAGAAGCTGGTTGAAACCACATCTATGACTTCTCTTATGGGCTAGCTCTGTTGGTTGCCTGGCAAGCAAGGTGTGTGCCCAGGTGGCAGGTGATAGTGCAGCTGGACAATAGGGAATGGGCAGTCTTTACCAATGTGGTCACTGCATCTCAGGTGATCTTGAAACAAATGATGGGCAAAGAAGTGATGTTAACGAAGCAGCAATTGGGTGGTTACTTTTCTGAAGTTGAGGTCGGTATGTTTTACTAGGCTGATGTAGGTAGGAAAATGGCAGAATACATGAATTTGAAACATATATCTACCTCATAAAACCTGAAAGTTTCATGTTTTCCTGTGGTTATGAGCCTGCAAGCCTTTCCACACAGGCAAATATTTGTGTCCTTGATTAACCTCAGCCAATAACTCAAGCAAAGCTGTGTCTGATTAAGGCCCACATTTGCAAGCTTCAGAAAATGTTTTGTAGAAAAACGTGGTTGTTGGCCAATCCTGACTGCTGCACATAAGTTACATCTGATAGGAGCAAAATGTGAGAATTTAGAATGAAATTTCCTTAGAGACCAGGGCAGCACTATTTTTCTTGTTGACTTTGTAATCACTGCCTCCCCCTTTCTTGTAAATGTCAAAACTTGGTAGAGGAGAGGAGAGGTTATTTTTCAAAAGACAGGATAAATCCCTTTGTCTCTAACTTCTGAAGGCTTCAGTTTACAACTCACTATGTCCACAGTGAAATGAAGTTGTGATCGCAATTCTAGACCTGGTCCAACACATGCTGAAACCAATGGGAGACTTTCTGTTGACTTAAATGGAAGCTGGGTCATGCCCTGAGCAGACACTAATGCACATATAACAAAACCCCTCTCCAGTTATTTTCTGCCAATTTTGGATGGCAAAAAACATGGACCTGGAAACATTAAAGACCCCTGAGGTCAGATACTGTCTAGAACAAAAATCTAATACAGGAAAAACCAAAAGGCACACCTGTCTGCACTCTGCCTCTTCCTAGCCCTACCAACCCAGTGCATCCACAGCAGGTATTTATCAAAAATGTAAAAAGACAAGATCTTGGCAAAAGGCAAACTCTGGCCAAGAGTCTAAAATGTAGAATAATTATTCAATAAAAGTTTTCAAATAAAATAAACATAAGCTTGAAGAAATGAGTGTAGTACAACTTAGGAGCTAGAAAAAACTTTCATCAGGCGATGGTATGAAATTGATTGTCAGGAAAAAGAGACAGCAGCAAAAAGGAATATTGATCTTCCAACAGGAGAGACCACTAATTTTGATGATACAGCATTTGTAGGCTGTCTTTACCTTGTCTCACAGATGCTCAGTATGACACACTATTATTTGAACAATTCATAAGCGGGAGAGGCCAAGGTATGGACAGACCTGCTAGCCCCACACTGGCAGGTATGACATGTTGTCTGAAAGTCATTGACACTCAGTTGCCAGAAATGTCTCACCAGGAAGGTCTCTCTAGGCCCATCAGCTCTTCCACCCAACCTGAGCTTGGCAGGCTGGGGAAGAAGAAAAGAGGCTCTTTAGTCAGCATTTTTCTACATTTGCTTTTCAGCAAATCAAGAAACAGACAATGACACGGGGATTTTTGGGATTAGTTATGGACTTAAGAGATACATCCTGTATAAATGAAAAACAGGAAGGTCCTGCACGGCTGTGCAATAGCAATGAATACACTGTATCACAGGTAATGGATGCATCCTGACACCTTGACTTAGGACCAAGCACTGGCAAGGACCAAGAAGGCCCAGAGAACTCGTAACTTAAACTTGTTAGCAAATTACTGAGCTAGAACCTTCTCCCTTGCCTCATAACGTTATTCACATGTCTGAGTATATCTTCATTATACTTCACGTTTTTGGATTAGCTTCCAACTCCATTTTAATAGCAAAAGAGCTGGAAGGGAGGGAATATCTCTGAAGGTAAAAAGCTGACACTGTTGATCTTAAATCTCTCGATATATACACACATATACGTACAGAAAAGATAGATCCAAGCCATGTTGGTGACAGGTTTCCAGCGCCAGCAGTTCCCAGCACGCCGATGCCTCGCCTCCGCTGCCTCCGCACTCTCCCGACTCACGCAAGGGAGGTGCCGCCAGCAACGCGGGGCCCGAGGGAGACACCTCCCCCGCCTTTCCGGGTTCGCATCACCCCATACCCCCCGGGAGGCGCCTCCGGACTCTGTGCCAACTCTCACCGCCCCGCCCGGCCCGGCCGCGCCGCAGGTCCCGCCGCCACCTACTTCTTGCAGGGGATGAGCGCCTTCCTCTCCTCCAGTACGCGGAGGCGCTGGTTGGGGCCGTCGTAGGAGACAGCGGCCCGCGTGTTGCGGCCCGAGCCATGCTCGTAGAACACGGTGCGCCCTTCCCACTGGCGCGGCGCCTGGCACGGCTCGGCCGCCGCCGCCGCTCCACGGCGCAGCAGGAGGACGCCCAGCAGCAGGGGCAGCCGCAGCGGTGGCCCTGGCCCCAGGCGCAGCTGCCGCCCAGCCGCCGGCCGCGCCATGCTCTGCTCCGCGCCGCGCTCCCTCGGCGCACGGCTGCTCCGCACGGCGCGCAGGCGGGCGGGCAAGCTGTGCCGGGGGCGGGGCGGCCCGCCTCCAAACCCGCATCATCTCGGCGGCGATAGATGGCTGCCGCCACAGCACCCGACGCCAGCGGGGCACGAGACAGCGCGGGGACAGGCGACGGGGACCCTCGCCCTCCCACGCCTCCCTCCCCGCAGCTAGGAGGGTCTCGGGCGCCCTGGCCGTGCCCGCTGCTCCGCGAGGGCTGCCCAGAGGCCCAGCTCGAGCTCTAAGCGCTGGGCGCTCTGCGTGACCTCGGGGAGGGAGGGGATACGCGAACAGGAGTGACCTGCTGGGACAAACTGCTTTAATGTTGCCCTCGACGGGGGCATTTCAGTGCCTCCCCACGGACAATGTCACCAAGCATTCCTTCACCACTTGCATTCCTTCATCTTCCACTGCCCTCTTAGGTGTATCAGCTAAATTTCCTGCCTGGTCTGCTTTCCTCACCCACTACAGGAAGGGAGGCCCGTGCCTCACAGATGCTCCGTCTCTAGAGCTCTGCTGCATTTGCAGAGCTCAACACCGGTGGCACCAGGGTACCT
The DNA here is from genome assembly GCA_030060385.1 of Muscicapa striata striata. Taxonomy (NCBI): domain Eukaryota; kingdom Metazoa; phylum Chordata; class Aves; order Passeriformes; family Muscicapidae; genus Muscicapa; species Muscicapa striata. Next base: position 3,983,630 of record JAREIS010000101.1, read on the forward strand.
GGCCGGAGCAGGTACCCTGAGCCACGCTGAGGTTCTGTCAGGTCACTGCGATAACCTGTCATTGAGTTAATCTTCTTATCTCAGCGGGTCCTCAAAGACTGGGGAGTGGCATTTCCCACAGTTAAGAACGGGCGCAGAGGTGCAATGGGGCAAGATGGCTGTGAGGGAGCCCTTTATCCCCGCGTGGGCACACCACTCCGCTGCACCAGGGGCGCGTGGCCGTGGAGCACCAAGGCAAGAAAAATAAAAAAAACAGCTTGGAAAAGGTCTGAAAGCCCTTCTTCCACTCGTGTGCAGATGCCCTCACAGCAGCTTCACACCGGCCTCGCCACCCGCTTCCATCGGCTCGGCCACCGGCGCTTCCCCTGTGCCGAGCAAACCGGTCCACGAGACACAATCCCGTCTGTCCGCCCGTCCCCTTCACGCCTTTCCCCGTCCGTGCCGAGCTCATGGAGGGAATTCTGCAAACCCCTGAAGCCGTCGGGAACAGCCACCGGAGCTCGCTCGAGCCCACTTTTTAGTTTCTTCAGCCTTGAAAAAACGCGTCGTATAAAGTTCAGCCGGGAAGAAGTCGCGGTTCGTACCGTCGCCTTCCCCCTCCTCGCGCCGGAGCGCAGAGTCCCGCGGCAGAGCTGTGTGGTTTGGGTTTCCTTCCCCTCCCCTCGCCCCCCTTCCCCCTGAAGGAATTTATGACACAGATGAAAACTGAAACGGAGCTGGAGCAGCGGCTGACAGACGCAGTGATGTCGCCGGGGGATTAAACGGGGTGGAGGTGATGTCACCGTGCCTGCATAGCAAAACGCACACATACACGCACACCCCCCACCCCCCGGAGGAACGGGGCTGCCAGGAGAGAGCGATCGGCCCCACGTCACTCGTGCCACTGGTATAAATGCGGTCCTGCGATGTCCATGGTTGTCGGCGTGGCGGCTCCCGCGACTTGATTGCAGCAGGGCTCCGGGAGGCAGTGCCGCTCCAGGAGGCAGCGCCACTCCGTGCCCTTCGGCCGCCGGGACCCTCGGTGCGGCGGCGACCAAGGAGGAAAAGAAGGAGGAAGAGGATGCTGCGCGCCTTGGTGGCGGTGTCCCTGTGGCTGCGGGTGAGCCCGCGGGCGCAGGGCGCGCCGTGCGAGGCGGTGCGCATCCCTATGTGCCGCTCCATGCCCTGGAATATCACCCGCATGCCCAATCACCTCCACCACAGCACCCAGGAAAACGCCGTCCTCGCTATCGAGCAGTACGAGGAGCTGGTGGCCATCGGCTGCAGCCCGGTCCTGCCTTTCTTCCTCTGCGCCATGTACGCCCCCATCTGCACTCTGGAGTTCCTCTACGACCCCATCAAGCCGTGCCGCTCCGTCTGCCAGCGCGCCCGCGACGACTGCGAGCCCATCATGCGCCGCTACAACCACAGCTGGCCCGAGAGCTTGGCTTGCGAGGACCTCCCCGTCTACGACCGCGGCGTCTGCATCTCCCCAGAGGCCATCGTCACCGACGTGCCGGAGGGTAAGAACCCTAGGGGCAGCGAGAAGTGGGAGGGAGGACTCCCTCCACCCCCGCGGGAAGCCCCAGGGTAGGACGGGGGTCTGCGGGACCCCCACGCTCCAGTCCTGGAGCCTCTACGGACAGTTTTCACTCCCTGACACACGTCTGTTTGCAGGTGTGAAGTGGTCGGACTTCACACAGGGCTTTATGGTGCCAGACAGACCCCTGGAGCCTGACTGCAGGAGCCGCGGCCAGGGTGAGCCTAGGACAACTCCCTGCCTCTACCTACCCGGGAACTGGTTCCCTCTGACACCCCTGAACCTTTCTCCCTTCTCTTCCTTTGAAGAGCGGTGCAGGTGCAAAAAGACAAAGCCTACACTGTCAACCTACTTGGTCAAGAACTACAGCTACAGTAAGTGCATGTGGGAAATGCTTCACTTTGCCTGTCCCACACCCTCCTTGAGTCCCAGGCCCATCCAGCAAGTGTGACATCAGAACCCTGCTCCAACACAGCATTTCCAAGTGGGTATTTGCATAGGGATACTTAGCTGTCCTCTTCAAAATCCAGCTATAGCACACACCATGTGCTGGCAGTAGTAGTAATTGCATCGATGATGGTGTGTTTCTGACAAAAGCAGTAAAATGTCAATAATGTAAAAGTTACTCGTCTGATGGGATTGTGATGACTTGGCTAGCTCCTGTTCTCATCCAGCATGTAGAATAAGCAGGAGTTTGCTATCCAAATAAAACTTGTAAATGTGAACCAGCTGCAACAAAGTAAAATGTTTTTAGAAGGTTATATATGCTTTCACTTACTAGCCAGAGTACTAGCCAGAATGTCAAGAGGTTTACTGAATTCAGTGACAATTTGCACCATCCAGCCAAGGAGATGGTTGATAGTTTTATTACATGTTGCGCGACATACTGGCAATAAAACAAAGTATTTACTCCTCTTCCCCCTTCGCTTCCCCCTGCCTCAGATTTCTGATGGTGTGAGACAGGAAGAACTGTAATTAAGATTAGATAAATGCCAGATTAAACCTAGTGTCAATTACGAAGCCCCTACTAACTATGATTTTAATATACACTACTGCTTCATTTTGCTTTTTGTGGGCATTTTCTCACATGGCAGGTTTTTTCCCAGTCATTTATTCAGTTCTTCTGCTGTATGGTTATAATATAATTAAATTCCTATTTGTTCGATATCAAATGAAAGTAAGTTTTTAGCTATTTGCTTATTTCTTAGTATGTTTGATGAGAATAATAAAGCTGAACCTCTAGCTCAGATAATTGTACAATTTTTTGTTCATTATATTATTTTGGTGTGTTTACATGACATACTCTTTTTATATAATTCCTTGATCTGCATCAGTACAACATAGAGATATGTTTAGGTGGAGTAATGAACTTCCACAGTTGCCTGAAACATATGAAAAAGTAGTGATATCAAATGACTGTTCTGAAATTAAAGACAGGTGTTAGCCATGTAAATTCTGATTCCAGTGATTTCAGTGGTAGTGTTCCTTAAGTAAAGCCTGTATGTTGGAGTCCAAAATTCAATTCCATTGAATTTGTGAAATCAAGATCCTGTTTTTGAGATGTCAATTTTTATTCAACACCCTCTGAGATAAAGAGACCTATTTATATGGAAAATGCTTTGAGGGACAAGATGTATTGAATGGAAAATCAATCAATTTTTTTTTTTTAATACTTTAAAATAAGACATACAGCCAAATTGTACTTTTAACTATCAGAACCAATCAGACTTTAAAATGGATTTGAGTCTCCAAAACTGAAATTCCTCATGTTTTGTGTCTGTTATACATGTCCTGATACAGGTAGCACATAAACCCCAGACTGTATTAAAAGTGCTCATGTCCTGTTTTCTACGTGTGAAGTTTATTCCAAACGTTATGAGGTTCATGTGAAGGCTTTTGACGTGGTGGCTGGCTGGGCAGGCTGATCACCCTGTGGTATATACACTTCTAATGCTTTTTTCACTGAAGAGTGTTTGGACATTAGAACCCTTTCCATTTTGACATGTCCTAGAGACAAAGTTCTTTATATAAAAATTATTCTTAATTTATTAGATGTGGTATTTCTCACAAGAGAGAAGAGATGAAATGCTGGAGTGATCGGTAATGCCAGGGTTTGTAGGTATGAAGTTAGCCAGGGATAATTTCAGAGCAATCTGTAGCATTTCACATTCTTGCATCCATGCAGACATGCAGTTTTCCTCAATGAAAGGTAAAAATACAAATGACTGTGTATTCAGAGTCAGAAGAACCTGTTTCAGTGTCTCATTTATATGAGGATCTCACTATTGGTACAGAATCCAAAGGCAAAAGATGAAAAAAAGTATAGCTCAAGTAAATCATGGCAACCCTAAGCCTCTTAGTTTTTTGACTATTGTTTCTAACCTTCCCTTGTTTCTTATATTTAAGAAAAGACTATTTCCTGGTTGCAATCTACAGGAAGTTATTTTATTATTAAAAAGATTGAATTCATTACGACTGTCTGTGAGGTAAAAAATTCATTACTTTATTGGAAAAAGCCAAATGTGGCTGGAGAATGGGTTAGATTTATGCAAAGGGTTGTTCAAGTCTGAGTTGAAGGAGCTGTTTGTGTGTGTGATTCCAGGTGAGATTGGTTAGCCTGATTTGGCAAAGATTTAAGCACCTGTTTAATTTCACAGTTGTCAACAGTCCTACTGAAAACCAGAGATCAGGCCTCTGTTATTCTAAGCCACTGTTTATGCCCACGCAGGCAGAAGTAGTTCTAGTTTCCCAACCAAAACAACAGCTTCCAGTTCAATATATTTTATTTAATTCTGAGATGTGTTTAAATTTCTAAGACTGTTCTAATGTTGTCGCTCCTCCATTTTTTTTATTTGCAGTCATTCATGCCCAAGTAAAAAGCATAGAAAGAGGGAACTGCAATGAGGTAACAACTGTAGTTGAAGTCAAAGATGTACTCAAGTCTTCAACACCAATTCCTCTGTCCCAAGTGCCTCTTCTTACAAATTCCTCCTGCCAGTGCCCGCCTCTTCAACCAAAGCAGGATGTTCTCATCATGTGCTATGAGTGGCACTCAAGGTGAGCTGTGATGCAAAAAAGTGTTAGAGCTGGCTATGATAGAAGGAAAGGAGGACCAGCAAAGCTCCCTTCCTCATCATAGGCTTGTTTAGCTGATAGTTTTTCTTAGTATCACTCATACATATATGTACGTGTTTCCATTACCTTCACAGCTGACTTTCTTCACTTCATCAGCCTCAGCTCTGCGCTGTAATGTGGTGTTTACAAAATTTGGCTCACTCAAAGAGCATAAAATCTGTTGTCATTAGGTGCTGACAACATATTGATAAGGCATTGTGCAGCAGCTCAGTCACCTCCAGCTTGGGAGTGTTTTTCCAGTACCACTTTCCATAGGGTTGAGCTGCTTTGTGTGCAACAAGCCGAATAGTGGTTGTGTTGGCAGGACCATGTGGAAAGCATCATTCTGTCTCACCAAGGGAGGGGTCGGGGGATGATACACATCTGTCAGCAGAGCTACTGGAGTCAGAGCCAGGCCTTCTCCACTGGCCTGTCCATACTTTGGACCAATGCTATCAACAAGATGTTTCTGATCCCACAGCCATACCAGGATCAGCCAAAGCTGCAGACACTGGAGATCCATCTTCCAGATTGCAGATGAAAAGTAAATACTCTCAGAGCAGCTTGCCAATCCTGCTGTATGATTAAAAGAAAAAATGAAACAAAACTAACTTTACCAGACCTTTCATCTGGCAGTCAGCCTAGCCCCAGACATGGAAAGAGATCCAGCATGCTGGTCTGGGAGGAGAGGAGTGATGAAACACAGCTCCCTTTTCTCCCTTGTTCCTTGAGACTGAAGGGGACATCAGAATTTTAGTGAAATTTATATTAGGGCATGTTAAGGCCTGGTATCTCAACCAACCAAACAAAAAACTCCAAAAAGTTGTCTCTAGGTTGGGAAGGAGTGGCATCAGGCTGCTTTAGAATAAGCTGCTTTAGGAACTGTTTAAGGCATATATATTCAATAGTCACTTTTTTGTTGTTGTTCATTTCATGACACATAGCATGTTTTCATAACACCTCAATGTTTTCATGCAGGAGCTAGCCAGATTTCACTGGTAGGTAAGTATGGCAAGTATCACGAATCATACATCTTCCAAATTCACTTTAAAGTACTCATTAAGGAGTTAGATGTAGGAAACACATATTGCCATCTTCGTGTATTTATAGGTAGAAATACACGATACAGGATACAATTGTAAGTGATCATATATTACTATATTTCAGCTAAGCTGTATTAGCTGGTGCATGTGAAACAGCTTCTTTTTTAAAGTCAGAAGTAAAATGCATCAGTTTAATCTATTCTTCACACAAATACACAGAGAAAAATGTGGTATCCCATTATCCCATACATAAAACCTGTCAGTACCAGTACTTATGGGTGCATTTCAACCCCAATCTGTGTTAAATCATCTGGAATGGCATCTTGGGAATTAAAAACAGAAATATTTATAACTTGTGTATATTTCTTAATTTTCAGGTTGATGCTTCTTGATGGATGTCTAGTTGAAAAATGGAAAGACCAACTAAACAGAAGATTTAAGGTAAATGCAAACAAAGCATGCTGATGTTCTTGATAAAAAGTTAAACACCTTTGTTTTACTTCAGTATTGATTAACTTTGATGACTTTCAGATATATGTAACTCCTCTGGGTATCATTATTTTCACTTGAACATTTTCAGCCCTAATAGTTACCCAATTATAAGTGAAAATTTGAATAATTTAGTCTTGTGTTTTAGGGTCTCTAAAATATTATTTGTATTTAATTTTACCCTGCGGGGTGATCTTCGTGTGAACTCTTTTTGTACAATAATGTCTCTAAGAATTTCTTTCATATCCCTGCTACCACAAGGAGTGATGATATGAAAGTGAAGGTGATATGCACATGAGTACGTAGTCCACATTAGAGAAGAAAGGAAGTTAAAATCCTCTGCACTGGATTAATGTTTTTTGCTGCATTAAAGATTGCAGGCTGGAGACAAACTTCTCACCAGGTACTCCCTACTGAGACCCACCCAAAGGATTGGGTATTTTCTCTCTGGATACAGAAAACACTGGAAGGAAAGGTCCAATATAGGGACATGGGTGGCAGGCACAACAGATGCCTCTGTTTTTTGGGGCTTCAGGATAGCACTTGATATCACTCTCTACTTTTAAATTCCTCTTTTTAATGGAAAGCAAGGATGGATTGAGAGAAGTTTTGATTCTTCCTCCCACTTTTAGAGATGGAAGAAAGTTATTTTTGGAATTCAGAAAGATTTTCAGAGCACTAAGGACATACATGTAAGTTTGTTTTAATTATTAGTTGACTGGTAATTGATAGGGAGGAGGAAAAGAGATGTAGGAATCCATATGCAGAAGGTTTTAGATTACAGACCAACTTCTTCTGGGAAATTGCATTCAATCTTCTCTCATACCCTCTTCACTTACTAGTGGGAAACCTATGTGTGGAAAAAAAACCATGCTTTAAATCTTAAAAAAAATAAATACATGGCAATCACAAAGGGTACCATAAGGGATTTAGAAGAATATTGACATATGACTTGGACTTCTGAAATCCTTTAGCTGTCAACTTAGTGGCCTGTTACTGGCCCACAGTGTGTTTTAGTCACCTCCTGACACTCTTTAGCCATTTCTAATTGTGTCTTGAATCATATTTGGGCATTAGTTGTCAAATTGTCAAATAGATGCATGACTGCCAAGCAAAATATTCTTCAAAGCATATGTCACTTCCTATCATAGAATTAGATTAAGAAAGTAAATTCTCATTTAAGCATGTTTAAGTGGAACACAACTAAATGTCTGCGGATAGGGAAGGGAAGTATCAGGGAAGGGAAGTTTCAGGGAAGTTCCAGGGAAGGGAAGTTTAAGAAAGTTTCAGGGAAGGGAAGTTTCGGAAAAGGGAAGTTTCAGGGAAGTTTCAGGGAAGTTTGAGGAAAGGGAAGCTTCAGGGAAGGGAAGAAAAGTTTCAGGGAAGGGAAGGGAAGTTTCAGGGAAGCATCAGGGAAGGGAAATCTAAGGAAAGGGAAGGGGATGGAAGGGAAGTTACAGGGAAAGGAAGTTTCAGGGAAGGGAAGTTCCAGGGAAGGGAAGTGAAGGGAAGGGAAGGAAAGATTCAGGGCGGGGAAGTTTCAGGGAGGGGAAGTTTCAGGGAGGGGAAGTTTCTGGGAAGGGATTGGAAGTTTCAGGGAAGGGAAGTTTCAGTGAAGTTTCAGGGAAGGGAAGTTTCAGGGAAGTTTCAGGGAAGTTTCAGGGAAGAGAAGTTTCGAGGAAGGGAAGGAAGGGAAGTTTCAGGGAAGATTCAGGGAAGTTTCAGGGAAGTTTCAGGGAAGGGAAGTTTCAGGGAAGTTTCAGGGAAGCTCCAGGGAAGAGAAGTTTCAGGGAAGGGAAGGGAAGGGAAGGTTCAGGGAAGGGAAGGGAAGGTTCAGGAAGGGAAGGGAAGGGAAGGTTCAGGGAAGGGAAGGGAAGGTTCAGGGAAGGTTCAGGGAAGGTTCAGGGAAGGTTCAGGAAGGTTCAGGGAAGGGAAGGTTCAGGGAAGGTTCAGGGAAGGTTCAGGGAAGGTTCAGGGAAGGTTCAGGGAAGGGAAGGTTCAGGGAAGGGAAGGTTCAGGGAAGGGAAGGAAGGGAAGGAAGGGAAGGGAAGGGAAGGAAGGGAAGGGGAGGGAAGGGAAGGGAAGGGAAGGAAGGGAAGGAAGGAAGGGAAGGAAGGGAAGGGAAGGGAAGGGAAGGGAAGGGAAGGGAAGGGAAGGGAAGGGAAGGGAAGGTTCAGGAAGGGAAATCTAAGGAAAGGGAAGGGGATGGAAGGGAAGTTACAGGGAAAGGAAGTTTCAGGGAAGGGAAGTTCCAGGGAAGGGAAGGGAAGGGAAGGGAAGGAAAGATTCAGGGCGGGGAAGTTTCAGGGAGGGGAAGTTTCAGGGAGGGGAAGTTTCTGGGAAGGGATTGGAAGTTTCAGGGAAGGGAAGTTTCAGTGAAGTTTCAGGGAAGGGAAGTTTCAGGAAGTTTCAGGAAGTTTCAGGAAGAGAAGTTTTGAGGAAGGGAAGGAAGGGAAGTTTCAGGGAAGATTCAGGGAAGTTTCAGGGAAGTTTCAGGGAAGGGAAGTTTCAGGGAAGTTTCAGGAAGCTCCAGGGAAGAGAAGTTTCAGGGAAGTTCAGGGAAGGGAAGGAAGGTTCAGGGAAGGGAAGGAAGGTTCAGGGAAGGGAAGGGAAGGTTCAGGGAAGGGAAGGGAAGGTTCAGGGAAGGGGAAGGTTCAGGGAAGGTTCAGGGAAGGTTCAGGGAAGGTTCAGGGAAGGGAAGGTTCAGGAAGGTTCAGAAGTCAAGGAAGTTCAAGAGATTCAGGAAAAGAATTCAAAGATAGGAAGAGAAGTTCAGAAGAAAGATTTCAGGAAGAAGAAGAATTCAGGAAGATAGAAGTTTCAAGGAAGTTCAGAAGAAAGAAGGAATCAAGGAAAAGCAGAAGAAAAGGAAAAGGAAAAGAGAAGGATTTAAGGAAGAATTTCAGGAAATTCAAGAAGGAAGATTAAGAGATCAAGGAAGATTTAAGGAAAAAGGAAGGAAAAAGGAAAAAGATTTAGAAGAAGTTCAAGGAAAAGAAGATTTCAGGAAGAGATTTCAAGAGAGATTTCAAGGAAAATTCAGAGGAAGGAAGTTTCAGGAAAGTTTCAAAGAGATTTCAAGGAAAAGGAAAAGGAAGAGAAGTTCAAGGAAGGAAGAAGATTCAGAAGAAGAAGATTTCAAAGGAAAAGAAGATTTCAGAGAGAAGAAGATTTCAGAAAGGATTTCAAGGAAGTAGAAGAAAGTTTCAAGAAGAAGAGATTTCAAGAGAAGATTTCAGAAGGATTTCAAGGAAGAAGTTCAAAGAGACAAAGGAATTTCAGAAGATTTAAAGGAAATTCAGAAGAAGAATTAGGAAGAGTTTCAAGGAAAAGGAATAAGAAGAAAGAGAAAGTTTCAAGGAAAAGGAAGTTTCAGGAAGGAAGATTCAAGGGAAGAAGATTTCAAGGAAAGAATTCAAAGGAAGATTTCAAGAGAGTTTCAAGAAGAGAAGAATTCAAGGAAGATTCAGAAGAAGATTCAAAGAGAGAAGAAGAAGAAGGAAAAGAAGATTCAAGGAAGAGAGTTCAAGGAAGAGTTCAGGAAGAAAAGAAGAAGAAAGGAAGAGAAAAGGAAGAAAAGGAAAAAAAGAAAAAAGGAAAGGAAAAGAAGGAAAAGAGAAGAAAGGAAGGAAAAGAAAGGAAGGAAAAGGAAGAAAAGAAAGAGAAAAGAAGGAGGAAAGGAAAAGAGAAGAAAAGGAAAGAATTCAAGGAAAGAAGGAAGTCAAGGAAAAGAATTTCAAAGAGATTCAGAAGATTCAGGAAAAGATTTCAGAAAGAAGATTAAGGAGAAGATTTCAGGAAAAATTCAAAGGAAGAGAAGATTCAGAAGCAGAAAGAAGTTTCAGGAAGATTCAGGAAGGAAGAAGAAGGAAGAGAAGGAAGGAAGGAAGGAAGAAAGGAAAGGAAGAAAGGAAAAGGAAGGAAGGAAAGAGGAAAAAGGAAAAGGAAGGAAGGAAAAAGGGAAGGAAAGGAAAGAAGGAAAAGGAAGGAAGGAAGGAAAAGAAGAAATCAAGAAAGAAGGATGAAGAAGTTAGAAAGAAGTTTCAGGAAGGAAGTTCAGAAGGACGTTCCAGTGAAGAGAGTTTCAAGGGAAGTTTCAGAAGAAGGAAAGGAAGCTAAGGAACAGAAGTCTAAGAAAGAGAAAAGGAAGTTTCAGGAAGGAATTTCAGGAAATTTCAGGAAGTTTCAGAAGTTTCAAGGAAGTTTCAGGAAGGAAAGAAGTTTCAGGAAGTTCAGGAAGAAGTTTCAGGAAAGAAGTTTCAGGAAGGACGTTCAGGAAGGGAAGTTTCAGGAAGAAGTTTCAGGAAGTTTCAGGAAGATTTCAGGGAAATTTCAGGAAGAAGTTCAGGAAGGAAAGGTACAGGAAGTTTCAGGAAGTTCAGGGAAGTTTCAGGAAGTTTCAGGAAGTTTAGAAGTTTCGAGAAAGGAAGAAGGAAGGAAGGAAGAAGGAGAAGGAAGGAAAGAGGAAGGAAGGAGGAAGATAAGTTCAGAGAAGTTTGGGAAGTCCAGGAAGAGAAGTTCAGGAAGTTTCAGGAAAGTTCAGAAGAAAGTTTCAGAAGGAAGAAGGAAGTTCAAGGAAGTTTCAGGAAGTTTCAGGAAGTTTCAGGAAGTTTCAGGAAGGAAGTTTCAGGAAGTTTCAGGGAAGTTTCAGGAAGTTTCAGGAAGGGAAGGTTCAGGAAGGTTCAGGAAGGTTCAGGAAGGTTCAGGAAAAGAGGGGGAAGGGAAGGAAGGGAAGGGAAGGGAAGGGTTACCAAGCGTTGCTTTTTTGTTACCACTTAAAATGGATGTTTTGTGCTGTCTGTCATCCACACAAGACAATTAATTGTTAACATAATTACAGCCTGGCTAGTTTTTTGTCCAGCCAGGGTAAGTGTCTGAATTGCAACTAAGTCATTGCGGAGCTACTGCATAGAGAAGCTGACGAGCATTTATTTTGTTCTGTTCACTGGGTAAATCCCCTGCCTGTAGGTGTTTTAGAAGGGAAAGTTAATAGAGGTGAGGCCTTTACTGGGTTTTACTACCTATCTTGTTTTCTTTAAAATATGTATTTCTCTTACTAGAGGTGAAAATCCACAGTCTCTGTTGCTGTTTTATGGATCCTTCAATAAAAAACTTTTTTGTAGAGCTTACCATTTAAACTCTTTGTAATAATCTATTTTTAACTACTGCACTATTTGGTATAAAAACCTGACGGCTGTTATCTTTGGTAGGCTTGTTGCTTTTCAAAATTTCTTGGTTGTGCTGCTGAATAAAGCTGCAGGTACATTATTTAAACCATGCCATTGCAACTCTCAACACTGTGATTTAACTGTGATCATCATTATTGTCAGTCCATAACCTAAGCTGGTTCATGCCCAGTCCCCTTCATCCCAGGGAAAAGCAGGAGCAGAAAGTAAATACCAGCTTCCCTTGTAGCTGTGTGCTTAAATATATATCGTGAAAGGATAGTTTGATTCCTGTAGACTTTTCTGAGGAAAAGAAAAGTAGCACATTCAATAAGACAGCAAAGAAGGGCCTTGGAAAGGAGTTCCAGTGTTCTGGTGCTGACCTTTTGATGACATGGTACCAGCTCCGCTCTATTTCTGAAAAGGCTCTCATCTGCAGCATGAACCTGAGATGGGCAATCGTCATTTCCATCCACTGGTATTGTGGAAATTCCCTCTAACCTACTACACATGTAAGGTTCTGCCTGCAAATAACCATAACATGCTGACACCACTAGCCTTGCAATATAGAGCATTCAACTGTTAAAGGCAGCACTAGCATCAGTGGTTCAGAAAGATGTAATTATTTATTATTATGTCCTTCCCTAACTCATCCTCTTTGTCTTCTGCATTTCTACAGAGGTGGGAGCAGCGACTGCAAGAACAAAAGAGGCGAACTGCCCGCAGTAAGAACCAGAACTCAGGACGCAGTGGTCAGAGTGGATCCCTGAAACTGCAAACCAAGAACACCAACCCCCTGATCAGTGGCCCCAAAAAGGCCATTAAAATAAGAAATGGCCAGAAAGAAATCAACCCCAAAAAAGTATGACTGTGAAATTCCTGAAAGGAAGGACTTCCCCTGAATGACAAGGGTCACAATCTGGCTTGGTCAGCATGTTTTATTAATCTGGAACTCATGTCCTTAAAAAATCACACCGGTTTCTACGTAGACGTTTTTTGCTGCACTTTACTGTTAAAAGGTTTGCTTATCCTTTCAAGTCACTGCAAGCCATAGAGCATAGATTTACAGTAATAAGAGGTAGGCATATTCCAGCTGACTGAGCTTTATCTTTGGGCTCTGATTTCCCATCTAGATACAACTAGCCTTGGCTGCCAGAGGTTTTGACTCCTTGTACCAATTGCCTGCTCTGCTTCCCTGCCAGATGTTGGAGAGCTGCATGGAGTTTCTTCTCCGCTGGTGCAGTAGTTGGTGAGTTAGTCTGTGAATTAGCTGAGAGCTCACTAACCTCGGCAGCTGAGGAAGCAGCAGAAGGATGGTAACCTCTGGCAGATATTTCAGGTAGCAATGACTGCAGCTGCTGGAGCTGAACCTATCTGCTATTTGGAAACACAGCCCTTGTTCAGCGTGTTCAAAAGCATAGTTTACCATTAAGCGTCTGGCTATGCATTATATGATTATTTTAATGTGTATGCCAAAAATATGCTTACAGTAAAAGTATTGGATCTTGTGGGTTTGTGTAGTAAAAATACATTCACAGCAGACATTCAATTTTTTTTTTTTTGTACTTCAGTCTGGCTTCTGTTCTAATTTCAAATATATTTAAACATATAATTGAAAAATCTGTATTTTTTTTTAAAGGACAGATTAAAGTGAAAAGATCTGTAGGATTCTTTAACACATTTGCTGTAATATAGCTTTGCTATAAAAACTGGAATAGAAGCTTTATTCTAAAGAAAACTGACAGCTACTGTACAGTATTAAAGAGAAAATAGGGCTTAAGTGGCTCAGTAATCATTTGAATAACTTTTTGTCATTTGATACTGTATTTGTAACCTTTCTCTGAGATTAAATAAATAAAAAAATAAATAAATAAATCAGTCTTGTCCCTATTAATGAGCTTCTCAATGCAACTGGCTATCTGCAGTTTTTCTTATCGGAAAGTAACATTTACCCTGAAAAGGATGACAGGAAAGCAGATGTTCTTATTTATACAGTAAGTTTACTGTCTTAGCATATCCTGTGTGAGCTATTAGAGCAGCAGAGGTGATACAAATGTAATCAACATAACTCCAAGATGGCATTTATACTATTCCTTCCAAGGTGTACTTGGATGAGGCAGCATAGATAACACATTCTTATTTCAATTTCATGTAACACACAAGAAGATCACCCACATTAAGATCAGAAGAGCTCATGATAGATGCCTGAAAAACCTTCAAGATTTCCTGCAGGAAGACTAAGGACTAGACTGGTCAATAGTGGTAAAACAAGGATTTTTATAAAAGAGAAATTCTATTTCAGGGAAAAAAAATATTTTGTGTAGATTATCGTAAGGAGTAATAATTGGTCATGTCAGTATTTTGATCTTTGCCACAACAAGAATTCCAATGAAATTTGCATGTCTGACATTCACAATAGATTATGTTGAAGTGATTTTGGTAGCAGCAGTTATATACTCGGTAATTTGCTCAAGAAAATTTGAGTCATAGATGCCAATTTACTATGTTCAAAACAAATGGACAGATATGTTACAAGAAAATGAAATCTTGTAGTTCATTATTTTTATGGATAAAATCCTCAGAGAGTTTTCCCCGCTCCCCGCTCCTGTCCCCACGGGACTGCTTCCGCCTGCGGTCCCGTCCCTGTTCCTGCCCCCGCGGGACTGCTACCGTCTGCGGATCCCATTCCTGTCCCGTCCCCGGTCCTGCCCCACTCCTGTCCCCGCAAGACGGTTCCGTCCCCGTTCCTGCTCCGGCCCCGCACCCCACTCCTGTCCCTGCTATCATCCCCGATGCTACCGTCCCCCTAGTGAGTGCATGAGGCATCTCCAGGGGTATAGCGGGCCCCCCTCCGGACGTGCGGAGGAAACCTAGGGAGTGAGTGGCACGTCGCAGGGTATGTTAGAGGATAGGCCTCCCCACCTTAAAATCCATAGGGGCGGGCCGCTCGGGTCACTTCGCACGCGTGGAGGGCCTCGAGCAGTGTGGAACCCGCACCGTACTGGCTGAGGTTACGGCCTGGGGTCCGACTGCTTGGAAAGCACTGGCTGAGTAGCTGTCAGGGTACGGGGAGTGCAGAGAGTACTGGCTGAGGCTGCGGTGTGCGTGTAGCAGTCCGACTGTTTTGAAACGACTGTGGAGTGAGTGTGGCAGCCTGACTATTTTGAAAGGGCTGTAGAGTGAGTGTGGTGGAGTGGGTGAGATATTGTGGAGTGTGAGTGTAGCAGTCCGACTGTTTTGAAAGGACTGGCAGCCTGACTGTTTTGAAAGGGCTGTGGAGTGGAAAGTGAGTGTGGCACTCCGACTGTTTTGAAAGGACTGGCTGCCTGACTGTTTCAAAAGGGCAGTGGAGTGGGTGAGGTAGCTGTTGGGGTACTGGAGTGAGAGAGCTGCACTGGCTGAGGCTACAGTCCGGAGTGGCTGTTGAGGTGCAGGGAGTGAAAGTTAGGGGGGTCTCAGAGCACGAGAGGCCAAGAAGTAGGGAAAGAGAGGTTGGATCATGCGCTGTATGCCCAGGTACTGGCTGGGGTAGTTGCCGGAACCATAGGGGCGGGTTGCTGGACTACTTTTGGAGTACTTGTGGGGTGTAGGAGAGAGAAGGTACTGGGATATTGAGGTACTAGAGTGATAGCAGAAATTAAAATTTTGGTAGCCCGTCTTAAATTTTGAGTTCAAAAAGGGGCGTGTTTAAAGAAAACTTACTTTGAAGGAAGGGTCATACAGTTATAAGGTGTGTTGCCCTATCTTAAAATTTCTGTTAGGGTAAGGGTACTGTACCATTTTGGTTTTAGACCCAGTGAAAATGGGAGCATGTATGAGTAAAAGAAGAGCTTCTAAGGAGAAAAAGCTGAAAAATATTCCCCCAGATAGCCAACTTGGGCAAATGTTACAACAATGGGAAATTAATGAGATCACTAAAGATCTGAATAAAATTATAATGATGCATTACTGTATAGAGGTTTGGCCCACCTTAGATCTACCTGGAGAGTGGCCATGGTATGGGACCAGGGACCCTTGGAAGTGCTCGAGGTTAAATCAGTATTTGAGAGCCCAGGGAGACGCTAATACAGAACAGATAATGTATGCTGCCCGCTGGCAAAAGCAAGGAATAGAAAGTGAAACAGCAAAAATTTGCAAGCTTCAGGTGCAGAAAAAGAAGGATGAAGAAGAGAAAGAGGAAGGGAATAACCACAAATGGGACCCTCTCAACCATTTACCTCCTCCTCTGGCTTACCCTGTGATATCCCATGTTCCCCCTCCAAATCTCTCAGTCTTACCTGTAACCCCTTCTCCGCTTCCCCAAACTATGATCCCTACAGCCCATCCACCACCTCAACTTACCATCTCAAGAACTAACCCCTTCTATTCTCAAGCCCCATCTTCACTACCCCCTAATTCGGATGTAGTCCCTTCCCCTTCACCATCCATAGTTCCTGTACCTCCCCCTAATTGGGAACAGGGCTTACCAACTTCTAGTACTGATTCTTCTCTCAAGAGCCAGTAAGCTGTTATATCACCAGCTTCATCTAAGTAGTAGAAACCCCAGGAAAGCCTTACTGCAATACCCGGTCAAAAACAAAGCTCTTCCCCCTAAGGGAAGTCCCAATGTGAGGTGTAGCTGGAGGAGTGGGTTTTGTGAATGCACTCCTCACAGCCTCAGAGGTTAGGAGCTTTAGGAAAGAGCTGGGGAATTTAGTTGAAGATCCTGTAGGAATTGCCAATCAGATTGATCAATTTCTGGGACCAAACATTTATACGTGGGGGGAATTAAATTCTGTCTTAAACATACTCTTTAACCCCGAAGAAGTTTGGCTGATTAGAACCACTGGAATACGAATCTGGGAGAGGGAGAATCAGATGGGTCCCCCAGGTGACCATAAGTTACCCGTAGTTGACCCAGGATGGAATCCAAACCGAGAGGAAGGCCGAAGGAGTATGGGAGATTATGGAAATCTGGTAGTAAGGGGTATTAAAGAGTCAGTCCCCCAGAGTAATAACACAAAATTAGCCTTTGATGGAGCCCAAGAAAAGAATGAGACCCTAGCAGCTTGGTTGAATAGACTCTTCCATCAATGTTCAAATAGAACAGAACTGCCAACAATGTTCAAATTTAGATCCAGATAGCCCTGAGGGTCAGGTATTTTTAAAATTACGGTTTGTCACCAAATCCTGGCCTGACATAAGAAAAAACAATAGATTGAGGATTGGCAAGAAAAGGGCATAAATGAGTTATTAAAGGAAGCCTTAAGAGTCTATTTAAGAAGGGAAGAAGAAAAAAAATAGAACAAAGGCAAGAATTATGGTGGCAGTAGCCAGGGAGAGTGTAAGAGCTAGTGAGAATCCACAAGGAGAGGGATACCCTAAACACACATCTGGGGAAGAAAGAGGAAAGACCATACCACCCTGGGTTACTTGCCAGAGACCAGGAGAACCCCGAAAGTGTTTTTATTGTGGAGAGACAGGCCACATAAAGAGGTTTTGGAAAAAAATCTCCTTTGATGAAGCTATAGCAAAAGAGCAAGAAGCCTTAGAAAGACTGCTAAAAGTGGAAGGTAATGAAGATTAGGGGTGTCAGGGGCTCTATCCATTAGGGGACCCAATGAAACATCAAGAAGAGCCCTTGGTAAATTTTGATGTAGGTCCCCAAAACAAAGAATTTGAATTCCTAGTTGATACAGGAGCTGATTGGTCCAGATTAAAAGAACTTCCAGCAGGGGTCACTATAGGAAGAAAAGCCTGTGAAGTAATAGGGGCAGAGGGAAAACCATTCAAAGCCTCCATAATTGAAAAAGTTGAAATAAAAGGGAACTTCAGGCAATGTGTGGCTGACTGTGCTGGGACACATGGAAAGGGGGGGGGTGGTGGCCCATCCCCCCATGGAAGCCCCATGTAACGCACATGGTTCTGAGACAAAGAGAGCAGGGGTCTTCTCTGGGAGCCTCCCCTGAGGCTGCGGGGACCAATCAGAGACCTGGGTTGGTGATTGACAGCCCAGGAAACCAATTAGAACGTTGTTTCGCTTTTACAAATCACAGGAAAGAAGTCAGTTTTGTGTCTTTTGCGTTCTGTTGGGGCAGGTGAGAGGAGCTAGCAGGGGCTCCGGGTCCCAGCATGGGCCCGGCCCGGGCTGAGCTCCGGGAGGAGGAAGGTCCCAGCCCCGGGATGACTCCCGGCCCCGGGAAGGCCCCGGGGTGGACTCGGCTCTGACTCCGGCAGGCCCGGCCCCAGCCCCGCCCCCGGCACGGGGTGAGGAGAGCCTGGACTCGGGAATGCCCCGGAGCGGCTTCGGACCCGTGGGGGAGCCCGGCTCGGCCCGGCCCGGCTCGGCCCGGCCTGTCTCGTCTCGTCTCGGGCCTCGCACAGCGGCACAAAGAAGTCCAGCCATTTTCATCATCTCGTGTGGCTGCGTCTTTTCCAGCATGGCTTCAGCCTGGATCTTTACCGTTTTGGATACAAGTTTAACTTTTAGTGCCTGAATGAACCTTCGGATTTTCCTGAGCTCCCCAGAACGGAAAGCATGAAGCAGGAGGAATTGCGGAGGTCAGCAGAAGGAAGACAGGTTCTTATAGAAGGAGAGATGGAGGAGTCGCCACTGATAAGTAGCTTAAAACCTTTTTCTTGTGGGCTTTAGAGGACCGTGACTTTACTTAAAATTCTTTTAAACTGTAGAATATACTTGGGGAGGTTAAAAGTGCCTGAGAAGAAAACCTTTTTTTGCCTTGAGAAATGGGCCTCGGGAAGTAGAGCTCTCTGTCTTTGGGACTGGAATTGGACAGAGACATTTGAGTAAAGAGTGAGATGAAGAGTCTTTTTGTGTTCTCAGCAGCCTGCCTTTAAAATGACACCCCATGTGTTTTCAGCAACCCAAATACAGCTCTGGAAGGACTGTGAAAAATGGGAGGAAAAATCATAATTTGTAGTTTCCGGGTGGATGCAGATTATGAGAGCGAGACACCCTCTAGGCCTAAACAAAAGAAGGAGCTTCTCTCTCTTGAGTGAACTGAAATGATAATTTAAGTGAATAACTGACCGAAGTTTTTTTTTCTGTATGTTGCTGGTATGAGGAAAGGGGGAGGAGGGAATAATCTGAAAATCTCATTCTGAATTGTTTTGTGTTGTTAATAAATTTTCTTGTATTTTTTTTTTTTTAAGCTTTAAGCCTGCTTTGTCTTTACTCATTGGCAACCCCAGTCTGACCTAATTTACTTACCTCACTTAGAAAGAAATTTATTGGGAAGAGGCCTACAAGTCCAATTAGGGATAGGAATTATCGCAAGGAATGGAAAGTTGATAGCCCAAATTATGAGGTTGACTTAAGGGGATGTAGAAGAGATCAATCCTGAAGTGTGGGCAGAGGAAGCGTCACGGTATGATTGGGGTTTGCCAATGTCCTGGTTTCTAGGACAGGGTTCTGCCAATAAAAAGCAGAAGTTCCCCTTTGAAATAGAGAAATTAATTTCACCCCCTCTAAGTGTTTATAATTGTTTCAAATCAAGGATTCAAGGCAGAGATAAGGGGTAGAAGTAACAGCTCTTTACTACTATATCTAACCGCACAAGGTAGAAAACAACAGCAGTTATTAAAATTACCGACAAAACCAGAATAAAATAACCCAGTTCCAGTCCTTTCTTTAGCTGCGGGCACACTCCATCTCTGTCCGTTCCCCGGGAGGTAACACGTGCAGCAGAGCAGGCGGGAGAGAGGGAGGTGGAGGGGAGCAGCCAGGGCCGGGCTGGGCTCAGGTGGGAGCCGGCTCCTCGCTCACTGTTGTGTCCAGAGACCAGTTGTATTCCCAGAGGTAGGAGGCTAAGCAGGACAGATGCAGAGAAGTTGACACAGGTGTCCGGCTCTCCTGCCTCCTGGCACGTGCTCCACAGACTGGGGGGTCCCTCCTCTCCGCTCTCTCGCTGGAAACACCAGTGCCCTCCAAGTAGCCCCACCCGGAAGTCCGCATACCCCTCCGGAAGCCCCGTCCAGGGTTGTCACAAGACCCTGGGCACAGCTGGCAGGTTTTGTTAGCATCACAATGGGAAAAATTCCCCAAACTCATGCAGTAAAGGAACAAAAAAACCCAACCCCCAACAGCCAATTTTAATATATTTAATTTCTCTTGGGGATAGGATTTAGGAGTAAAGACAAAGCAGGCTTAAAACTTAAAAGGGTATAAGAAGAAATTTATAAATAATACAAAATAATTTAGAATAAGATTTCTAGATTATTCCCTCCTCCTTCTTTCGTCATACCAGCAACTTACAGAAAAACACTTCAGTCAGTCATCTACTTAAACAATCATTTCTGTTCACTCTAGAGAGAAAAGTCCTTTTTTTAAGTTTAGGCTTAGGAGTGTCTTACTCTCATAACTTGCATCCGCCCAGAAACTACAAATTATGATTTTTCCTCCCATTCTCACAGTTCTTCCAGAGCTGTGTTATGGGTTGCAGAAATACATGGGGTGTCATTTTAAAGGCAGGCTGCTGAGAACACAGAAGTCTCTTTATCTCATTCTTCATCAAATGTCTCTGTTCAATATTTCAGTCCCAAAACAGAGCTTCATTTCCCCGAGGCAAAAAAAAGTCTTCATCTCAAGCACTTAACCTCCCCAAGTATATTCCACAGTTTAAAGGAATTTCAGTGAAGTCACAATCCCCTAAAGCCCACAAAAAAAAGGTTTTCAGCTACTTATCAGTGGCATCTTTTCAATCTCTCCTTCCATGAGGAACTTTGTCTTCATTCCGCTGACTTCTGTAATTCTTCTTGCTTTATTCTTTTCATTCTGAGGAGCTCAGGAAAAATCTAGAGTCTCATCCAAGCACTAAGAGTTAAACTTGTATCCAGAAAGTAAGGAGCCAGGCTGAAGCCAGGCTGGGAAAAACACGTGGCCACCAGGGGACCACGTGTAGACGGCTGGACCTCCTTCTGCCGCGTGCTTGGCTGGAGCCCCTCTTCTCAGAACAGGGGGAAAGGAGAGCCTCAGTTGCTCTCCCATCTCCCGCTCAGCCATGCTGCATAGAGAAGGAAAAACCAGGCTGAGCAGGAACCTGGGAGCCGAGCTGCGGCTCCCACTGAGCCCAGCAGGGGCCAGGCCAGGCCGGGCTCCACTGAGCTGGGCCATGTGGGGCTGTCCCCGCCAGGGACTGGGGCCGGGTCAGACTGGGCCGAGTCGGGTCCCCCCCGGGGCCACACGGGACCGGGGCCCGCCGGGGCCAGAGCCGGGGCTGGGCCAGGTTCGCCCTGGGGCCTTCCCAGGGCCGGACCCTCCCCCCTGCCAGGGCTCGGGCTGCGTGGGGGCCCCATGCTGGGGGCCCAGAGCCCTGCAGGCTACTGCTCACCTGCCTGACTGGAAGGCAAAGGACCAGAGCTAACCTTCTTCCCTGTGATTTGTGAAAGCGAAACAATCTTCTAATTGGTTTCTTGGGCTGTCAGTCACCAATCCAGGTCTCTGATTGGTCCCCACAGCCTCAGGGGAGGCTCCCAGAGAGGGGACTGTTCTGTTTCAAGCCCTCGTGGTCTTCAAGAGGCTCTCTTGGGGGGTGGGCTCCCCTCCCCCTCCCTGCTCCATGTGTCCCCAGCACAGGAAGGGAAGAGTGGCTATCTAGACATTCCATCAATACAAATAGACATGCAAGACGGGACACCTCCTGTCAGAGTAAAACAGTATCCAATATCCCCAGAAGGCAGAGAAGGATTGGCAGCAGTCATTGAACATCTATTGGCAGAAGGTATCCTAGAACCATGCATGTCCCCCCATAACATTCCCATATTGGCAGTTAAAAAGGCAGAAGGAAAATAGATTAGTTCAAGACATAAGAGAAATTAACAAGAGGACCATCACCAGGCATCCTGTGGTGTCCAATCCTTATAATCTTTTAAGTAAAATCCCAAGGGAACACGCTTGGTTTACCACCATAGACCTGAAGGATGCATTTTGGGCATGCCCTTTAGCAAAGGAATGCCGAGACTGGTTTGCCTTTGAGTGGGAACATCCAGATAAGAAAAGGAAACAACATCTGAGGTGGACACGCCTACCCCAGGGATTTACAGAATCTCCAAACCTTTTTGGGCAGGCATTGGAAGGGTTATTGGAGCAGTTTACCCCAGAGGATAAAGTATAAATCCTCCAGTATGTGGATGATCTATTAATATCAGGGGAAGAACAGAGCCAAGTCAGGGTAACCAGTATTAGACTCCCAAACTTTCTAGGAGCAAAGGGCCTAAAGGTGTCCCGAGGCAAACTACAATTTGTTGAATCAGAAGTCACCTACCTCAGCCATGTAATTGGAAAGGGTATAAAAAAATAAGCCCAGGAAGAATCTCAGGCATCCTATCTATTCCAGCACCTAAAACTAAAAGGGATATAAGGAAACTTTTAGGCCTTTTTGGGTACTGCAAACTGTGGCTAGATAAGTATTCCCGAAGTGTCAAGTTTCTCTATGAAAAGTTAGTGGATTCTGAACCTGTAAGATGGACCGCTGAAGATGACGAACAGTTAAAAGATCTAAAAGAAAAGTTATCTTCAGCACCTGTTCTAAGCTTGCCCAATCTTAAAAAGGGATTTGACTTGTTTACCAATACAGAAAGGGGAATCGCTTATGGGGTTTTAACTCAAGAGTGAGGGGGGGGGTGCTGAAAACCAATAGCCTACCTCTCAAAGCTATTAGGTCATTCAGTTGCTAATCCCCCCTGTCTTCAGGCAATTGCTGCTGCAGCTATTCTAATAGAGTATACCCAAAAATTAACCTTGCAGGGAATAATCAAAGTCCATACACTGCACAACATTAAAACAATCTTAAGTCAAGGAGCTCAGCAGTGGTTGACAGACGCCAGAATATTAAAATATGAGATCATGCTAATGAATACTGACACCCTAGAATTGGTCACCTCCAAAAGTATAAATCCAGCCCAGTTTCTCTCTGGAGAACCTTTACAACTGTCTAGAACTTATAAATTTGCAAACTAAAGTAAGGGAAGATCTAGAGAGTATACCTCTGGCCTATGGAAAAGTATTATTTATTGATGTGTCCTTGAGGGTAATAGATGGAAAGAGGGCTTCGGGATATGCTGTTGTCACAGTAACAGAAAGCAAAACCATGGAAACCTTAAAGGAAACTTGCCTTCTAACTGGTCTGCTCAATGCTGTGAATCTATGCCCTAAAAAGAGGATTAGATTTGCTAGAAGGAGAACAAGGAACTATCTATACGGACTCAAGATACGCTTTTGGAATAGTCCACACATTCGGAAAAATCTGGGAAGAGCATGGGTACTTGAACTCGAAGGGAAAAGATCTAGCACATAAAGAATTAATAAAGTCAGTATTGGAATCCCTACTTAAGACAGCAGAAATAGCAGTGGTTCATATAAGAGGACACCAAAAGGGAGACACCTTTGAAGGGAGAGGTAATCAATTGGCTGATCAAATGGCTAAGGAAGCCACCTTAAGTTCAGAGAAGCCTGTGAAAATTCTTAAATTAGATGAAGCACCAAGAGAAACAGGAAAAGAGGAGCCCCCATTCAGTGAGAAAGAGCTAAAAGTGATAAAAAGTTGAAGATGCATCAAGGGAACCAAGGGGAGTGGTTAATGGCAGATGGGCGCAGGTTTTTAAATAAGGCCCTGGCTCGGAAGATGCTATCAGAAATACACGAACTAACCCATTGGGGAATCCAGGGATTATGTGACCACTTTCTCAGGGAGAATCTCTGTATCGGGGTATATGATTTAGCAAAAGCAGTAACAAAAGGATGTCTAATTTGTCAAAAAGCAAATCAGAAAGTAATGAGAAAGACCAAACCTGGCGGAAGAGAGCTAGCCCTAAGACCATTCCAAAATATCCAGATAGACTTCACCAAAATGCCCCCAGTCCAAAAATACAAACATTTACTGGTCATGGTAGATCATCTCACCCATTGGGTAGAGGCTTTCCCAACAGCAAAGGAAACAGCAGATGTGGTCATAAAAATAATCCTAGAACAAATTATTCCCTGTGTGCTAAGGACACATGGAGTGCGGGGGGGGATGGTGGCCCATCCCCCATGGAAGCTACATGGAAAGCACATGGCTTAAGACAAAGGCAACAGTGTCCTCTCTAGGAGCCTCCCCTGGGGCTGCGGGGACCAATCAGAGACCTGGGTTAGTGATTGACAGGCCAGGAAACCAATTAGAACGCTGTTTCGCTTTTACGAATCACAGGGAAATAAGTTAGTTTGGGTCTTTTGCCTTTCTGGTTGCGGAGGGGAGCAGGTCTAGGGCCCGGCCCCGGCAAGGCCCGGGGTGGACCTGGCCCAGCCCTGGCTCTGGCCCCGGCGGGCCCCGGTCCCGGATGCCCCCAGGGGTGGACCTGGCCCAGCCTCAGCGAGCCCTGGTCCCGGGATGGCCCCGAGGGTACCCGGCCTGGCCCGGCCCCGAGGGGAGCCCAGCGCGGCCCCAGCGGGGCTCGGCTCGGCCTGGACCCCCGGCCTCACGCAGCGGCAGAAAGAAGTCCAGCCATTTCATCACCACGTGTAGCTGCGTCTTTTCCAGCATGGCTTCAGCCTGGATCTTTACCGTTTGGATACAAGTTTAACTTTTAGTGCCTGAATGAGACTTTGGATTTCCTGAGCTCCCCAGAATGAAAGGCATAAAGCAAGAAGAATTACAGAAGTCAGCAAAATGAAGACAAGTTCTTATAGAAGGAGGGATCTGGAAAAGTCGCCACTGATAAGTAGCTTAAAACCTTTTTTTTGTGGGTTTTAGACAATCGTGACTTTACTTAAAATTCCTTTAAACTGTAGAATATACTTGGGGAGGTTAAAAGTGCCTGAGAAGAAGACCATTTTTGCCTCGAGAAATGGAGCTCTCTGTCTTTGGGACTGGAATATTGGACAGAGATATTTGGTGAAGAGTGAGATAAAGGGACTTTTTGTGTTCTCAGCAGTCTGCCTTTAAAATGACACCCCACGTGTTTTTCAGCAACCCATATACAGCTCTGGAAAGACTGTGAAAATGGGAGGAAAAATCATAATTTGTAGTTTCTGGGTGGATATAAGTTATGAGGGTGAGGCACCCTCTAAGCCTAAACAAAAAGAAGAGACTTTTCTCTCTTAAGTGAGCTGAAATGATTATTTAAGTGAATAACTGACTGAAGTATTTTTCTGTATGTTGCTGGTATAAGGAAAGGGGGAGGAGGGAATAATCTGAAAATCTCATTCTGAATTGTTTTGTGTTGTTAATAAATTTCTTGTACCCTTTTAAGCTTTAAGCCTGCTTTGTCTTTACTCCTAAATTTGATCCCCAAAAGAAATTAAATATATTAAAATTGGTAAACTCCAGTCACACCGTGACACCCTGGTATGGATTAGTTAATAACAATGATTCTGATAGAGGTCCACACTTCACCTCCCAAATTCTACACAGGGTCATTGAGGCACTGGGAATGAAATGGAGGCTACATACTCCATGGAACCTCCAGAGCTCTGGAAGAGTAGAAAGAATGAACAAAACTCTAAAGAACGTGTTAAACAAATTAATTGAAGAAATGCAAATGAGTTGGCTCAGGTATTTACCCCTTGCTCTTTCACGTATCAGGACAAGACCTCATTCTGACATAGGGGTTTCCCCTTATGAAATGATGTTCGGGCTCCCCTTTCTAATAACCCCCTTCAGCTCGGAGGACTACTTAGAAGGGGAAGCAGCCGCTCAGGAGTATTTAAAAGCCATTGGGAAAACATTAGAGGGTCTCAGAAGAAAAGGGTATCTTCCTCAGACCTCTCCCCTCGACACAGATGCTCACCAGATTAGCCCAGGGGATTGGGTTCTTATTAAATCTTGGAACAATACTCCCTTAACCCCTAAATTTCAAAGCCCCTTCCAGGCACTTCTGACTACACCCACTGCAGTGCGGACTCAGTAATGAGGCTGGACCCACATCTCCTGGATTAAGGGACCAATTTCACCTCCCAGCAATGAACTAGACCCTGTAACATCACCGCCAAGTGCTTCTAAGTGGATTGCTCATTGGGGCCCCAAGAGCCTCAGAATCACTTTAAAAAAGAAACCAAAGGACAGTTAAGGGATTCCTATAAAAGACTAACTGAGTAGTTTCTTTTCCTTATAAGAAGGTTCACATGCAAGTTAGTATTATGTTATGTTTGTACTTGTTTTAATATTGTTGCTGTTGTTTTAGTAGTTTAAAGTTAAAAATCACAAAAATTGGCAAAGTTCAATATAACTGTTGCATGTCTCCCCTGATAATTGAAGGAAGTATTAAAAGGTTTTATATATATATATTCTTCTCCGAGTTTTAAGGCACAGCCTAGTCCTCTTTTAAACTTAGCACTCAAACCAAGCTCAGGCCTAGCAGGGGCACGAAATCTACAGAACGGGAGAGAAAGTAAGGTGACTGTAGGAAGCTGTAACATACCCTAATGGAATCACCACCCGCAAGAGGCGAGAACACCAGGTAAGACCAAAAAGAAGAGAAGAAGGGGGGGGGGAGGAGAGGAGAAGAGAGGGGAGGAAAGGGAAGTTTCAGGGAAGGGAAGTTTCAGGGAAGTTTATGGGAAGTTTGAGGGAAGTTTAAGGGAAGATTCAGAGCAGTTTCAGGGAAGGGAAGTTTGAGGGAGGTCTGAGGGAAGTTTCAGGGAAGTTTCAGGGAAGTTTCAAGGAAGCTTCAAAGAAGGAAACTAAATGGAAAGGAAGTTTCAAGGAAGGCAAGGGAAGTTTCAGGAAAAGGAAGTTTCATGGAAGTTACAGGGAAGTTTCAGGGAAGGGAAGTTTCAGGGCAGGGAAGTTTAAGAGAAGGGAAGGGAAGTTTATCGGAAGCTTCAGGGAAGTTTCAGGGAAGTTTCAGGGAAGTTTCCGGGAAGGGAAGTTTCAGGAAAGGGAAGAGAAGTTTCAGGAAGGAAGCAGGGGAAGTTTCAGGAAGTTTCAGGAAAGTTTCAGGAAAAGGAAGTTTCAGGAAAAGTTCAGAAGGAAGAAGAAAAAAGAAGGAAAGGAAGATTTCAGGAAAGGAAGTTCAAGGAAGGAAGTTTCAGAAAAGTTTCAGAGAGATTAAAAAATTCATGGAAGTTTCATGGAAGGAAGTTTCATGGAAGGAGATTTCATGGAAGGAAGGAAGGAAGTTTCATGGAAAAGGAAAAAGGAAGGAAGGGAAAAAGGGAAAAAAAGGAAAAAGGGAAAAAGGAAAAGGAAAAAAGGAAAGAAAGGGGAAAAAGGGAAAAGGAAGAAGGAAGGAAAAGGGGAAAGAAGAAGGAAAGGGAAAGAAAGGAAAAGGAAAAGGAAAAG